>JAHRHJ020002762.1:0-10403 GCA_019776745.2 Taxus chinensis | reverse complement strand
CCAAAAAAAAATTCTCCTCGACTTCCTGCGTCCTATGGTCACTCTTGGGAGTCAGTGCTCCCAAGGATGAGACTTTTTCTCTTCCAATGGTTAGATTTGTCACTTTAAATGAACTATGACTTGATCTTCCACTCTTCACTTGGTGTCTTTTTATGAAAAACTAGGGTGTTATTGCTTCAGGTGGTAGGAATGATATTTACCATGTCAAAGGGTTTTTTATTGTTGCTTTAAGTGAGGATGGTGATAGACAAATCATTCTCTCAAATCTAGGACTGGAAAAAAATCATTAATTGTTTGATGAAACCTTGGTTCCCGAAATATAATCACTTCATGACCTCCTTCAAAGTTTATTACCGTGTTAGATTCGCTCTTAACCCATTCTCATTGCAGTTTTGGGTAGAGGAAAGTTTTTAATTTCTATTAGAAATGTTGTAGGTAATTTTCTATCCATCGATTCCAAGAAAAAATTTATGGATCATACTACTTTCACATGAATAGTGGTGGATCTGTTGTTTCTCTTTATCTACCTGCTCCATTGAAAAAAAATTAATGGAGCAGACCCCTTTTTTTACCCTTCGATGAGAAAAATTTTCCCAATTAGGACATCGCTAAAAAAAAAAAGTTTTTCTTGGTGAATGACTCTCATAAAGAAATTTTAGTTGTGTGATGTGGTTCTGAGTCAGAATTGATACAAAAGAGGTTTTGGTTTTGGTAAGGGAATTCCATTCCAAAACCTCACTGGTTGCATTTCATTTGGAAGGATTGTTGGAGCAGTTATAGTGGATCAGGTGCCAATGTTGATTCCAGATGTGTTTACTTGACTGTTGTGTTAGTAGTTCACTACGGAAAGCCACATTGATGGTAGTTGGCCTTCCACCTAAAAGAGACCTCCAAATCACTCAGATGAAAAATGCAGATCCTAAAAGGAAGTGCGACGTATAATTGTTAAAAGAAAAAAAATGTTTTTCTATACGCTAAGATCCCCATGTATGTAAGGTATATTATAGGGTATTAAAATGAACTCAGTGGCAATTAGTGGGTGTTGCAGCTTCTCACTATTTTTACTTTGTCACTCCCCCTAATGTTGGGGGCTTCCTCTTATTAATGCTCTATTGCTTTTCTAGCCTGAGGGCTGATTGTACAAGGCTACGTTATCCTCAAAACCCCCAAATTTATCAATTTCCATTAATGTGATGCTTCAGGTATAGGCACAGGTACAGTACTTATGTAAGACTACCAACCAAACCCAATTGCATTGAGAGTCATCAACTCAAAGGTAAAGAAACCTCCCCTCAAAACCAACTTCAGATAAGGAAAAATATAGTTATTCTTCATACAATAAATAATGAAGACAGTTTTTATAGGAAATCAATTCAACCATAAAGACAATCAGATATCTTTGAAATACTTCTTGGAGAAATGAATATCATCTAAATAACACAAAAACTAGGTCACAAATATGTGGGATATGAATTTAGGATCATTTACAAGAAAGGAAAAAGAAAATACGGTAGGTTGATACACTATCTAAGAGAGATGAGTCACCACAAAAAACGTTGTTATACTCTAATCTATATTACAAGGAGATTGGGTAGAAAAGGAAAGAATAGAATGGAAGAGAAGGAATGACACAAGTCCCAAATATCATTAGAAATCTCCAAACAAGATCAAAATAATTTAGAAAACTTGTATGGAAGGGGATGTTATTGTGAATAAGGATCAAATTTTACTTAGAAGAACTCTACCCTCAGATATTATGCCTCTAAAAGCTCCATTCTTCTCCATTGGGAGGGCATCATGGTTCCTGAAAATTATCACATATTAAGAAAGATTATTTAGGAAGGGTTGAAAGGGGATATCAGAAATGTTTAGAAGAATGTTTGGTATGTCAATGTAATTAAAGAAGAACTATTAAGTCCTCATGAATTTGCAACCTATATTCTATTCCTAGTGAGTTGATGGGGCAGAGGTTTCCATGGATTTTATCACAGGTCCATAAAAAATTGAAGATAAAGTGTAATTATGATGGTTATGGATAGACTTGCAAAGTATTCTCATTTATGTGACTTGTCTCATCCTTTTACAGTAAGTATAGTTAGATATTTTATGGATACGATCCATAAGCTATATAGAACACCCAAGATTATAGTAAGTGATTGTCATCCTATATTTACTAGAAATTTTTGGACTGATTTTTTTTCATGTTTAGGTACTCAACTAACTTGTACTTAATTATATCATTCCCAATTGGATTGGAAAATTGAGGTAGTGAACAAATGTTTGGAGGAGTATCTACAATGCTTTGCTTCAGATAATCAAGAAAGATGGTTTTAGTGGCTACCACTTGCAGAATGGTGGTATAACACCTCGTTTCATACCTCATCCAAAATGTCCCCACATTTAGAATTTTATAGATACCATCCATCATCCCTCACCTCCAACTTGAGGATTTGGCCTAACGGTAAGAGTATTTTAAAAGTACATTAAAGGTTTAATTATGAAAAATAAACCTAATGGAAACCATTCAAGATTTCAATTTGGTTTTCCTCTTGGAAGATGAAATTTGGCAGGCTCCAATTTCCCTATAAATGAGTTGATGTCCTTTATCTTTGTCTTTAATGGTTCTTATATGTTGTACCTAGTGTGGAAATGTGTATGTAAATACCAAATTCATAGTCTCGAATGCCCAATTTCTTACATGGGGATTTCTACATTCAAATTAGAGCCTAAAAAAGGTTTCATGTAACAAAGTGACCAAAACAAAAATGAATCAAGGAGTTTGTGTTGAGGCCAGTCCTTTAGAAATAGAAAACGGAAATTGATATACTGTGAATAATATTTATTTGTTTTTTATCAAGAAATATTAGAAATCTAGGAAACTATCAAATGGTCCTCCTTTCCACATTGATGTATATTATACCCTCCATCACATGTGTCCAATTCCTTCAATGAATCTATTCAAATAATTTCCATTCCTTAAGTATGCTTCCACATTTAACATACATGTCTATTATCACATCAATGTAAATATATCTTACTAACATCCAATTATAATAACTTTTTCATGGATCTTCCTACCCTACACCAAACATGTATGGAGAGGAGTATTTAGAGATGAATGGGCATTGCCCAAGATTATGTCATCCTAGTTGAAGCATCTTCGGTCTAACCGACATACATCACGAATTACATGTAAAGATTATCCTTAAATAGAGACTTTGACGAGAAAATTTTGTACTTGTAATTTGATCGATTAATAATTTCTCATCCTTTTAATCTTGATCCTTATTTATTCCCTCCTATTCCATAATTATCATTTTATACTTACTCACACTCATTCCATTTTCCACATTTTGGTTTCCTCAGCCTGACCTTGCGAAGTCGGATGCAAAGGAATACCCACGTCACTTTTCTTGTTTATAGTGGCACCCTAAAAATTGATCCTTCACCCATTTGTTCGATGAATTCTCTCTATTGATGAATCGACACTCAAAATGACTTGGGAAGAGCCACCTCAACTTGTCATAGAATTTTAAATTAGCTCAGTTCTCAATCCACTTAACTTGGCTCATGCGTCATTGTTGAATCTGACAGATCAAACTCGATCTCTTAGAATATTTGACATGTTATTCGAGTGCATGCATCTTCTGTTACTTACTCGACGTAAACCCATTCTTCTGCTATAGGCGCACCTCTAGAGTGAAGGAATATACATTCCTTTACCTTTTTTGCAGTTATTTCCCACCTCCATCATTGGTCTCAGCTTTGTCATTGTTTCCCGGGATGTGCACTTGCCACTATTTTATTCCCCGTAGAGCACAAGATTCAGATGGATCTTGTCATCAAGATTACTAAAGGTCACCCCAAATGTGATCCCCTACCAATTTTCACTCCAAACTCATTTTTAGATATTCCCACTTGAAGAAAAACCCGAACTAAGATGCCAAACTTCATTCAACATAGACACAATATGGGGGAGAAATATAAAATGCAATAAAATGAATCCTACAACTACACTATCTATATCTATATAACAAGGAATAACACAGGAGTTGCAAAATACACTTAATAGAATCAAGTCAGCATTTAAGTTTATTTTTCTACAAAGAATCTGAAATTTGGTGGGCTCCAATTTTCTTGTAAATGAGTTAGCTTCCTTTATCTTTGTTTGAATGATTCTAATTTGTTTTACCTAGTGTGGCAATGTGTATGCAAATAACACATTTATAGTCTCGAATGTCTGATTGTTGACATGGGGATTTCTACATTCAAATTAGAGCCATGAAAATTTCATGCAACAAAGTGAGCAAAATAAACAGGAATCCAGGATTTTGTGTTGAGGCATGTCCTCATAAAATAGGAAAAGGATATTGATACACTATAAATAATATTTATTTGTTATTTATCAAGAAACATTAGAAATCCATGAAACTATCAAATGGGCCTCCTTCCACAATGATGCACATTATACCCTCCATCACATGTGGCCATAACGTGCTAATGTATCTTGTCAAATAGTTTATATTCCTTAAGTATGCTTCCACATTTAGCATATATGTTTATTAGGGAATTCAACATAAATATATCTCACTGATATCTAATTGTAATTAATTTTTCATGTACCCAAGGTGCCAAGGTGGTACATGCTAGAAGAACCCTCACAAAGGAGTTTGAATCCAGAATCACACCTAAAAAATTGGTTTTCCAAACACGTTGATAGCCTCATTACTATGGACAGCTGATGAGTGATGAGGGAACCTAGGAAGCCTCAGATCTTGAATTGTTAGAATCCTCTCTATCCCTTTCACTTATTGACCTTTAAATATGTAGACCTTTGGGAGAAGAAGGGATTTGGAGATAATATCTAGTACAGAAAGACAAGAAATTAAATACCAAATATATGAAATCTATTTTGTGAAGGTGGAAAATATCTGACAAGAAAACTTCTTGGTGTCATGAAACTTTTTCAGCGTTGAAAATTATTTGGGACTGACTGCCTCCAGCTGCCTTCCCCGTGTAAATAGCCTATTAGATAATAAAAATAACAAATGAAAACAATTGAATTTATATGTTATACTAATTAGTAATCGTATTAGGACGATGCAATGGATACGTCAATAGTGGAGGAGGAATGAATATTGTTGAAGAAGTACGGTTCATACATTGTAATATAATGGAAGGGATAAATTAGTTAAGGAGTAGTAATGACTTCGTGCATTTTTTGGTGAGATATCCACAAGGGTAGTGAGAGTGATAATAGTGATCAATGAACAAAAAAGTGCACGCTCGTACGAATATATATATATATATATATATATGATATATTAACAAATTTAACTAACATAGATACAATCCATTTTGAATTGTTGATTGAACTTCAAAACTATAATTCATCGTTATATAACATTTTTACCAAGCTTCAGATGCCAACTCCATTACATAAACATGTGTATTTATGGAATCTATGCAAATTTATTACTCAATTCCATTTTGAATTGTTGTAAAAATATGATTGAGCACACGATGATATGAGGAATTGAGTAATAAATTTTCATAGATTCCATAAATACACATGTTTATGTAATGGAGTTGTCATTTGAAGCTTGGTAAAAAATGTTATATAAGGATGCATTATAGTTTTGAAGTTCACTATAAAAGCAATACTCACATTTAAAGTTTTTCAAAGAGAAAGCATTGGAACTATGGACATTAATTGTTTTCGATGCACTTGTAGTGACATGAGTCTATGCTCATCTTTTTTTTGTATGTGAATGTAGTTAAAAAAACGTTTTGGCATATCTTTTAATAGAGAAAGTAGGTATTATACGCAGGTCATTGAGGGATCAAACCCTTAATGTTTATGTGAATGTAAGTCCTTGATTCTTACAAGTAGTCCTTTAGAATTTTAAAAATTAATTTTTTTAACTTGAAAAAAGATCCTTCCTGTAAGTATTTTTCTTAGGCAAGAGCTTTGTATCAAGGATCCAACAACATAGCTTGCATGTGCAATCCATCTGAAAGGTAAACATTGTAGTGGGATCTAGAGTTCAAGAGTGAGGGAATATAGAAAATTTATAATAGTTGGAGATATGGTACGATATCTACAACCCCCTCAAGTAAGTGCATAATTGCTTTATCTATCAACGGTGATCCCATGGTTGAGAAATATGTGACTAGAAACCAAAGAGAACAACCACCATGCCCAAAACATAAGCTCAACAATTAAAGGAAATCACAACAGATACAATTAAGAAATATACTTTCCATTGCCAAAAGGGTTAAGGGCAACAAAGTGAGTTACAAAGACAAGTTGGACTAAAAGAAACTGCAAAACGGTTTTATGTGCAATGAAAATCCAATAATCATAGAAAGAGTATGTTATTAAAAAAACTTAACATTGAATAATTGATAGGAAACATAATGATGATTTCTGATTTTTCCATTGGAGTTCAATAATCTAGAGAACTTAAGAAAAATATATAATATATAACTATGTCATATATAAAATACAACAATTGACATTCCCAACCATCTACTTTGAATTATTAGACAAATTACTACGGAAAGCATGTATTGAATGTAAAAAGATCTAATAAATTATAATTTCTAAAAAATATCAATATAAAGAATTTAATATTGTTATCAGGAAAAAATAGTCCTAATTTTGTATTTTTTACTATTTATGCTGAAGGCATTACTCCTATGGGAAAAGGCCTTGTGGACATTCATGGGATTGTGTCAAATTTGACGGCTTAAATGACGGTTTTGTTATTTTTAACAATTTTACTTTTGCTATTTTTAAAAATTTTGCTTTTCTGATTTTTCATGTTGCTTTGGCTTTAATATTTTTAAATTTTATTTTATGGCTTTTGCATTCATTAACCTTTAAATACTGGTCACTAACACTATAATTTCATTCTTCAGGCTCTCTAAGTTCCAGTCAATCCCCTGCATGGAGTAAGGTTTACCATCGAGGGATTAACAAATTTGAATTATTAAATGTCCAAATCAAAATGCTATCTAGATCTTTGCTTAAATTTGATCATCTCCTATTACTTTAGTTCACATAGAAGTTCCCAAGTTCACTGAATTCTCAACTAGGAGCTTAATATTGTCATCCTACATCTAAGATGGCATATTAGTTATTAGAAGTAAAGAAAGGAAGTATTTAACAAAATTATAGCTTTTGCATGCATTAACCTTTAAATACTAATCACTAACACTATAATTTCATTCTTTAGGCTCTCCAATTTCCATTATCAATCCCCTGCATGGAGTGAGGTTTACCATGCCAGGGATTAACAAATTTGAATTATTAAATGTCCAAATCAATTTATGTTATCCAAATCTTTTCTTAAATTTGAGCATCTCCTATTACTTTCGTTCACAGAGAAGTTCCTAAGCTCATTGAATTCTCATCTATGAGCTTAATATTATCATCCTACATCTAAGATGGCATATTAGTTATTAGAAGTAAAGAAAGGAATTATTTGAATTTTATTTTATAACTTTTGCATGCATTAACCTTTAAATATTGGTCACTAACACTATAATTTCATTCTTCAGGCTATCCAAGTTCCAGTCAATCCCTTGCATGGAGTGAGGTTTACTAGCGAGGGATTAAAAAAAATGAATTATTAAATGTCCAAATCAGAATGTTATCCAAATCTTTGCTTAAATTTGAGCATCTCCTATTACTTTAGTTCACAAAGAAGTTCTCAATCTCACTGAATTCTTAGCTACAAGCTTAATATTATCATCCTACATCTAAGATGGCATATTAGTTATTAGAAGTCAATAAAGGAAGTATGAAATCTTAAAGCTCTTACCTGTAGTTACCAATGTTGACCTAATTGCAGAAGGACTCCACCTTGGGTGCAAGGCTTTGAGAAGACTGACTATACCCGATACATGGGGGTAAGCCATGGATGTTCCAAATCTGATATTAAAGTTAACAACGCACCTGTCATTTTGCATATCAGAGGGTGGAGATACAAGATTCCACGTTGCCAAGATATTATCACATGGTGCAGTAATATCTGGCTGCAAACATGAAAGATAATAATTAGGAGGGTAGTCATATCCTCTCACTCTATTTTTAGCACCATGATTTTCAGGGTCAAAGGACATACACATTAAACAAAACAATGCAATGTGAATGCCGAATGTTATTTCGTATTCGATTTAGAAAGATGGTAATTACTTTTGTAGTTGTTGATAAGGGGTGTGATTGACAATATTTATTTTCTATTAAAGCCAAAACAAATGTTTCAAATGCAAGTGATACATGTAAGTTTGTTAATTGTCACTCTCAATAATGTTGTGAATGTGAAGTGTTGTTGTCAAAGTAGATTGAAAGAATGACTAAGTGCTTTAACATATTATCTCTCCATAAAACTTAAATGAGACAGAATATGCAATTATATATGAAAAATCTGAAATGGTTATGGTACATTCCAAATTTCTTTATTACCTCAACGATTTTGATAGCATCATTGTTAGATCTATTTTGTGCATATATTACAATCATAACATTCCATGAGACCACATTTCTTTGATGCATTTTGCAAACAAAAAATGGTATATGTTATTTGTGTTATAGGGATAGTTTTTACTTTTGTAGTTGTGTTTGTTTAAACTATGGGTGATTAATTTTGTATATGTAGAAATATAGATGAGCCACTTCATTTAAAAAGTGCAAACATGAGGTATAACCCTTAAAACTATTCAAAATGCAAAAAAAGTGATATAATGTACAAAGCTTTGGATGGAAACAACTATAAATTGCATTGTTCTTTCTCAAAAATTTAAAATTGTAGGTATTTGTGTGCAGATGAAGACATTAAAAATGTGTTGTTGTTGGTTAACCTAAAGACAACGTGAACCAATAAAAAGGAAAAAACGAACATGTATGTTGAAAAGTTTATTTTTTGTAATTGTAGATATATAGATGAACCACTTCATTTAAAGGTTTCATCTCTTCATTTCAAACTTGTTACAAATTCGTGCATATACATTTACAAATCTCATATCATGAGTGGTATCATTTCGCGAACTGTTTTATTTGAACTTAACATGAGAAGAATTATATCATGAATGGTATCCTTTTGAGGGTAATTTTATTTCCGGTAAACATGAGTATATTTGATACCCCTTGAAAGGAAATGTTATCTAGCAAAGAAGAAGTGTTGATTAACGTAGTAGCGGAGGTGCTATCAAAGTAGAGTGTAATATTTACAAAGGGTTGAGTGATAGTGGTCTTGCTTCCTCCTTTTTTCTTGCTTCAAGTATTGGTATGTGCGCCATTTTTAGTACCTTTCAAATGAAAAAGGAGGTGAAATGTGTAGATTTTCAAGCGAGGGGACTCTCGAGAAAACTGTGAATGTCAGACCCTGCCTTTCATTGGTTCCAATATCAATGGTTGCTCTATGCATAGTAAGTCCCTGAGACTTGTGGATAGTTAATTCCTAGGCCATTTTAAGCAGCAATTGTATTCGATTCCCTCTCGAAATAGGGGGTATCAAAATATTTAATAGGTTGGAGGGATCCCAACATGGGCCGTTGTATCTATCAAATTTGACAACAAAAAATTAAGGTAATGTTGGTGGTGGCATTGATGCGTCGTAGATAATGTCGGTGATTGTTCCTGTAACACCATTTATGAGGCCTGCATCAACCCATAAATTTTCAATAAGCATGATTTTTTATTGTTTGCACAACATAACTTTTTGCTCCAATTGATCATCATCAGGATTTCTTGGTCCATCCCACCTGTTACTTTCAGAAATGGATTGGGAAATCGGAACATTCAATGCCTTCAGCATCTGAAGGTTGTGGGAGTCCACGAGGTCATTTTTGTAAACAAATGTGGTGCATCCTTAAAAATTTTGAGCTCTTGTTGAGTTAATGTTGTGTGATCGTGGCGAAGGACATGAAGGAAGGTTCCCACGTACCCTTCTCAACGAGAGGAGGCAGTAGATGCAATCTAAACAGTTTTTTTGTTATGCAAAGTAAATTACAGAATGAAACGGTGCATTGGTTGTTCCTGTTCTTTTTTTTTTTTTGCCTATAGCCCATCTCTCGGCTCGGAACGCACTGAATCTGAAAAGGATTCTTTTTTTTTCTTTGATTGATAATCCCTGCAAAGGGTGGCTCCAGACGATTTTACTGGCATAACACGGGATTGTCCGATAACACATGTGGCTACACCCTCTACCCCCCAATGACTGCGTCGCCCCTCCCCCCACCCCCTCCCAAGGCAGGATAAGAACGGAATCGGTTTTTCCAAATTCTGATGGTTTTGAGGAGGGGCTTGGGTCGCTTAGTGGGGGGAAAGCCTCGAGGTAGGGCCTACGTATACAGATTTTTCTAGAAAAAACTTTGGGTTGATGAACTCGATTTCA
>JAHRHJ020002761.1:0-10403 GCA_019776745.2 Taxus chinensis | reverse complement strand
AGGAAAAAGCTTGTTGGTCCTTATAAAATAAAGTAAAAAGCTCAATTTACGAATAAAATCAACTTATAATAATGTCACATTACGATAACTATGTGGCCTTATCTAGCCACCAAAGGGGGTACTCAACGAGTTGCTAGCACTCGGAACATCAAGCCTTAGCTCGTAAAATGCATATCAATAATACAACTGTCATCATCTCTATCTGAATCATCCCGCCACCACTTCGACAAGGCTAAACATAGTCATAGTTGCACTTAGGTTGCGTACATACAACCACATAGGGAGAGAGGAAAGAATCACATGTTATCTACTAAACCGAGTTTCGGCTCAAGTTATTGACCCATGGTACACCATTCCTCACTCTCAACATACACTTCTACCGATTACCCTCAGGGTCGATTAGTGTAAGGTTCACAACATAACATGTAACTACATCACTAACACAATGGTGGTACATATACAAGGTAGATCACAATCATACATTCACTGAGTGTAACACATCACTTTACCACATTCTGCACCCCAAAGTGCAATCACTACACAATAGGGTTCATAGGTTCACTGTATGCCCCTATATCACAACGTAAATCATTACATATTTGTACAATTCATACATACGATGAACATAGTACATCACAACATAACATCCACTGCTACATAACAAGGTGGTACACACATTTCTTCAAAACATTGTAAAAACATCATGATACAACTCATTTCTTTGAACATCAATCTAGTCATACAACACATTGATACACCTACATACCACAATATGTCACAATGCTCCAACACTATGTCATCCACATTATAATTCTTTTCACATGCCACAAATAGTAATTCACACATGAACTCTTCATAGACATAAAAAAGTACATAGTACAAAAAAACTGAACACTAACAATGAACGAGAAACATAACTACCAGCACAAGAATTAAAACACAGAAGACCATTAAGAGGCCAAAACCTCAACCCTTCCTTTCTCCTTTCTACCTTTTCACTTCAGCTCATCCCTGCTTACCAAAAAATATTTGAAAGGTATTTATAAACTGCTCCTTTCAAACTCATCATTTTTGGATTCATGGGTAATTCAAGATTTTATGTCTTTAAAATTTTTTTGTGAGTCTTAGTTTAATTATTTTTTCAATTATCAACTTCTTAATTGTTAAGAGCTTTGAAATCTTTATATTTAATAGTATTTAGATATTTGAGAAAACTAATTTGTTCATGCAAAATCTAATTTGATATACCATGATTCATATATTAAGGGAAGTGACACCACAATGGAAATGACCATTTTATTGATTGTGGGATGACTATATTTGCTTTATCAACGTTCCCTTCTCTTTAATATTAAGAAAAAAATATTCTTGGAAACTATTTTACTCTGTATGGTAAGTAATGTATTAAATATTATCTTTGTAATACTATATAGTGTTTAATAATACTTTTAAATATTTGTTAAATCTCTTTGTTTTATGGAAATGTCTTCATATCCTATTTAAAATGATAAATTTTTTAAATTAAAATATGTTTTATTTATCAACACGTTTACTTTATATTATTGATGTTTTAATTTTTTCAAATTAATTCCAATAAAATTTATTATGAAATAAAGCAAAATATATAGTAGAATATAGGAAATGAGACTATTTAGGTTTGTTGTGTTCTTTTTGGGTTGTGATGGGATGATTCAATACTACAATGTGTTTCATTATTTTATAAAGAATTTATATGTTACTTATTTTTTTTTTTACTTCAACTTATATTATTTTATAAACTTTATGACATATGATTGAAGAGACTAATAAATATTTTGTAGTTATGGTTACGGTAAGTTGATGACATAATACTCATTTGGAGGTCTTGAAAACACATCCATTAGAGAGAGATGAAACAATTGTATGAGTATATAATGCAACATTAAATCATTTCCAATGTCTCCTTCCTATTTTTGACTATTTTTAAATTGTTTTTTAATTATTAAATCAGGTAACAAGAAGTGATTATGGCTCCTAGAGTCCTTACAAAGAAAACGGTGCATCATGCGAGACACAAAGGAGAAAAAGATGAAGCATTAAAAACCCACAGGATGACCTCTACCAGTGGTCAAAAAGAGAAAAAGAAAAACGAAGCCAAGCACAGTGTAAGAAGAAAAACAAAATAATTGGTGAAGAATACTTTACACAAATCCAAGAGCTAATGCACTTGGACTATTTTTAAATTGTTACTAATGATTATATTGTTTATTAAATGAGCTATGTAATTTTTCTATGTAAGATACAACAATAATAATGGGATTCCCTAATTATATACCTTATATTCACATAGAAATATTTTTTCCAACCAATTCTCTCTAAAATATTAGAAAAAAAATTGAAATGATTGGTTTTATGAAAAAAATTAAAAGAGTTGACATGCATCCATGCTTCACATTTATCAAATATCCAAAATATAGTTTTTCCTTCTATACTTTTAAGTTTAAAGTAATCATAGGGGGTTCACTTAGTAGAAGTATGTTATAACATGTGCATTCAAAGGGTATTAAAGAATACCCTTAATTCTAGTTTTTACCTCTAATTATTCAATTGATAATACCTCCTCATGTTATATTATTAGAATGAAAATACCCCCTATTTTTTCCATGTACCTTACTTACCCATTTTTCAATTACATTTGTATCTACCCCTTTTTATTTCTACCCTAATATATTAAACAAAAAATATATCATATTTCTCACTCAAAAAAATTTAATATGCATTTCCTCTTGAAAGATAGTTTGAATCCATTGAAAACATATTACCAATCACCTTATAAATGTTAATATTTTATCGTTTATCAATAGTTATTCAAATAATTAATAAGGTGAAATAATATCACGTGTTGAAAAGCATACTCAATCCCAGTGTTCTACCATCTTATTATTTCTTAGTTAAGAATATCTTAATTGAGATTTATTTATTCAAAAAGAGATTATAATTTAACTTTAAGACCACACTCATTTTGCAATAATAAATTAAACCCTTTCACCCCTCATGTCTACCGGTATATTGACTTTAATTTTATTAATTTTAATTACCTCAATATAAACCCACATGCTAGTATATTGCCTAGCTAATGAACCCCTCGTGAAAGCAATGGAATCATGGAAAACATAAAATAGAATGACATAAAAAAATCATATATATGTATATAGTAATTGGTTAGATTGTTATGTTATCAATAACACATAAAAATTAATCATGAAAAAAAATAGAAAGTAAAAGTATTTTATGAAGCTAAAATGAATCCTGAAACATATTAGATTATGAGTATGCAGTGAAAAATATAATAACCTCATTAATATACAATTAATTTTTTTTAGTTACGAGTATAAGGACATTTCATTTTTTACGTATAGTTTACTATTTCATATATAATTTTTTAGTGTTATTTGAATTTAAATATTTACGCAAAAGGCATGTCTACAATTGATATAGATCTCCAATGATGACAGTATCCTACTTGTTATCTCCTCCTACTTCTTGAACTTGTTAAAATTCTTTTTTACTTTATTTGCAAGACATACTCAAATCCTTCATTTTTTAAAATTACACCATATTTCTTATGTGTTGATATTAATATCAATAATTATGTTTTTACTTCCTTTTCTATGTCATATAGATCTTTTCATGTCAAAAGAGCTCACGATAAAGATCATTGAGGTTTTTCTTCCAAAATTTTCCATTTAGATTTATTTTATATTCCAATTGGTCTCTAACATTTGGAATGAAATGTTATCAAGACTCCTCACTTTTGGTTCATTGTAGCAACATAAACAAGAAGTGTGATAGTTTCATATTCTTACAATATCTAATGTATCCATATAGGTTATATACTTATAATTATCCCACAATGCAAATACTTGAAATTTAAGTGTGTCTTTGAACGAATCAAATCTCATAAACTTGGACTTTGTTCTTGGAATTTTGTCATGTGTATCTTCACCTACTAAAAATCCAACTATACGATCATATATCATTATAAATTCATTCATATGAAGTTTTGAAACATTGGGACAAGTACATGTGGAATAAGAAAAAAGTGGCTTACCTTTTTTTCAACTGGACTCACCTTCTATAACACCCACAAATTAGACATTCTAAAACCACATTAAACCTTAATAATTATCTAGAAGTTGCAGAAAACATTTTTTTTTGTTTTAAAAGGTTACAAGGGTGTCAAACCCTGTAAAATGTTTAATTATTTCCTACCAACAATTACTACATTACAAAGGATAGACGAGGTCTAGATTAATAATTAAATATTCTTAATTTATTTCTAATGTCAATTTTAAATTAGAATTTGCTAGGGAGGTTCTATAAATTAATTTACTTGGTTAAATGTTTCCCCCCTCTTAGATTAACCTTCAAACCCATATTTATTAAACCCTTATCCTTGGTTACCTTAATTCCCTTAATTTATTATCCTTAAAGTCCATTTAAATAACTACTAAAACATACTAGGAGCACTAAATAATTAGCTTAACAAACTAGGGCACTAAATGGCCCCGTTCATCCATTTCCACATACATTTGATTTATTTAAAAGTCCAAAATATTCATTTTTACCTAACAATTGTAGGTTTGATTCTCAATCCTTGGATCAAATCAATTGTGGCCACTAGATCTTAGAGTTCCAAGATAACCCTAACCATCCTTATGGAGCCTTTCTTTTATTTTCTTTTTTGTTTGCAGGTTGGAGGAGTGAAAGCCATGGAAGCAAGGAAGGAAGAAGTAATGAAGGGGTTTATTAGGATCAAGCTTATTTTAGCTTAGTTTACGGATTTATTATAGCAATGTTTTCCATTCGAAGATTGTAGAGGTTTCCACTCTAAGTTTGGAGTAGTTATTTAGTAATTTCCATTTTTGTGTTCTCTATTTGGAAAAACCATACTTCCAATTAATCTAAGAGATTTGATACCTTTAAATGTCCATTTTAAATATTTGCATGTTCAAAACCATGAATTTATTCCTTTATAGCTTGTTGGTGATTTCCTTTTTATTTTTGTGGGCTCAGAATTTTAATTAAACCATGTTTAAATTTTCACAGTCGTGGATTTTCATATTTCCGCCGACAATGATGAAGCCGCCACCCAAAGCAGGTCAGCGGTCCTGGGACTGCCACCCTACCTGAGTGATTATTCACAAACTGCCACCTTACCTGGGTGTCAGTTCAAAGACTGCCACTCTGATCAGATCGGTGGTTCAGAGACCGCTGCTCTACACAGGGTGGCAGTAATTTTCTTCAAAAACAGAACCATTAATTCCACAATTTTTTCGAAAACCAATTTTAATAGAGTGTTTTAAAATTTATCCTTAACTTGAATTTATATGCCTAAATTATCCATTTAAAAGGTTACACCATTCATTCATTCCATGGGTAAAATACTAAATTTAAAGATTTTCTATTTCAATAGTAATATGAAAACAACTGTAAAATTATTTTTCTAACAACGTTGTTTTCAACTCAAAAGAGAAATGAAACTTAATCTATTTCTAACTATCATTGTTTTCCTTTCCACAAAAAAATTTAATATTTTAACAAGGTAACTCATTATAATTTAGTGCATCTTTCCATTTCAATTATAACCGTTTACTCAAGGAAAAATACAACAACTATTATACATTTAAAACTTAATAATAATACATTCTCAATGATTTACAACTTCCAAGTTTTCCCTTCAATTTTACAATAATACAACTTCAAAAATAACAATTAACTTTCTTTTTATCTGAGCATAGATCATTTCTTTCAATGCAAATATATTTCTTTCCAACAATACATTACATCTTAATAAACAAAATATACAATACAACTTTTCTTTTAAATGCAAGTCTACTAGTCTTCCACCTTAAGTGGGAATTACAAGGTCTCTACAATGAAGGATTTCTTTTGACTTCAACAAATGCTCCAAGTCTCAAATCTTTGACAAGAGCTCCACAATTTATTTAATTTAATCACAATAACAAAAATGGGGAAGAGGCAACACTCTCCACCCAACCAATAATCTAATGAAGAGAAGAAGTTATTCTCCTGATTTGCCTCCGAGCCCCAACCAAAATGCAATAAAGAATGGATACAACTCATGGCAACTAACACAATGCTTCCACATCACAATACAAAATTTAAAAACCATTATAACACATTCAAAAAATATATAACATTCAAAATAATAAAACTATCCAAATATACAAGGCTTGAAATGAAAAGCCAATGGAGCAAGGATCTACGAGGAGATCACTTATGCCTCCCAATGGGATTAGGTTCCCACCTTAAATCCCTATAAAATAAAACTAAAAACCCCTACCCAAATCTTATTGATCCCTCAAGATCCTCTTATGTCTCCCACATTCTCTTATGCCTCCCTACAATCTCTTATGTCTCCCTCAAAAGAACCAAGTAAGAAATACAAACATTTTCTTATCAAAGGTGGGGCACCCAACCCAACTCCCTCCCAAAACATGAAATAAACTCTTATGCTTCCCTACAATGGAAAAATTTCCATAGCCTTCTCCTACACCATACTTAGGAATTCTACCCAAGATCCCAACAAGCACATAAACCATTCACATACATGCAATACACACATATAAAAAAACAAGTAAACAGAGTGTAGCTTCTACCTTTTCATAGTAAGAAGTTGATTGAAGAATGAATCTTCAAGCTCCTTCAAGCTCAATCCAACTCTAAAAAGCTCCAATGATTCAACAAGCACTTAAAAAACTCTCCAACTCCAAGAATACAACTGCACAATAAAATGAAGAAACACCAAAAAAACTAAATAAACTTGCATATATAGAAAAAGGGAAGAGGAGGGTGAAGTGGCTCCATGTAGGATGCCACATCACATATCCTCAACTCCACATCATAAGTCAAACCTCAACCACAAGGCATGATAAATTTTTGGTTGACAGAAATGAAAATCCTCTTACATACACAATCCAAACCCACTCCCCCTAGGGACATAATTTAACACCCATGTAAGAAAAGTGCAATAAATTTCACTTTTTTTCCATACAAAACACATAATGGGGTTTATTATTTACCCCCTCAATCCATAAGTAAGGTTGGTATATGAAATTAAGAGGTGTGGGAAAAGCTTAACTTGTCTCATAAGTGTCCAAAAATGGCCCTTAAGCCCAAATCCTAATTCCCTAAGTAAGGTAGAGTGTACAACACTCAAAGTCAATTACACTTGAAAAAATCATAAAATCTAAAAGACAAACTACTCTAATAAATGGCCCCCTTTTGTCACATCCCCAATTAACTTAATAATCATTATTAAATTAATTAATTAACACACATTAATAAACAATGATAAAAATAAATTACATCACAAATTAAATCATATACTCCACAATTAAATGAAATAAAAAGGGAAAGAATTACACACAAATCCCAAGGTCACAATTAGAGGTCATTCCCCATGCGGGACCCCTAAAAACTAAAAACAAAATAACAACATCACACAAGTTGCCATGGTGACCATCATTGTATCCATCTATTATTCTGTTGTGGTTGGTCCCCTAACCCACTTTTGATTGTTGTGATATAATTACCTGCAAAATCACACAATACCTCCTTCAGCCTCATGGCCGCATCAAATACAGCAAAGATAAAATATATGAACATTAATCAATAACCATTCTCATATAACTAAATCATCATCTCAACTAAACAATGCTATCATTTTTCTAAAATTTCAATAAACATCTCAATTCTACCTTTTTATCAATATCAACAAGATCACAAGATTGGTTCGAATGCTAAATCATAGTCTACATGATGAGAATTACAAATTTCAGTAAATATATATGCTAACAACACATCATCATCATCAATATAAATTGTCTCTCTATGTCTTTAAGAATCCACACAAATAATACTATTAATCAAAATCCATCAATAGTCATAATATCTCTATCCTCTAACATTATGCTAAACCAAAATGATACAATAATATCCATGTCTATAGTCAATAGTAATCAAAATCAAAATCAAAATATACTAAGTGTCGAAGAGGAGTGGACACTAAATCTCCCTCCCATTATACTTGAATTCCTCTTGGAAGTCACTGAAATAGGTGTGGAAACTGGACTCGTAGAAACGTAGCATCCTCCCATGTAGCAACAATCTCTTTATACCTATCCCACTAGACTCACACCTAATCAATCTCTCGGCCTCGAAGGCCCAATGTCCTACACTCTAAAATACGCATGGCCTCCACCATCATATGCCCCCATTCCTACACCTACAATGCGTTCTAATCCAATACATGAGATGGATCTAGGATATATATCCTAAGAAAAGATATATGGAACACATCATGCATGCGAGACAAGCTGTACGGCAAGGCTAGACAATAAGCTAAGGGACCAATCCACTCCAGAATCTTGAATGGACCTATGAATCTAGGAGAAAACTTAGATCCTTTTTTGTAATGGATAGGACTCTCATGAGGTCTAACACTAAGAAACATCTTTGTGTCCACCTCATAACTATGGTGAACTCTGCTCTGATTTGCATACTTCTTCTCTATGTCTTGTGCCTTCTACAACCTCTAATGGATCAAAATAAATTGTTGCTCCATGCCTTGTAACAAAGCTAGTCTAAGAGATACTCTTTCCTCAAGTTATTCCCAACTCAAAGGTGTCTTGTACTCCCTACCATAAATTTCCTAAAATGGTGCCATCCTAATAGAACTCTGGAAGTTGTTGTATGCAATCTCAACAAAGTACAAGTACTCAACCCACCTCGACTGATGATCCATGACGTACATCTGAAGAATGTCCTCTAAAATCTAATTCACCCGCTCCATCTTACCATTTGTCTCTGGATTATATGTTGTACTGAAATTACTTCCTAAGTTATATTTACAGTTTAAATCATCTACTAAGCTCCTTTAGTTTAGTTAATTATCAAGCAGCTAGGTTGCCTTATTTTCTAACTCAAAAGTTCAATTTTTTTACCTAGCCACTAAGTGGCCCCATTAACTTCGTTATCCATGTTCTTTCTTTTTTTATTTAAAGTTACATTCCCACAAAATGCCTTCACACTTAAGTTAGGTAGGGTTTAATTTGGTCCATAGGATTTAATCTATCCTAGCCCTTAGATTTAGGTTGCCCTAAATTTCCTTATGGTTTTCCTTTTAATTTCTATTTTCCCCAAACAACCTCATTTGCTATTTTCTTGTTTGCAGGTTTTGGAAGAGGAGTAGGAGCCATGAGATCAAGAAGAGAAACCATGGAAAAAAAATTCTTGATATTAGTTGTAAATATTTTCCATTGAAATGTTCTCATTTGTTAAATGTAGAGATCCTACCATGGATCTAATTTTTTATTTAATGAAATCATTTTCATTTTTTTGAATTCAACTATATGGCGAAAACACCATCTCTTTTAAATCTATGATTTTTACACATTTGGGTGTCATTAAAGATATTGAAAGGCTTGAAAAGTTAAATTTAATTGATTCCTAGTTGTTGGAAGTTTTCTTGTTGTGGTTTTAAGCAAATTTTACTTAATTTTAAAACTCGGTTTTTTCACGGACAAGATTTTATTTTTCCATCAAAAGTGATGAAACCACCTCCCTACATCGGCCAATGGTCCTGTGACCTCTGACCTGACTGGGGGGTGGTTCATTGATCGCCGCTCGGTGTTGGCTGACAGTTCTGAAACCATTGCTCTGCACAGGGTGGCGATTCTGTTCTCCATAAACAAAACCTTCAACAATGCATTTTTTCAACAATTTTTCTTCCTAAGTTGATTTTTAATGCAACATTAATTTTAATGAGGGTGTCTTCCATTCATTGGTTGGTAAAGTGATAACATTTTTTTTATACTCAACTACATAACATCAACTCATTTTCTATTCTTTCATTTGCAATAAAATGTAAAATTGAGTATAACATTACTACAATTCATTCTCTTTCATATATTTAATTTTATTAAAAAAACAACAAGAATTCAACACACTTCCTATCAATACATCTTTGTTTTTTCCAAATATATATATTGCAACTTTAAATGCATACAACTTTAGGAGAGTTTCATTTCAATACAACTAAACAAATTAAGCTTCCTTTCACTATAACATTACAATATCAATATGAAGATTACAAGTTACCATATCATCATTTTTTTTACAATGCAAGGACTTCAAATCCTTTTCTTTCACTAAGACTAATCATTTCAAACAAGGTAAGCAACCAAGAGTTCCTTCTACATTCACTAAATCACTTCAACTTGGAATAAATGAAATATTACAACTTTCTTTCAAACATACAAATGTTAAAAACTTCTGCTCAAAGTGGGAATAATAATATGATCAAATAAAAAATAGAGATTTTCAACAAGGCCAAAACA
>JAHRHJ020002760.1:0-10406 GCA_019776745.2 Taxus chinensis | reverse complement strand
CATATCCATGTGGTTGTGAGGCCGGAAGTTCTAGATAATAACACAAGCTGGTAGGTGTTTGAGAACGATCAACAGATCGTCAATTTCTTGCAAGAAGAGGCTGAATTCTCAGCTAGAAATCAGGACAGACTAGAGCAGCAGTACGGGGATCAAGTAGTGCAGTTGCGGACAAACAAGATTCCTAAGGGTTTAGTAACATTGGAGTCTATCTTCAACCCTAACGACCAGTTTCGTAAGGAAAAGGCTAATATACAGGTCAAGAGAGAAGATTCAGAGCCCATTCTAGTTGGGGAGGGCAAAACACTTCAAATTGGTAAAGTGGTCACTGAGCAGGAGAAATCAGATTTCATACAACTTTGCCAAGAATTTCCAGATGTCTTCACTTGGAGCTATGAAGACTTAAGAGGTTTCGATCCGAAGTTGGCACAACATACCATAGAATTGGATCCAGATGCTAAGCCCATCAGGCAGAAGCAGAGACCAGTCAAACACTCACATTGAGCCTCTAATGAAGAAAGAGCTAAATAAGATAATAGAGGCAAGCATTATAATTTCCGATCAAGCACTCAAGCTGGGTTGCAAACTTGGTTCCGTTCAGAAAGAAGAGCGGAGAAATCAGGTTGTGTGTGGACTTTCGAGACCTCAACAGGGCATCTCTTAAAGACCATTACCCACTTCCTTCAATGGAACAAATATTGCAAGTAGTATCTGGTTCAGAGAGGTTCTCTCTCCTATGATGGCTACTCAGGGTATAATCAGGTAATGGTGAAAGAAGATGACCAGTTCAAGATGAGCTTTCACCACCAAATGGGGCACCTATGCCTCATAAGAAAGATGCCCTTTGGGCTATCAAATGCTGGAGCCACTTTCCAAAGGGCAATGGATATGGCATTCAAGGGGTTGATCAATAAAATAGTTCTGATATATCTCGACAACATCACTATATTCTCAAAAAATGCAGCGGATCACCTCTGTCATTTGAGGCAAGTATTTCAGAAATGTAGAAGATTTGGGGTATCATTGAATCCCAAAAAATGCATATTCTTGGCTCACGAGGGAAAAATTCTAGGCCATATTGTTTCTAAAGAGGGGTTGGCAATTGATCTAGAAAGAGTTGAAGAAATTCAAGCATTGCTATTGCCAAGTCACAAGAAGGCTTTTCAAAGCTTCTTGGGAAGGATCAATTTTATCCGCAGGTTTGTTCCAAACTTTACAGCTCTTGCAAAGCCAATAACACTGATGTTAAAGAAGAGCATGGCATTTAAGTGGACATCTGAAGGCAAGGCAAGTTTTGAGGCAATAAAAGAGGCTATATCTCAAGCCCCAACTCTCGTCAATCCAGACTTCTCTAAGGAATTCATGCTATATGCCTTTGGTGGTGGAGACACAATTTATGCAATCCTGGTACAACAAAACAAAGAAGGGTTAGAACAACCAGTTGCTTTCTTCAGTCAAAGCTTGGAGGAATATGAAACTAGGTACTCTTTCATCGAAAAGCATGTCCTTGCAGTAATCAGGAGCTTAAAGAAATTCAAGCACCTAGTCTCAAACAACAAGATCCAATTGTTCGTCTCTCATGCGGGAGTCAAGGAATTCCTTCTAAACAAGGATCTGAATGAGAAACGTGTAGGATGGATAACCCGTGTCATGGAATATGACATCAAAATTAAAGTCACTAAGCTAGTACGTGGAAAAGGACTATGTGAACAGCTAGCTTTGAGTCAAGAAATTTGAAGCAGGTGATGAAAAAGAGACTGTCTTTGGTACTGCAGGATGTTCAAGAACAAGAAAATGATGGTGTGCCCACTCCTTGTTGGACTCAGAATATGATACACTTCCTACAGACAGGCTCTATGCCCTCCAGAAATGAGCAGAGCAAAGAGGAGATACTTTATATTACAAGCCATTCCATATGTGCTTGTTGATGGTGTTTTGTTCAAGAAAGGACATCAATGGAGTTTTATTGAGGTGCATTGGGATAGGCCAAATTGAGAGGGTGTTACGAGATTTTCACGATGGA
The DNA here is from genome assembly GCA_019776745.2 of Taxus chinensis. Taxonomy (NCBI): domain Eukaryota; kingdom Viridiplantae; phylum Streptophyta; class Pinopsida; order Cupressales; family Taxaceae; genus Taxus; species Taxus chinensis. The sequence continues at coordinate 8,386 of JAHRHJ020002760.1, read as the reverse complement.
GATTATGGAGGACATTTTTCCCCACGAGTAACAGCCCTCAAGATAATGAAGGCAGGGTATTATTGGCTGACAGTGTTCAGCGACTGCCATACATGGATAAGAAAGTGCAATAAATGTGCACTCTTCACGAGGCAAAGAAAGACTGGCAGCGCTTCCATTGCACCCAATTTTGGTTGACCAAGCATTTATGCAATGGGGATTGGACTTCGTTGGAGTCATCAACCCAAACTCAAGCCAAGGCCACAAGTGGATTTTCATGGCAACAGACTATTTCACCAAGTGGACCGAAGCAGTAGCGCTCAAGGAAGCAAATGAGTCTAACATACTAGACTTTTATGAAGGAATAGTGACCAGGTTTGGTGTGCTGTCCACTATCATATCAGACAATGCATTGTCATTTATAGGTTCCAAAATTACAGAATGGGCTATTAAGAATGGAATCTACTTGAGCACCTCTTCAAATTATTACCAGCAGGGTAATGGACAGGCAGAGTCCACAAACAAAAATTTGCTAAGAATCATCAGAAGGACTCTGGATGAAAATCAAAGAACATGGCATACAAAGCTAAAATCAGCGTTATGGGCTGACAGAATAACACCAAAGACGATCTACAGGGAATTCTCCCTACAAGCTGGTCTATGGGAAGGAGGCAGTATTGCCCATATCATTAGAACTACCTGCATTGGAGTTCATGAGGCAGTTGGAGTTAGTTGAGTTCGAACCAATGGAGGCCAGGTATGCAGAGTTGATGGAATTGGAAGAAATTAGAGAACATGCAGTTCAGACAATCGAAAAGGATCAGGCCTTAGTAAAAAGATGGTTTGATAAGAAGGCAAGAGCAAGGACCTTCCAGGAAGGGGATCTCAGTTCTAAAATGGGATGCAGATCGGGCAAGACCAGGAAATCATTCCAAGTTTGACGCCATTTGGAGTGGCCCCTACATGGTCACGGGGTGCAAGAGTAGCAATGCCTTCCAATTATCTACATTGGACGGAGAAGAACTTTCGATTCCGGTCAACGGAATCTATCTTAAACATTGCTACTGAAAAGAGAAAAGGTTCTACCCTTGTAAATATTAGCTTAGATTTCAATTCCTCTAAGTGCGTTTGCACATTGTCTTGTTGTAGTTAGGTTTCAGTTTCCCTAAGTGCTTTGGCACAGGTTTCGTCTGCTCTCAGGTTGTTTTCTACAGTTCAAAGTGCTGTCGGAGAAGGAGTTGCGGTTTCAGGCTCGGGATCAGAGATCAAGTTGGTTTCAAGTTATTGCTTATGATTCCATGCCCAATGGATTTCTAAAAGGGCCACTGATCTTCTACCTAGCAGGCAGGTGATCCCGTTGATTCGCCAATTGTTGTATATATATCCCCCCTTGGGAGGATATAGACAACTAGAAGAATACAAAGATAGATGCGCCTTGGCGCACAGAAATGGCGCATTACACGGAGTGTCGACACAAAGAAAGTTGCGCCTTGGCGCATAGAAATGATGCATGACACGGAGTGTCAACATAGAGAAAGTTATGCCTTGGTGCACAGAAATGGCGCATGACACGGAGTGTCAACACAGAGAAAGTTGTGCCTTGGCACACAGAAATGGCGCATGACACGGAGTGTCGACACAGAAAGTTACACCTTGGTGCATAGAAATGGCGCATGACACGGAGTTTCGACATAGAGAAAGTTACACCTTGGCACATAGAAATGGTGCATGACACACAATATCGACACAGAGAAAGTTACACCTTGGTGCACAGAAATGGTGCATGACACGGAGTGTCGACACAGAGAAAGTTGCGCCTTGGCACACAGAAATGGTGCATGACACGGAGTGTCCACACAGAGAAAGTTACACCTTGGCACACAGAAATGGCACATGACACGGAGTTTCGACACAGAGAAATTTGCACCTTGGCACATGTAAGAGGATGTTGACACACACATGAATGCGCCAAGGCGCACCTTCAGGAGGCGCAACATTCTGAGTGTTGACAGGAAGCAGACCCTGACCCAGATATTCAGATGGCCATAACTTTTGACTGAGAGCTCCGATTCACACAAGGTTGGACTTTTTGGAAAGCCTACGAGCATCCTCTATCCTAACTACAATTGGATATCTTTAATTGGGTGAGAACAAATTCTTAAAAATGCAAAATACAGTTTGCCACTTTTGGGGTTTGCTAGGGTTCTCACCTACCACCATAATGAGATGAATTAAATGCAACCTAGAGGTGGTTGGGGTAGATTTGGAATTCCTCTCTCTTTTATCTCTCATTCTTCCTATAAATTTTAAGGAGGGGCTTCTTTCTAAAGGTTGGACATTCTTGTTTTTCCCCTCCCTTCTTCTCTTTGGCAGGTGAATTTCTGGAGTTCAAACCTCCCATCTAAAACTGTAATGTAACTTTGCCTCTTGGAATTTTGTAGTGTATTGTATCAATCTTTGGAGAAAATAATGCATGTCTGTGGATGATTCTCAACCCTCTCTGTGTTCATTTGCATCCTCCTGATCTTTCACTACAAATCTAGTTATCTGTACATGATCTTGCAATACATTTTAATGGTTTGTGTTTATTGGCAAGACATATGTTCTTCATTCCTTGGTGCATTACCTTTGTTAGTTTCAGGTTTATTTTTATGCATCTTCTTACCATGTCTCCTTGGAAAGTTAGATTGGGTTTTTTGAGTAAATCCTCTACATTTTTATGTGTGCATCTAAACAAAAGGAATAGGAACCGGCCTTCATCCGGAGAGCTTTTTCTGATTTCGCAAGGTCCCATACTTGAAAAAATATCCATGTTATGCAATCACACTAAGAGTCTCAACCCATTGAGTTGCTGATAGTCAGGGGTGCTGTGATTCACCATCAACACTTATATCACCAGAAGATTGGTATAAATCCTTAACATAAGCATGTATAATATTAAATATGGAACCACTAAAAAGTAGGACTCAGAACTCCAACTTTGTCCCAATCTTGTTACGAGATTGCTAGAAATATGAAAGTGAGGATAATAAAAAGGAGAATAAAAATGAGATCTCCCCCAAGAAAGAGGATAGTAATGAGAATTGATAAGGATCCTAAAATTTATCTTCTTGAAGAAGGTGAAACTAGACCCCTTGCTTGTGATTTCTGAGAAGCATCAACTCAAGTATGAAGGTGAGTCAATTGGTCCCTGAGAATGGGAATATAGGTCTCAATATATTTTATCCACTCCCAAAAGAGAAAAAGGCAGAGTTAAGTCTCGATGGATTCATGATCTTCCTATTCTAGACCTCTAACTAAATCTAGGAAAATAGATGAAGTGGGAGGTATACAAATCAGAAGGAAGGAAAACCATGGGAGAAAAAAGGAAGAAAACCATAGAAATGTGCGATAAATTACTGATGGTAATCATTTAATGTTGTATCCTAAATTTTCAAATATTGAAACCCCTCCTACAAATAGTCAAAATGAAGCAAATGTCTTGGAATATCCAAGGGTTGAACAACAACAATAAGAAAATGATCTTAAAATATTTTAGAAGAGAAACATGCCTTAGATATTAGTAAACCTATAAGAAATGAATATGTAATATTGTATGGTTATAAAATGCAAAGGTACCTTTTGGAAAAATTCTAAGGTAAGATGTATTGATTTAGTTGGGGCTTCTGGGGGGCATTGCCACCTTTTGAGATAGTAAGTTGGTGAGAGGGTCTGTAATATTTGAATCTCCTCAACATCTATCCATTATTTTTACCTCTATTAAAAATAGTGATGATGTGTGGATTTTCTTTAACATTTATGATCCCAATAATCTTATGGGGAGAAAAAGAATTTGTGAATGACCTTAAGGCTTTTAGGAATAACTGTAAAATCCACAAATGGCAGATTATGAGATATTTCAACACCCCTTATCCCCCATTGAAGAAAAGGGGGGTAGATAGGAGTTCAATATGAGAATGGAATACTTGGAAGTCACATGATATCTGAAAAAAAAAAATAAGATTTCTGACATTGATCTGGGGGGAATGAAATTCACTTGGAGTAATAGAAGAATGGGTGAGGATATAATTCGGGTAAGATTAGCCATAAAGTAGTTATTTCTATAGATTGGTATCTTTCTCAGGACTTTAAAATATATTCCACCCGTTTCCTAGGAGAGACTCATATCACAACCATATTTTTCTAAATATGGTTAATAGAATTTGTTAAAAGTAATACTCCTTTCAGGTCCCTTGAAAAAATGTGGAATGTCACACCCGGATCTCTATGAGAAAATAAATAGTTTGGTTGGATATCTAGATTAGAGAATCATCTATGTTTTTTTTTTTTTTCCAAAATCTAAGAATGTCAAAAGGAACATTAAAAATTGGAATAAATATGTCATCATTGGAAACATCTTTTAAAGGAAAAATAAAATTAAATAAGGCTTGACCAAGTTGGAGGATAGAATTAAGAATAAAGGTTATGGACGTTGATGATTATTATTCAGAAAAATATCTTCTTACTGAGCTCCACAATATCAATTATCAAGAAGAAACCTTCTTGAGGAATAAATCTTGGGCCCTTTCAGCTGGAAGACAGAGATCATGATACCAATTTTTTTGACATGACCATCTGGTCATACATTCAGAAGCCATAATATAATCTAACAAATATGGAATGTGTAAGGTTTGTTTTGTTAGTCCATGTAACATTTCTTCAAATTATGAACGAGGAGGATGTCTATTATCTACAAGTTATTTCTAAATAGGGATTAACACCATGGGGATGAGGAAAAATCCATTAGATTCATAGATATCCCTTTGATCCTGGTTAGACTCAAAAAAAAAAATATTTTACTGTCAAATCCTCTATGGATAAATTCATAAAATGGAATTTTTGATAGAAGGGGAAAAATCTATAGAGCCTTGATGGTTTTTTGGCTAGATTTTATTAGAAATATTGGGAGAATAAGAAAATTATGATCTCCTTTTTTTTATTAATGAATCTCCTCAGAATGGGAAGCTTCTCAAATAATAAGTGGTAAAATGGAGTATTGTTGTACCCAAAATTTTTTTGTGCAAAGATTTTAACATATCTCACCTATAAGTCTGTATAACATTATTTTCAAAAAAATTTGGAAAAATGATTGCTTCGAGATGTGTAGCCTATCCTACTGGAACTAATCTCATTAGCAAGGGGTTTTTGTAAAGGAAAGATTATACAAGATGACATTATCCAAGTTTATGAAGTTATCCACTCTATGATCTGAGACCAAGTAAGAAGGTATGCTATTGTTAAGCTTGATATGAATAAATATTTTTATAGTCTGAATTTCTGTAATGTCTTCACTAATGGATTTATGGTACCTATAATAGAAAATTTCATCTCAATATACATTGAAGGCTTCTGAAAGTTGTTATATAGTTATTTCTTCATGATAATATAGATTACAAATGGGACATATAAAAATATAGTATCAAAAAGATGTGTACCTGAAAACATGCTCCCTAAAATCTATTCCTATATGAAAGATTTATCTTTCCATGACTGCAACAAGGTTCTGAATTCACTCTCTGAGGTGACATCATGGGCATACAAGTGAATTAATTCATATAATGAATTAGGTTAAGTCAAATTCATGTCTAAGATGACCAAATCAAGTAGGAAATAATGATTGAAAGCATATTTTGAAGCAATGGTATGCTCAACCCACAGGAGCTTTCTTGGAATGCTAGAATTATGGTATGGCTTCTTTAAGTAAAATTTGTGTTCCTGTAACATAGTCTTGAATTATGTATCAATGATTCCTTCAAGCCATTAAATGACTTGAAGTCTACCTAAATGAAATGGTATGTCTTATTCTATTGACAATACAAATAGAAGCACTTAACAATGAAGTTTCTAAAGCTAGTTGGGATAAAATTTCATGGACAAAAAATTTAAGTTGTATATAGAAATCATTCACTCATATGGTACGATGACAAACATATTGAAATTTTTGATTTCATTCAAGAGGACTCAATATAGAAATTGGGTTTTTAGATTGTTCTCAGGTATCTACAGTCCAGGATAAACCTATGTACTTTAGGGTTTGATTGGAAAAATCTCATTCGATTGAATAAAAACACCGTTTAAACCAATCAAAATATCCTAAAATTTTAAAAATATCACTTATGTGAGGATTCCAAAATCATTTGCAAAAATTAAGAAATTCGATTTCATGAAGAAATATTGGGAGATTTTATAGCTGACCATTTTTTTGAAAACTTCATGTGAACAGTTATATGGTCATTTTTGTGACTAGAAATTTGTGTTGTATTCATAATCTACTTTCTCTTCCATTTAAGAAAATGTTGCTTTATGGGCTCATTAAATGTATCTATTGTGTGATTCAAACCTTGATTTAAGGGTTGAGAATGGTGAGAAATCAAACCATTTTTCATGATGGTGTCTCAAATAGAGCTTGACGATCTCAAAATATGCATACAAAGTTTGTAGAAAGTCTATTGTGTTAAATTGATCTAAGCAGGGTGTTCTTATCAAAAGGATTAAAAGCATCTTCTTTGAAATCTCAAAGATTTGTAATCTTGAACATGATGCCTTAAAAGATAAGCTTCCTATATTAGTGCATGAGAGAAAGAGGGATTTTGAGTTACAATGAACATTTTAGTGTAAGATGCTCCTACAATGGCTTGGATGAAAAACTTAGCTAAGGTTTAATACTCAGTGAATGCATCTGTTGATTCAACATATAGGGTTAATTCAAGACGGATAATAAGCATTGGAGAAAGTTTAGCATTCATTTGATTGAAGAGTATACATACCTTGCTCAGGTAATTAGATGTGATTCATAGATAAAATGCTAATACTTTCTTGATTTGAATTTCATCATGTGGTTCTAATCAAAGATCTTTTTCAAATTATTTGAAGATATAAAAATGAATGAGATTGAAATATGGGTGCTGAATGTACCAAAATCTAATGAAGACATTCAAGTTTGTTTGAATAAAATTATTCTTGAAACTGCAGTGAAAAACTTTTTGAAGGCTACATGCTCAAGTGCTTGAAGAGAAAATTTCTTTCTTATAATCATTGAAAGTTCATGATATGTTGAGCTCTCCAAGCTAAGGTGAATGTTTGAAGAAGGGAAAGATGGCGAAGATCAAGATAGTTGATAAGTGGTGGGCATTGAAAAATTGAAGTTATTTACAAGATGAAACTTGAAATAGTTTTTTATATTATAGAGACTCAGTTGAAAAAAAATTGTGATGATCATATGAATAGAGTACACTGATAACTGAACAAGAGATTAAACATATGGTAATTCCTTTTAAAGGTTATGAAGTGTGAATGTACAATAACTGATGAAAAATGAAATCACAAATTCAATTGATGGAAAATATAAAAAATAGGAAAAATAGAGAGCATAGATCATTTATGAAGTGTAAGAAAAATAGGAAGACTATAATGAGTTGAAAATGAGCTACAAAACAATGGGATGATACAAATATACATGAGTCATTAGGAGGCACTGTGAAAAGAGAAAACATAGAGATCTTGAAATCATAAGATCTATAAGAGTTCATGAAGAAGAAGATTAAAAATAAATGAAATAGTAGGTGTGCAACTACTTGAGAAGATTATGAAGTGATTAGAAGCAGTAGATAGAAAAGTGTAAGACTGAAAAATAGGTGTATAAAGGAGTGAATGAGACAGCATGAAGCTATGAAGATGACAAAAATTAAGTTGAATTTGAGTGAGACAATCTTAGGAGAACATATGTATGAGCAATTGATAGTATAAAAGGTGTAAAAACTAAAGAATAAGAAAGTGAATATGAAATGATATATGAATTATGTTCTAGTAAAGTGATCATGATATGTTGATGAAGAAACAAGTAGCTAAATGATCAAATTGTTTTCATTGTTATTGTATCTTCCTAAGTGGGTGCTTAGGTCATAGGAGTAGGTGTTCCTTGTAAGTTGCTTCTTGCTAAACTTGTTAAGTTGGTGTTTGGCTGCCTTCTAGTGGGTGCTTGAAGGATTTTGAAGTAGGTATGGGTACTTCATAGGTTATGTGGGTGCTCAACCAAAGTGGAAATCATTATATACTAGGAATTGGTTTTCCTAATAAAAAGACTTGATTTCAAGTGGGTTTTCTCCCTCTATGGGATTCCCACTATAATTTTGGTGTCCTGAGTATTTGTCTTCTTACTGTTATGATTAATTTTGTTCATGGTTTGATTTCTTATTCTAGTAAAAGAAGGTTTTTAAAGGTTATAAAATTGATCAACACTGATTCACCCCCCTCTATCAGTGTTTGTGATATCCAACAATTGGTATCAGAGCATGGTCCTCCAGATTTAATCCTAACAACTTGGAGGTGATCCTGAAGACACAAGCATGAGTTCTATAGCTGAATCAAC
>JAHRHJ020002759.1:0-10410 GCA_019776745.2 Taxus chinensis | reverse complement strand
TGGGTTTGCATGGATGTCTACACTTTCAATATCATTAACCATTTGTGGGAACCTCATTTACTAGTTATGCATAAAATAAAGGAGAATTTTAATTCTGAGAACCTCTGCAAACTAGTTATTAAAATTTTGAAAGAAATAGCTGGTATGGACAATCATTCAATCTCTATAAAGATAATTTGTGTTGAAGCTGATGGGGCATCTGTCATATGCAAGGTCAAAAAAATGGGCTTTGTATTCTCCTTCAAATCAATCGTTTCCCCGTACATGATCCTAATTCACTGCATGGCTCATAAAATGAATCTCGCTTACAAGATTGTAAGTAATTTTGAAATTTTTCTAAAGTAGTAGATCTTATATGCGATTTTCATTCATGCATGTCAAAAATTCCTAAAATATTTTTAGAGTTTCAGAAAAAAATTGGAATTACAAATGGTAAAAATATGTTGAAAGATGTTGACACAAGATGGATATCATTGTATGATCATGCTTGCATAATTTTTTAGGAATACAAGTCATTAGCAGGGTATATGTTCAAGAATCGTAGAGAAGTTAACAAGGTGAAAATATCTACTATATCGCTTTACTTATTTGGAGACATTATTAACATTATGAGGTATTTTTCTAATGATGAAGGAAATAAACAGCTTGGTGAAACAATCTCTGGAAAGATCTATATACATTGTTGATTTTATCAAATTAAGGAAACATGTATGTATGATTTTGGATAACTTATATTCCAGCCAAGACTGGTTTCAGAAGTCAATATTCAGTAGTTGGAAGGTTTTAACAGATACAAAATATCCCAACAACTATTTGAATATTCAATATCAACGGTCATATTTGTATCTTAGTTGATGGGAAAAATATACCAATGCACACTTTCCAAAGAGATCCTTATGTATCCTAGGTTATGAAATTGAGGAAGTACCAGTGACAAGCCTTCTATTTGATGTTACAGTTTTTGATACATAGAAAAAATTGATGAAGATATCTGAAACATTATCTTTGAGATTAGAGAATGATTTAAGAATAGTGATCTTCTTGAGGCCATGGGAGTTGTAAATCCCAATTTCTGGAATCCAATGATTGGTGAAGAACAAAGAACTCAACTCTTTAGGAAATACATGTCTACACTAATGGATCGGTTTTGAAAATCTTCATATTTTATGGAGGATAATTGAATGGTATATTGAATAGAAAATTATTCATATCACAATCATCACATTTTTCCATGACAATGAGTGATCAATATCAGACCCTTGCTAGACCAACAAAAATGGGAGCTATCACACTATTATGGAGAAAGTTGTATCACAATAGCATTATGAGGGAAACTATAAGTGAATACTTTACACTGTATGAACTCATCAAGACAATGATTCTAGGGTCAGTTGAAGATGAAAGGGTTTTTAACACATTAACATTTGTTAAATCAAAACTTCGCAACATATTGGACAAAAATATGGAAACTTGTTTGAGACTATATGTTTCAAGATATGGAGTGGACACATTTCCATATGAAAGAGCATTAGCTACTTAGACATCCCTTGCAGAGTGGAGAGTTGTTAATCAAATAACAACCAATGGAGACTCAAATTATGGTGAAATTGACTTGGACTCTAGTAGACCAAGTGTAAAAGATAAAATAAGTAATGAAGGACCATTAAGGATAGGGTTGTTTTAGTTACCATACAATTGAATGTTTTCATTTTTTGAAATATATATATATTGTGACTCTTCATTTAGTTATTTTTCCTTTACATATATTTTGTATATAATGTTTGGAAAATTTAAATTTTTTATGTTTTTATAATGATTGCGTGAAATAACATAATAGTAACTACCTGTGCAAACTACAAACTGAAAAGATGTAATTAAATTAATTACATTACTTATGAAAGTATGTTCAATATTTGATTTCTCAATATCGAATCCACACGTGCTTGCAAATATATTATAATCCATATATCCATCAATATTCTTGGGATTAATAAAAAACATAGGTGTCTAGAGATAATGTTCTTTGTATTTAATTCGACAGATTTGAAAATACACTATAATTATAATTTATACATAAAGAATCAACTATCAAGATTCATCAGAAAAATGTAAATCCAAATTTTTCAATATTGAGTCCATACATGTTTAAAACTAAATTTTACAATGTAATATCCATGTATTTTGATTATTCATCAACTTTACAAGTTTGAAAATAAGATAATGTTTTCATCATTTGAGTCAAATACAATGATTAACATCCAAATAATGACATTTGAACAAAGCAACTTTTCACCAAATTCAATACCCTTAGCATCCTTTTCCTAGAGAAGACTTCTACAAATTCCTATAAAACATTTGAACTATCTTTAGGCATAACACCAGACTGAACTAATTCATTTGCAAAGAATTAATATTTTCAATATTTTAATATCCTCACTAGTTGCATCTCTTCTTGAAAGGAGAGTAGGATCCTTGTCATTTTTTTTCTTCAATGGAATATCTGGATCAAATCCATGCTCTTTTATAATCTTTCGTGATGTATTTTTCTTCTTGTTTAACAAAACAATTTTCTCTTTGAAGGCTATTACTCCCCATACACTTTCTCTTCTTTTTTAAGGTGTTTCATCTAACACCTACACTTCAATTCTTCAATGAAAAGGTATTTGAACTACACATAAAAATCTCATAGTTAGGAAAGTAGATAAATTATAACAACATAAAATATAATCTTCAAAATATCAAGTACTTACCAAGGCCAAGTCTTTCTCTACATTTGCAATAGTGAAAAGTTTTTTGTCTATAGTCCACTTATTGTAATAATATTGTACCTCAATGTTCAAATTTTCTAATTTGTTAAGAATTATATTTAAAACATTATCATTATTGTAATCCTATTGTTGGTGACCAGATATTACCAGATTGTGCTTGAGAAATTAAATGCATCAATCATTCACCCTGATTCATTTTTTCATAATGAAAAAAAATTGAATTCCCTATGTGAAAAATCAAGGTGATATCTTTCATTAATTTCTTTGATCATTATTTCTCTCTGATCTCCTCTCATATCCTCAATTCCTTAATATCAAGAATGTATTTTCCATCACAAAGGTTGTAATTATCCATCCACAAGAAGTGTCAACTGAAAATTTTTTTTCCATGATCATCCAATGATTTTCTCCCTAATTGGAAGAATAAATCTGAAGTGAATTAACAAAAATGTTGTGGCCCCCTCCACTGGCTATTTTATTGATCCTTATTGCCTTGACATACAGATCATCATTCATCTCTATGTGTTTCCAGGTTTTGTTCCATGTTGTAAAGGTTGTCAAAAATCCAAATACTCCTCACTCCTTCTAATGATTATGTTAAAACAAAAGTGCCTCTGGCACCTGCACACTCACCAATCAAAACTTTGGGGACCACATTGTGAGAGTGGTATAATTTTGTACCCCCTAATTCTTTGCTAAGGAACACTTCTATGTATCTTGTAGAATGTTCTTGAAAAATCAGTAAATAGTCTCTCTCTCAAGACTGTCAAATTGGATGATGTAAGTTTACATCCAAGTATGTTCAATAAATTCAATACTAATAGTGCATTAAAAAGTTATCAAATGCATAAAGGCCATCAAGATTGTCCTTGGAAAAACCTTCTTAAGGAATCTCTAGTGATAGATTTTTATTTTTGAGAGATGAAATCAATGAAAATACAAAATAATTATTCTTCTTACATAATAGAATCAACTGGGAATTCAAATAAAGGGTGCATGTAACCTTTTAATATTAGATACATTTGTGAAACAAATTGTACAATGTAAATCCATGTATTAATACTATTAAACATTTAGATGCACAAGATTAAAAAGGGGCTTCCTCGATTCCTTTTGCATCTCTTGAAACTTGAAGGTGATCATCATAATCTTTTCATAAAATAAATGATTTACATCAATAACACTTGGAGTCTAGACCTTGGGGACTTCTATAACCAACATTTGAAGTATCTAATCTACTAATTTAAATTTTGAATCGATTAATTTATTTTTTGCAATTACAGTTACCGTGCATCTCCTACTAAAAAGAAATCCTCAAGTTTTTTCTTAAAAATATTTTATCCAGTCCAGTTTTTCTTTTTGAATAGGGATTGTTTTTGTTCTTTATTAGAAACACCTAGTTTTTCATTTATGGGAAACTATAGAACACCATGCTTCTTTATATTTTGGTCTTGTATTAGTGTACAAACTTACCATAGATAAAAAGTTAAATCAACATCTTATAATCTTTAATTAATACATCACCAACTTTCCTTGATCTCCATAGGGACAATTTTTTTGAATTCCAATCCTAAAACCTGCACCTGCAGCAGTCAATTTCTTGAAGATTTAATAATTGCATAAAACCCATGTTTATCAGTCACTGTAAAATATAGAAACATCCTTGACCAAGTAATCCATCAGATCATCACCGAGTTCATATTAATGCAAAAAAATCATTCAATATTATTTTCATTAATTTATTTTAATATGATTGTCATTATCAGTCTCATATTTTTGTTAATATGATAACTTTACCTCATGACAACACTATTTACCAATATGTATAAACAAGGAATACATAAGTTAAAAAGATTCCTCCATCTATTTTTTCAATATTTGTATGAATTATTTGGCACTTGTTACATCGAATGATCCTTCTACAACTAAATAAAAATTCACTATTTTACATGTCTCCATTGAATGATGTTTATTCATATCGGTAGTTATTTAAAACATGATGAGCCCTCCATGCAACCAATTCTATGCATCAGGAGATTTCAAGCTAAAAATTGATCTCTACTTGTTATCCATATTTTTACTGTATAAGAATGAAGGGGATGTGGGCTATGTTGTACTTATCAAGCTCTGAGAAGTTAATGTTCAACCATGAATTGAGGTTTGCAAAAATCATCTTCGAAGCATCAATAATTTAATAATATCATTAAGATGATGAATTCAAACAAGGGAATTGTAATATCATAAAAATAACTCAAATAATATAGATTGAATAAGATATTTTTGTGAATTATTCAATAGATTGTGGTATTGGATGGAAGGGGTGTCAAAGAATTCAATTTTGGAAAACTATTAAATTGATATCTATAAAATCACCAAATGAAATACTAATATTAATTAGATTTAACCCACTGAAATTCATACCTACCAATGAAGGGTGGTAGAATTGTGCAGACCCTGAATCTAGTTTCTTAGGGTGAAGTACTGCTACATCACTTCCTCTTTTGACGAGATATTACCATGAGGTTGAAAAAAGGGGAAAATGACATGTGTTGTACTCCTTAAGTGGTCTAAGCAAAGGGGGTGGCTGCGGTTAACATGAGATTAAGGTGTGAAAATTATAACAAGCATCAATAATTTAACAATATCATATATGTTGTATTTAGCAGAAGTCAAACAAGAGAACACTAATCACTTTAAAAAGAATGAAATCAATATAGATTTCTTACATTGTGAATGTTGTTGTCCATAATCAACATAATGTGGCACTGACTAGAAGGGGGTGGTGGTATTACAAGACCTGATTTTAAGGAAAACCAATTAAATTGAAAAATGATAAAATCCTAAAAGATAGACTAATATAAATAAAATTTAAATCTATGATTTATTCATACCTGAACTTGGAGGGTAAAGAACTTGTACATAATGAATCTCATATTGCTCAGGTATGTAAGTAGCGTCTATAGTAGTAGACACCATGTGTCTGGGTGATGTGTCGGACAAGCCTGCACACTAGGAAAATGACATATGTCATTGTTAAGAGTCTCATTAGATTATCATTAGTCTATAAACCTCAAATTTAATCAAAATTAACATAATTATTTAATCATGGATTAACTTAAAACCTAGGATTGGCCTATAAACCAATATGAGTTATTTGTCTTGGATGTGGGATGATTCAAATGAACAACGTGCATGACATTTGTACTTCTACATTACTAGGTTATTGGGTGAAATAGTGACAAATCATAGAGTCATTGGTCATGGTGAGACATCAATGACAACATTTTCACCAAACCCCTCAAGCCTAACAAGGTTATGTGCACAAATTTCCGCAACACTCGAGCCATTGTTTCACTTGCTTTACCTCTCTGTTCAAAATAGATTATTATATTTTTAGAATTGATTTAAAAATGATTATTTTTATGAAAATAATCAAGATAAATACTTTAAAAATAAAATTCTCACCAACCATTGGTCCATAAACATTGCATATTTTTCCATTTTATTATGTAGAGTAGTTGGAATAGTTGTTGATTTCAGTGTGTGAAAACCCTCATAATAGAAAGCAAGAATAAAACAAGAAGAAGAAATAACTTCACTTGGATTCACAATGGCTTTGTCAAGGTCCGAGGTGTGAGCCTTGTTGAAAGATATGTACACCAATTGCAAATCTAACATTTCTCAAAAAGGGTTTGAGATAAGGTAGTACATTCCAACACCACTGAGGAAAGTCAGTGTATCTTCCCTGTAAAATGATGCGGGCCTGGAAAAATTCCACCATGAGCCAGGAGAAAGGGGTCTTTGATTAATTGTGTGTTAATCCCTCTTTTGGAGGATTATTAACCTCACCTCAACAGAAATATTGTAATGAGACTCTAAAAAATAATTCTTTTGTCTCATAGGTAGAATGGTTTTTGTGGATACAGGAAATGCATTTTGATGGGGTATTCCTCGTTAGATGATGAATATCATCAGGGGTTATTCTGATGACAAATTAACACGATGGTAATGCAAATGTGAAAGATCCATCATAATTATCATATAACTACATTAAATTTTCTAAAAACTTAGTTTTTGTCTCATATTGAGGCATGTAAAGAAGTCCATGGAACCCTGAGTTTCCAATCCAATCGGATTGACTCTTAATTTATGGGTCTTCCAGTATTGTAGTAACTGTGGATATAATAGGTTTCTTGTAAACAATGACAAAGTGCTAATCGAATTTTTTCTTGGTGCCATGATTCTTGAATCTTGATTTTTGATTAAAAAAAGAGGTGTTACACAGATACCTGTATATACCATGATTGTGTGAAGAGCTAATCGTCATGTGGCTAATACTGGAAGTGGACAAGGATTGTAGAAAAAATCATTTGCAATAGTGGAGGAAGCTCTGAAAAAATCTAGTCTGGAGAAACCTGCAAGTGCAAATGGGACAAAATGAATGGGGATGGGTATATATATAAGCAAGGAATGGACCCATTGGTTGAGGATAGGAACACAAAATGGTTATGTTTGGTAGCTTAAGAATATTACCAGGTGAAAACATCAAGTAGGGTACCATGTGGAAACACAATATTAAGGTTCCTGATAACACCTTTTGTGTAACCAGCCAATGTTGATATCTCAGTTTTTTACCGGCTAGAATTATAAAGGTGAATATATCTGAAAACATGTAGAAAAGCATATACATCATCATTTCTCGTGATGTCAACCAGTAACAACATGATGTGTTTAGTTAACATCCAGAAACGTGTTGGAAGAGTCAGATTGTAAGAGAAACTTGTTACTAGGTGGCAACACCCACAAGATTGATGTACGACAACATATTTCTCTTACCATATGGTAACATATTTTAACTTACTGGTTGGAAATAAAAAAAAATACAGGCAGTGACACCCAATGGCTTGAAAAACCTTCATTCGTCGCCATCTTGAAACCCTCCTTTCATACATTTTCCAATAATGAGAATAGATTTTTTGGCACATTCGTCACCCATTCTATAATTTTTTTTGAAGCGGGGTCTTAAAATGAACCCTGATCACCTTACTTCTCGTGACTTTAAAATTCACCTCCATGACAAATATGTCTCATTTTTTAATGGAATAAACCTCATGATTCTAAAACACCCTCTTGATCATTTTTTACCCATTGAAAGATTTATTTTTCTTCATATAGATATTTTTCCCTCATTCAAATGGAAGTGTATACTATGAAATATTTAATCTTTAAAGTCATTATGATGTTCTGCACTATTTTAAACACAACCAGGTTCCCTTTCATCAACATGGGTTACTCAGCATCCATGTTTCTTGAACAATATTATGACACTTACTATTTTTAGTAATTCTTATTTTAAGAAGGCCATTTTTAGTTACCAGTTGCTTAATTTGACACTTTTGAGTTTTCATGATGTGTAAGGAGCAATGAAAACTCTGATAATGAATTGTTTACAATACTTGCTATTTATATAAAATGAAGCTTAGGAAGGCTTCGTATTTTCAGAAGTGGGTCTTCTTAGTGTCAAAATGGAGTGAACGTGATCTTAATTGTTTTGTTATTTCATAAATATGTTTTACTCCAATTTTTAAAGGATTTTAATAGCTAGAACTCCGTAGATATGAAAAAATGAGTTTTTATTTTGGGAAACTTTGTCTGGCCATTAAAAATAATGTATACCACCATTATATGCAAGGTTGGAATCAATGGAAATGCATTTTTGAAGAGCTAATGTTAAAATATCATGGGGACTAGATAAGGGGTTTGGGAGATATGAACAAATTTCCATTTTTAGTATATGATATCTCCGGCATATTTTCAATAGCATAACAATAAGGGGGTGATTTTGGGAGGGAAAATGAATCTTTACAACTTAAAAATGGTTAATTGTTATAATATGAATTTTTTTGTTCTCATTTGCACACTTTAACTCAAGTTTGACTCAAATAGGATTAACTGGGGTTGAATGAGGTTTGATGTGGAGTTACACCCTAAAACAGAGGGAAAAGGGGGGATAAGAGGGGCTCCAAAATTCACTTTTCATCAAATCATGCCAAAATGACCCGATTTTTCTTAACTTGTTCCCGACATCAATTATCTCCACATATTTTCCCTAAACTACCTCATATAACATCATTTCTCTCCTACAAAACTTTCATATTGCTTGAGTCTTCACTGTTGACTTCAAGTAGATGTCCTTATGTTGTAATATGGCTAAAAATAGCCAATTTAGTTCTTTAGACAACACTAATTCACCTCATAACTTATTCTAATCATGAAGCCATCTTGGATCTATTCCCCTGCACATGAAACACACTTGAAAACCATGTTAGCACTTTCCTCTTAGCTAGAACGAGGGTAACATAGACCAGAAGGGGTTGTGTGAGTTGATGGATTGGCTAGAGGAAATAGTTTGAGAGGGGTTTTCAAATAGTGGGCTTGGTTATCATGGTAAAAAAAATTAATTTTACATGCTATACATTTATCATGATAACAGGGACACAAACTTGAAGAAGTTTTATGACTATATATACACCCTATAATGTTGAATGTGTGAAGTTGATGACAGAATGTTACAAGTGGTCTAACTCTACTATTCAAACACCAAAGAATGCTAAAATTTGAGGATGCTAGAAAATTATCAATAAAAGGAAGGATTAAATGTCAATGTGTCAAACAATAATTAAAATGGATCTTACAAATAGCTAAACTCTATCAAATATGCCATTAATGGTGACGGGAAATATTATAATCTAATATAGAAAAGAGTGAAAGACAAGACGTGCACATGCATGAAGGTAGAAAAGGTTGGAAAAAAAATGTGACACATTATAGATTAGTGAAAGTACAATAAAATTTCCCAAAAAACCAAAGACACCAAAATAACTTGAAATAAGGAGACTACCTATGTCAAAAAAATACCATAAAGTTTGAGAGGACCATGTAGCACTTTGGTAAAAAAGGTTTTTTTAAAGCTTCCCCTTCTGATTGGTTAGGGGTCTAAATCCACCAACCAATTTTTATCAAAAAAACATTAAATTTTACCCACATTATTATCGGGTAACCACTCATTCAACTAGATAATCCCTATGGTTTAATGTTTTTTCTCCCTTCCATGGTTAGGTGCTTTTTTGGAGTATAATTTTTAAGCCGAAGGTGTTTCCCCTATGGTAGAGGACCTCCAGACGTTCACGCCACTGTCTTAAATTTGACAGGCACCGACGGATGTATTGACGTTTTCACGATTTTTGGCCTTTCACAGAAGAAATAGAAAGTGCATGGTTGCAGCGGGTATTCTCCCAGTTTTGGTGCATCTAATCTCATCCACAGAAAGTAGAGAAATCCTAGAAGAGGACCTGCGACTTATTTCCTACTTTTACATATCGCTGTGAACCCAAATTTGTGTCCAAGGATAGAGGGATCTCCTCAATGGGGCATTCAAAAAAAATTCGATGTTTGTCCAGATCGATTCCACTTCTCCCACCACAACATTTCCATCATGGATATTTCCCTGAAACTGTAGAGAAAAGAAAAGCTTAGCAGATCTCTATCCTTATCTCCTCCTTCACTGGATTCGACACTCAGAACTCAGGATCCATGTCAGGTATGCTTTCTTGCTCACTGATGGTATTTTAGGTTAGTAATT
>JAHRHJ020002758.1:0-10420 GCA_019776745.2 Taxus chinensis | reverse complement strand
CTACTTGATAGGAGTAAAATTAAGATTGCATATTTTTTCATGAGTTCTTGAAGGTATCAACCTCGTCATCATAATCCATTATGCGAGCATTATCAGGTTGGATAAAAATATCAAGGTATGGTAGGAAGTGAGCTAGGTGTAGGAATGAGAGAAGTCCTCAATGAGGCGAGTGGTGGTGGTTATTAGAGTAGAACACAGTGGGTCAAATGATATCAAGTAGTGTGAATGGGAATAGATGGTATGGTTTATTAGGTGAATAAGGATGATGTTGACCCCAGATTAACCAATATCATACTACAAATATACTATATAGAACTAGGATGTGATGGAGGAATACGAAAAGAGAACAAGGTCTATGTGACAGAACTTGAAATGGACTAGGGTCAGTAAAAATGGTATGTTTCATAATCATCATTATCATTAATGAACCGATTAATAGTAATGATGACAACATGATTTAATGTAATCCAAGGGTCTAAATACCTTGTAAGATATTAAACTGAATGATGCTCGATAATGAAAAATACCGTTGGAACCACTTAGGCCTAACTTGTATAGGTAACATGTAGTTTCATCAAGGAATTATGAGTATTGGAATCATAACCTGAATAGATTGGAATTATTAGTAAATTAGGTTATTAGTATGCTGACATCACCTAATAAGGGAGAGCACATATAGATTTAAAGGAGATCCATTGCAATGAGTACAAAACACAATAGTACAACGCTTATACAATGGTGCCAATAGTAGGCGTAATAATCAAAGGTGCAAATGGATTAGCACAACATATGACATATGTCTCATTACTAAATGATATATCGTAGTATATTTTTAAGATATTTAAGGCCACTACAATTATTTACTTTAGTGGATAAGTGAGGGAAACCTCTAATTATAATGATGATAACCGAGTGCATTCCACAATAAATCTAAGACATGTTTTTTTCTGGTGTCTTCTTTAATTTGCTCTAAGTGATATCATAGACCTTGAAGTTTAGGTAGGAGCCACAAAATTGATAGGTGGTGGGATAGAAATGGATTGAGTCCTAGGAGGGTGAGTGCATTGATGATGACTACATTGATGTTGGTCATCTATAGGATAATCAGTGAGGAGGATGCTAAATAAAAACTTGCATAAAATTAGTAACGGTAGTAAGCATTTCCAGAAACCTTAGTGGGGGTGAAATAAGGATAAGAAATTGATCCCATGAAATGATACGAAGAGAGAGTTTTGATACAGCCCAGAATGTATGGTTTGAATGGACTTGTTCACAAAATGATTTAATAAATATTGAATTCTTGTAACCCCTAATTGTGAAGTCACATATGATAGATAAATGCTAAACAATTGTTTAGAATATAGATGAACACAAGATATAAGAAAGTAAAAATAGGAAAACCTAAGTGTAAGGAAGGAAAAAAATACTTATCCTCTATTTTCACTATCCTTGGGACTCAATCTATACTGGAAGATTGATGACAATGCAGGGAAAATTGTCGCAAATATGCCTGATAAATTTTAACTATTGGAAAGTTGAGACTAGGGTGTCTGGACTGGGTTGATGGCACCCATAGAACATTATATACCACCTACCTCTATTGGGGAGCCCTGTGATACCCGGAGCTCAGAAAATGATATTCCTGTGTTTCAGGGTTTGTTGATCAGTCATTATTGGTCGCTTATATTTCGGCACTATGATCACAGAAGCACATTAACCTGTAAAGGGAAGATGACGTATAAAACCCTCAAAATGCATCAATCCCAAATAAAATATCAATATGGGGATTAGACTCCCCTGACGGTTACCCTACTACTGAGTGAACTTATGACGCAAGGCTACACTCATCTCAAAATCCATGTATTTCTTTTTTGTGTGTGGGGAAATAATCATGCCTTAGGAAGCCCTTGTCCAAGTGCACATGATATCAGGTGATAGCTAGATGTACTAATGTAATAAATGTGTGGATGAAAAATGAGATTCCTCTCCTAGGGTGTATTTAGAAAATGTTATTCATTTTGTCCCTTTAATGAATCTTTTAAAAAGAAGCTCTAAACCACAATTTAATCCTAAACTAAATCACAGTTGTCAACAAAAGCTCATACATTTGCTTATTGCATGTAAGAGATTAAAATGTGACCACCTTGTTAACACAACCCCCTGAACACCTCCACCTTCCAAATTCTTACAACCAAAACCAAACTACTCCACTGAAAATTCACCTTGTTTGATGTCCCCTACATCCACATTGAATACTATTAACTCTACTGTCATTACTCACGCACTACATGTTGCCACCTCATACCTAGGGACTCATAGCTCACAAATGGAGGTTTGGATAGAATTTAATTTGATTTTATTTAAGAAAAATCATTATACCTTATCTCATATATTATTTGAGATCATAAACTATATAGTTCATCCAAAATGTGTGCAAGATAATAGTTTTAACTATATCACAAACTTAGTAAAACAATTCATTATATTCCTGAAAAACTCCTTTTATGTAAACAAGGTGTCCATAATAGAAGTATGCACTAAATGATAAACTGATGAACACAGAGCGTACATTTTGATCATCATTTTTCACTAATCATTTCCAAAATGGAAAGATTAAAAAGATCATAATACATGATTGGAATTCGAATAGTTAAATCACAATACAAAATTTTATCTCCATATCAACTATTCACTATTGATATTGATAATTAAGGAGATGATGCATATTTATATCAAAATAAGATGATAGCTGACAATTTTAAAGAATTTTCAAAACCAATATGTGTAAATAATTAAATAATGTAATAAATACCTACTGGCGCCCACCAGAGTTATATGAATGCAATGACAAGAAAGTGCTGATATGAATGTCTTGTTTTAATTTCTTGAAAAAAGGGGGTGTTAATTTTAGCAATAACACTGACAACCATGCTGGCTAGTTTCTTAAACAAGAGCTAGCGCAGTCAATGAAAGGTTAAATTTTAATATGCTCAAGAGTACAATGTAGTGTCATTGTTTCTTGAGTCGATCTACATGGAACCCGTAATAATTATATATCAAAGGAGTGTAATTTTGGCGGATCAAAAGTGAAAAAGGGAATACAAGAGATTGGGAATTGAGGGCTGGACAAGTTCAACCTACAGGGTCATCTTTGATTATTTTGAAAATTAAGTATGTCTTCTTCTACTTCAATATACCAAAAAAAATTATTTGCCAAAAATCTGATAAACATATTCTATAAAATATTCAATTGAAATCTTAAAGTAATTTTACCATCCAAGAATTTTGATAAATGCCTTTACCTCCATCCAAAATTTGTGTAACGCAACATGTTAGAATATCAAGAGATCATGACAACTTGTTAAGACCAAACAAAACAAATGAACATCCAAAGCAGAAGAAGACAAACCAAAAAGGAAAAACAAACCAAGAGACAAGAAAGTACAACACAACAAATAAAATCTATACATAAAATAAAGTCAAGTGACTATAATTGTAAAAGTGTTTCAAATGTTTATCCACTCACCGTAAATCTCATCCAATCATCATCTGATTTATCTCAAATAGATAGGCGTTATTTCCCAAGGACTGAAGAAATTTGGTAAAGACCTGACCATAAAGAATCAAATTTGTGATGTTTCTCTAGGGTTCTCTCGTGTTTTATCCCAGCATAAAACTAAGTCTCCAACCTTAAATATTTTTGTGTTAACCTTTTTGTCAAACAACCTTTTTAAATTTTTCATACCCTTTTCAAGAATTTGTAAAGCAATGATCCTTGTTTGATCTAAAGACAATAATTCATCTAAACGTAGCTGCAAGTAGGTTAATTCATCTATGCCAAAATTTAAAACAATATGTACTAAAGATATTTGTAGTTCAATGGGAATAGTGGCTTCAAAACCATAGGTAAACATAAAAGGTGAAAATCATATACCTGACTTGACAGTTGTTCTATCACCCCAAAAGGATTCAAAAATTTTAAGGTGTCAATTCCTTTTACTGTCATTGACCAAATTCTTCATGATATTGATTAAATTTTTGTTCTTAGATTTCAGCTTGGCCATTATCTTGTGGGTAGTATTTTTATGCATGACTTTAAATAATGGAGTATTTACTAATTAAATTTATATATTCCTCATAAATAAAATGAGGGACCATTATTAGATGTAATCTCCCGAGGTACTCCAAAGTGTGAAAATATTTTATTTCAAAAATAAAATGATTAACTTCACTAGCCACAAAACTTTTTAGAGAAACAAATTTCAACCCATTTTGTAAAATAGTCAATAGTTGTTATAATGTGTCTATGACCAGTAGAAGAAGGGGGATGAATATCTGAGATGAAATCAATTCCCCACTTAGAAATAAGGTCTTTCCATGATAACCGGATTTAAGGGCATGGTTGGTAAACATTCAGGACTAGCAAACATTTGACAAGGAGAAACAAGAACATTACCCATTTATATACATCTCTGAAATAATTTGGGTCAATAGTAACCAACACGCAGTATTTTATGGGGACATTTATTTTGGTAGTGTAGTTTCCACCACAAACACTTTCATGAAAAATCCTAAGCACATGTTCAGTTTAATCACAAGTTAAACATATCAAATGTATGCCATCACAATTGTTGAAAAAAAACATAATCTTCTAAGAAAAAAACTTATGAGCTTGAAAATGAAGTGTATTTATGCTATATTTTTTTATCTAAGTTCTCAGGACACGATTGGTTTTTAAAATAATAAACAAGGTCATCATAAAAATCATCTTGGGATGATAAATAATCCCATTCATACATTTTAAAACGTATAGTTAAACTTAGATGATAACTCATTACCTGTCATGGTTTGAAAATGAGGTACAACATGCAAGACATCATCTACTGCTAGGATAACCACATTAATGTTTGAATCAACATTTTTAGATAAATGTTTATCAAGTTCATTTCCTTGATCATTTTTCACATTTCCATTTACTAGATCATATTGTTGGATTTTGAAAATCCACTTGGCTAATCTTCCATCAATCACTGGATTCTTAAGACAAGTATGCCAAAGTAGGAACATTAGAACGAAACAATAATTTTATTTCCCATTAGCAAATACTTTTATTTTCCTAAGACTGAAAAAAATTTCAATCAAAGGATACTTGATTCAGTTCTTTTAAAATTTGACTGAAATAAGAAATGATTTTTTAATTATTTGACTCAAAGTATTTAGTTATGATAGTACCCATAGCTTTGTCAATAGAATTTAAGTACAAGACAAAAGGTTTTGAAAAGTCAGGTTTAGCCAAGACATATGTGCCAAAGCAATAACAATTTTAACATCAGTAAATGTAGAATCTACATGAGAATCCCATATGAAACCATGATTATTTTTCAAAAAATATACAATGGGGTAACCTTATCTGAAAAATCAGATATGAATTTCCATTCAAAATTGATTTTTCCAAAGAAAGAACATAAACCAGATTCATTTTTAGGAGGATGTAATTCCTTAATAGATTTGAATCTTTTCAGGTCAATAGAAATGCATGTTTGTGTGATGATATGTCCCAATAATTTTCCCTCAGTAACACCAAAAGCATATTTATTTATATTGATAGATCTACCATATTTACGACAATGGATAAATATTTCTCTGCAAATGATCCGAAGTGCTTTTTCCTTTTCCTAGAATACATAGTTAAGTCATCCAAGTAAATCTGAATTATTACTCCAATTAAATCATAAAAAGCAACATGCATTGCTCTTTGGAACGTGGCACTTGCA
This sequence comes from Taxus chinensis, assembly GCA_019776745.2. NCBI lineage: Eukaryota > Viridiplantae > Streptophyta > Pinopsida > Cupressales > Taxaceae > Taxus > Taxus chinensis. The sequence goes on along the minus strand of JAHRHJ020002758.1, from coordinate 4,646 downwards.
TTTATTAAGACAAAATTCATACGATTAAAGGCAAAGGTATATTTCCATGTAGTAAAAGTGTTTTTATGTCGATCTTCTGGATTTACAAAAATTTGATTGTAACTTGAAAATCCATCTAAGAGAGACATCATTTCAGACCTGGTGGCCTATTGAAAAATTTGATCAATATTTGGTAGAGGGAAGTTATCTTTAGTACTTGCATGATTTAAATCTCTAAAATCAACACAAAGATAAATGTCTCCATTTTTATTTCATACTAGCACTAAGTTAGCAACCCATTCAAAATATCTTACCAGTGGAAAAATGACACTAGCTTCTAACATCTTTTCAAGCTCCTTATTGTATGGTGTCTTCTAACAAGGGGCTTACTCTTCTAGGATTCTGACGAACATGTTTGATTCCAGGTTTAATAGGGATGTCATGTTTGATGATCCTATTATCATACCATTTCAAGTCTTTGTAAGATCAAGCCAAAACATTGATGAACTTTTTCAGTAATTTAACGAAGGCTTCTTTTTCTTCTAAGAGTCAAGAAGGACCCTAAATAAACATATTTTGGTTCTTCCTCATTACCAAGATTCACAACTATAGTTTCCCCTATGATTCTCCAAGAAGGTTTTAGAAGAAAAATTTTAGGTTGATCATGAGGAGAAAACATAGATTCCAAACTTACCAAACCAGCAAGCAGTTTATTGCTTGAGAGCTGTAAATAATCACTAAATTTCAACACATAATCATTTGAATCAAAATAATTTCTTTTCAAAATTGTATCAATATGCTCATCACTAGAGAAAACAAGCCAATTATCTCTAAATAAGGTATCATAGGCCTATAATCCTCCTTAAAAATGCAATCAATATGATCAACAACATTAGGATTTGAAGCAAAAATAGCCAATTTATCAGCCTTGTGAATTGAACTCTTAAAAGATGTGATTAATATTAAATGCTTCAAATTGTTCAATAAAAGGCCAAATTTTTTGAGTGTAACGATGGAGCCTAGTTTGATTAGTTTTAGAAATATTTTTGACCTATTTAATAACTAGTTGTGAATCTCCAAAAATAGATAATTTTTTAATTTTCATACTTAAGACTTGTTACAGGCCTAGACATAAGGCTTCAAATTCAGCTGTATTGTTCTTTTCTTCAAATTCCAAATTGAAAATAATAATTAAACTATATTCTTGTGGGTGACTTACATGATTACTCCAGCACCGTTTCCGAATTGGGAACTAGCTCCATCAAAACACATTTTCCAAATATCATCAGAGGGTAATAATCTGGCATGTTGATAATCTACATCATCAAAGGTATTAATGTCTAAAGTATTTAAACCATAAGTTCCCATACCAGTTTCTACAAATGTGACAGATGATGTGGTTATCTCAATTGGTGTCCCTGACCATTCTTCTCTGTGAATAAATGTTATGAAATTTCCTACTAGTACCCAAGTAAGATCCTTTCCAACAAAAGCACACTGGCTTGAGACCAATCTCTTCCAAACAACATACATAATTAACAGGTATATATAAGATACACACATTTCCAATAAATCTAACTCTTTCATCTTGTGTTATCTTCATTACTATGTCCCTAAATTTACCACAACATTTGGTTTGATGAGAATCAAAACCAATTAGTTTCCTGTTATCATGTTCATATGGAATACCCAATTGATCACCAATAGACTTGGGCATAATACTATTTGAATCACCTATATCTAATAAATAGTTATGTATGATTTTACTCTAAATTTTAACTTTCACATAGAAAGGTGGAATGTAATCAGGTGCGGAATTAGATTGACTCATTACTTGGTATTCATCATTTTTAGATTCACTTTCAAATTCATTTTCTTAGACAACCACTAATGATTTAGGTTCATATCTATTTTTGTGAGCAAATTCCAGTTTTTCAAATTGACCATGAAATCTAAGGCTCTCAAACATATTCATATTTCTCCCAGATTTTTTCATATCAGCTATAATATCATACCCAGAAGTAAATATAGAGGATTGTGTGAATGTTTTACCTTTATAGGGATGATATTGAACATTATTTAAACTAGGAAGAACATCATCTGAAATGATATTGGTTGGTTTATCATGTAATTTTGTTTTGTTAGATGATCGGATTTATGTTTCCCTTTAGCATTATCAACTGTTTTAGCTTTATGACCATCATTTTTAGCATAGTCTTTTGACCTGAGTTTTGAACTGTATTTACATCAGAGTCAACAAAACTACACATTTATAAAATGTTTTCCTTTGATGAACTTCCTATCTTTCTCAGTAAACTTTACATGTGTCAGGGTCATGGTCTAACTCAAAAACTCCACAATACATTTCTTTGGGTTCCGATTTGACTTTTCCCAGTTCACTTTTTACCTTAACAGACCTTATGGGTGTGTTTTACAAGGATGAAGGATCCGATCATTTAACTGTCTTTTAACAGTGACCATAGGTCATTGCCTAAATTCTGAAATAGCATTTAGAATTTCTAGTATTTTTAGTAGAAGAGTTAGATGATGATCTATCTTTGAAACCAATTCTCTTCAACTTCTTTTCATATTGTAAACAAAAAGTAAGAGTTTCTTCAAATTCATATATTTCTTTATCCTCTAACAAAGTCTATATTTTGATGGTAAAGCATTATAATAATATAATTTGCTAGCTTTTTTGAAGGTCTTACATTAGGAGGTATCTTTTATTCAATTTAGTGAAAAAAATAGTAAAGTGATAAATAGTTTCACCAGAGTCCATAGTCATGTTAGCAAGTTCATTCACGAGTTCAAATTCATCTTTTTCTTTCCCAAAACATTCCTCTAACCAATCCTCTATGTCTTACCACTTTGTCATACACTTTGGAAGGTAAACTAATAAAGGCCTTGTAGGCTCTTCCCTCAAGGTTTTGGGAGAAAATCATCAAAGAGGCTCTCTCATTGGTTACCCCTATGACAACACATATTAGTTTGAAAGAGTCTAAATGATCTTCCCAGGAAGAACCATACTCACTAGAGAACTTGGGTAATTTAATACCTTTTAATGATGGTAATTTGGGAGGATTTATTCCAATATCAATTAGATTGCCTTTGAACTAAGGACTGAGGTTATCTTCTTCATTTTTAGATACCTCATTATAAGTGACATTCTCTCTATTTATGTTCAAATCTAGGAATTATGTTTCGATTTCGGTTATGGTTAGGACTAAGAAACTCTTTCCCACTCTTCTTAATTTCTACCAACTTCTTTAGCCATTACAAAGAAATCAAAATCAGACAAATATAGAAAGTCAAAATCAATCTAACAAAAATGTTTCAAATATTTCTTATCATTCACAACAGCTAAAGGTAAAACCTTAGATTTATTTTCAGATTTCAAGTTTGCTTCTCTTTCCTCTTTGACTTGTTTGTTTTTATTTACAATATCACGTTGTTTTTATATCTTATACCTTGCAAGAATTTGAATGTCAATGGCTCTATCCTAGTCATTGTTAAGGACCTCACTAGCTTGTGTAAACTATGTAACTGTGGCTACAGAATCCCAAAAAATAGTCCTAATGCCATAGATAATTTCTAATTAAGTGCTTCTGATGAATAGAACTACTTGATAAAGTGGTGTAACACCTCCAATGGTCATTGGTGAAATTCAAGAGTAAATAGTTAGAGGAAATATACTTTGTGATGAAATCAGAAAGAAGAAGAAGGGGACAATTAGAATAAATCCACTTGTAAAAATAAATAGAAATTTCCCCAGTGGAGTTACCAAATTTGTTGTCGATAAAAATTAGATTGAAAACCAACCAACCATTTCTCCTAATGTAAAAGGTCAAGACAAAATCAGATTGGTTTAATCATAGTTTTACTTAAGAATTAGCTTAAGTGTGGGTAGTTTAGTATAAGAAAAATAATTCTTTAACCTAAGATATAGGAAAATTCTATTTCTATCAGAAATTAGAATATACATACATAAAAGAAGATAAAATAAAACACATCAAAAGACTCAATACAACACAATAAGACCACCAAAATATTAATGTAAATGATAAGAGGATTTCTTTTTATGATTATATCTTTTAATTCCAACTGATCACCCACCTATCAAAATTGATTTCTTTATATTAAAATAAATGTTATCAACCTTTATCCAATAAAGTGAAGCCTATAGACAAGGTAACCTCTTAACAAGGTAAAAATGAGTGATATTATAACCTCTTCTTCACAATTATTTCCAATGTCGTGATGATCTCATAAATAAAACAAACATCAAACAAAAAGACACAAAACAAGGATATCAACATATGAACATATTGACATATTTAATGAAAAGAGTGTTTGATATAGACATGATGAAGAAAAAAATATTTTCATTAATGGAATGAAGTACAATGATCGCTAAAATAATGTCTTAAAAATTTCATGATTAAATATAAGAGCCAACATGGCTACATATTACATTCATTTGAGATATAAGTGAGGATATCATTAGGCTTGCTCTGGATATATAGACAAAATATGTAATCAATTAGATCATAATATAGAATATTTAATCATATAATCAGAATAATAATACCAAAACTAGATATACCTGCTGTATTCGAAACTCACACTCAAACCTCAAAATAATGTTGTCATAACTCTTGTAAGAT
>JAHRHJ020002757.1:0-10421 GCA_019776745.2 Taxus chinensis | reverse complement strand
GGTACAAAAGGGATATAGAGTTTACATTAAAGATAATGAATGAATGATCGTGGATAAAGTTCCAAGTACACTGGTGATTGCTAAAGTCAAGACGACAAGCAACATACTGGTTCCTTTGAAGATTATACTAGCCACATCCGGAGTTCATACTACAGATCAGTCCGGAGTTAAACAGATTGAATCATCTTTTCAGTCAGTTGAAAAATATGAATCGTGGCTATGACATCTTAGGTTTGGTCATTTAAACTTTGGTGGTTTGAATTTATTACACAAAAAAAATATGGTGAAAGGTTTAACTTTGATTCAAAAGCCAAATAGAGTTTGTGAAGGTTGTATTTTAGGGAAGCAACACAGAGAATCTTTCTCAGTTGTCAAAAAAAGAAGAACAAGTGCACCACTTGAAAGTGGTCACTCAGATTTATGTTGACCGATGCAAAAAAATTCTGTCGGAGGTTGTTCATATTTTATGAAATTCATTTATGACTATACAAGGAAGATATGGGTGTATTTTTTGAGACACAAATCAGATGCTTTTGATATATTTCAACGTTTCAAGGCTTTAGTGGAAAAGAAAAGTAGGTACTACATCAAATTTTTGAGGATAGACAGAGGAGGTGAGTATGTTTCCAATGCTTTTATGAATTTTTGAAAATATCATGGTATACATACATAGTTTACTTCCAAGTATACACCACAACAAAATGGTGTGGTAGAGAGAAAGAATAGAACCATCATGGAGATGGTGAGAAGTACAATGAAGGAAAAACATCTTTCAAATGAGTATTGGGCAAAAATAGTAGTAACTATTGTTTACATCATAAACAAGTGTCCAACGAAAATTGTTCAAAACATGGTTCCTCAACAAGCTTGGACTAAGAGCAAACACTGTGTTTCTCATTTTAGAATCTTCGGTTGTGTGGCATACGCACATATGCCTGATGAGCTAAGGAAGGAGAAAAGTGCATATTTTTTGGATATTCAGAGAATACAAAAGCTTACAAGTTGTTTAATCCAGTTACTAGAAAGGTCATAATCAACAGAGAAGTACAGTTTGTTGAAAATGAGGCATGGGATGGAAGTATTGAGAAAACAGTCAGTGTAGCAACAACTATTCCTCATGATGATATGACAGATGAAAGAATTGAGTAAAAAGGTATTATATTTTCTTTAGATCTTGGAAATGCATCACAAATTGTAGTACAAGCTACACCTCCATATACATCTAGGAAGTCTCCAAGATTTTAGGCATCTTCAACCATCCAGCAGACACCAAAAAGAACACCAAAAGCTACTCCTTTAGTACAAAATAGTCCATCATCAGATAGCCCTTTGCAACAGAAAACGAGTCTTAGTGAGATTTATAATGTTGATACAACTAATGCGTTTTTAGTTTTTGCATTTTTTTCTCAAGTTGCAGATCCAATATACTTTGAAGAGGATATAAAAAATGAAGTTTGGGTTCAAGCCATGGATGATGAGATAGATGCCATAGAGTAGAATCAGACATGGGAACTGGTAGATCTTCCAGAAGGAAAGGACGTGATAGGAGTGAAATGGGTCTACAAGACCAAATATACTAGCTGATGGTAAAGTACAAAAACATAAAGCAAGGTTGGTTGCCAGAGGTTTTTCATAGCAATATGGAGTAGATTACAACAAGACATTTGCACCTGTAGCACGTTTTGACATGGTAAGAATGGTTTTAACAATTGTAGCTAAAAAAAATGACCTATTTATCAGATGGATGTAAAATTAGCATTCTTGAATGGTTTTCTTCAAGAAGAAGTTTAAGTGAATCAGCCATAAGGTTATGAGATTGAAGGTCATGAAGGAAAGGTATACAAGTTGAAAAAAGCACTCTATGGTCTCAAGTAAGCACCTAGAGCTTGGTACAACATGATTGATTCTTATTTGATACAGAATCGTTTCAGTAGGAGAAACAGTGAGCCTACCTTATACATCAAGATCAATGAGCAAGATAAAATTTTGATTGTTTGTTTATATGTGGATGATTTAATCATCACTGGAAATCTATCTATAGATTCATTCAAATCAGCTATGAAGAAATAATTTCAAATGACAGATCTAGGTCTCATGCATTGTTTTCTGGGCATAAAAGTTCAACAATCAGAAGCTGGAGTTATTATTTTGACAAGAAAATTATGCTAATGATGTTTTGAAGAGATTTAACATGTTGAATTGCAAGACAACGCCAACACCAGTTTCAGTAGGTTTGAAGTTAATCAAAGATGACAATGGATCATTTGTAGATCCTACATTGTTCAAAAGACTAGTTAGAAGTCTCATGTATTTAACGGCCACAAGGTTAGATATTATGTATGGTGTGAGCCTCATCTCAAGGTTCATGGAATCTCCAAAAGACTCACATTAGCAAGCTAGAAAAATAATTTTGAGGTATGTATGTGGAACTAAGAATCATGGGATCTTGTATTCAACATCATATGAGTTCAAACTCATAGGTTACATAGACAGTGACAGTGCCGAAAGTATTGATGAAAAAAAGAGCACATCTGGCTATGATTTTCACTTTGGAATAGGCGTAGTTTCATGGGCATCAAACAAGCAGCCCACAATCACATTATCTTCAATAGAAGTAGAGTATGTAGCAACAACAGGAGTAGCATGTCAAGTTCTTTGGATGAGAAGAGTGTTGAAATATTTGAGCAGAATCAAGAGGATACTACATAGATTTTTTGTGACAACAATTCAACAATAACATTGTCTAAAAATCATGTTTTAAACAAGAGGATCAAACACATAGACACGAGGTATCACTTCATTGGGGAGTTGGTAAACAACAAGGAAATTTTTCTTGAATTTTGTAGATCTGAAGATCAGTTTGCAGATATCTTTACAAAATATTTGGGAAATAAAGTTTTTAAGTATTTAAGAACTTGTTTGGGAGTTTGTGATCTAGAATATTTCAGATCTAGAAGTGCACACTTAGCTCCAGAAAAATAAAATCTTGAAGGTCAAAATTAAGGGGGAGTGTTAGAAAAAGTTTAATTTTTCCCCAAGAAAAGCAAAAAGTAGTTTGCTTTTTACATGCTTTTACTTTTGAATTTAGTTTTAGATTCCTAGCTTTAGGAAAATCTTATAAAGAAAATAAATCAAAATCTTTGTATTGCACAAAAACATATGCTTTTTAGTTCTATTTCTAGGAGTGTTGAGTGTTTTATTGTTAGATGAATCCATCTATTTATTAGAGGTAGTTAAGGCTCACCCAATATTGTTATCTAGAAGCATCAGAGGAATTAAGGTTATAGTAATCTTTACCCCCATTGTCTCTGAGGAAGCAGTATCACCATGCGTATGGACCTTCAAAGACCTTACAATGTTGTTCCTCTTTTAGAAAAAAAAAAATCTTTTAGAAATGCGGAGAACTCTTCTTCTTGTCGATGGTGTCTCCTGTGGTGCCAAATTTGGAGAAGGACTTTACAACTTCAATGAAGGTGCTATATGTGTAGACTTTCAGGTCAGACAGCTCGCACCGTTTCTGCGTTTCCACATTTTATTGAAAACTATTTCTGTAATAATTGAGGCCACTCTTGATCCTTATATTCATATGGATCTATCGCCATGTGGAGGAGTACATTGGCTTTGGAAGCTGGTGCCGTAATATTGAAATGGGTCACCACGACATCCATTTTTCCTGCAACAAAGCTTGCCTACATAAAGTGCTCCACCTGCTTATGATCTGTTCTACTCTGCAAACATAGTTTTGGTTGTTCCAACTATAATATCATATAAACAACATTAATATACACATATTTGCATCCATGATTTATATAACATGCCACCATTATGTGAATTGGTTGTGCTTCCTGTAGACACCGAATTTGTGTCTTACGACCCCCTGTGCCCCGCATCTCATTTCGCAACCTAACCTCATCACCTAAACCTTACACAATTATTTATTAATTACCTTATAATTAATAAATCCACATCGCCATACCTGCCACCTCATTTCGCCACCTCATCATGACCTAGTCTTAACCCTAAACTAACCTAATTAAGACCTATAACTTGGTCCACATCCATACCCATGACTAATTACTCCTCACCCGCACCTAAAACCAACCTCATAATGACTTGACCAAGCCCGCAACTAATCCCTCGGGAGAAAAGGAGGGAAAGCTGGCTATTTTACTAAAAATAGCCCGCTTTGACCAGACCGATACCGGTTCCTACTTGACCACCGTCGGTTATGTAACCACCATCAGTTCCCTGTAAATGACCACTCCCAACCAAAAACAAGGGATCGGATTTTCATTTGAAGGAAAAAGAGGAGAAATCATTGAAAGAATCCAGATTTGCTTGGCCGAGCAGAGACAAGTGAAGAAAAGAGAGAAGTTTGCAGAGAAGGACATCAAGCCCAAGACTGCAACTGAGTAACCAGAGCCTTGTGACACTCATCTGTTCGTCGGGAGGGAAGATAGCTCATCTCCTGATTGTCAGGTCATCCTGCCTAAGTTCTGTCGTCGTCATCACAGTTCTTGGACCTGCATCCTTATCAATAATCAGTAAGTAATATCTTGTATGTCCTTTTAATAACATTTCTTGAACTTTTGAATCACAGCCATCATAAGTCTATTCCTAGATCTACTACCCAGCAACACACTACATCTAGCTGTCATTCCTCCACCATACGTTACCCCAAGAACACCCCCCCGTATTCTCTGAGTCCTTCTCATTACCCCATCACCTAACCCCACTCATTTATCAGCGTTATAAAACAACACAACCACCTTACAACCAACCTTCACCAAAAGCCCCTAAAACATTGCCCCTACCGATATTGGTTACCAACAACTAGTACCGGTTACAGTGACCGGCATCGATCACCATGATTCTAAACCAAGACTAGCCCTTTCTCTATTGTTCTAACAAGATAAACAAATTGTAATTGAATAATAGCTTATTTGTTAGAATTTGTGTTAATTCATATTAGCAGGGGAACTGAACACCTTCGAAAGGAAGTTTTATATTTCCTGGGTCCAAGGCAGTTCCTTCATTTATTGTCTAATTAAAATCTGGTGGTCTTGTATTCTTACTTGCAGGTAGTCCTTCCAATAAAAAAAGGAGTTCTTCGCAGTCGATCTGATCTTTCTATATAGTACGCGCACACCATCTCAAAATTTTACAGGTATTACTCCTAGCCCTAACCCTTATCTGTTTCTCAAAGGAATGAAAGGATAGAAGCAACTCTATTCCACATAGCTGAAACATTCCGTGCAAAACATTTTGGCACGCCCGGTGGGACCCATTTTGGGTTTCTATTTCTCTTGCTTGCTTTCATACAGGGAGCATACTCGCTGTTTTTTTTTATCTTCTAAAAATTTCACACGGTATTTTGTTATATTTAGTAAAAGAATTTGTTTTGCTTTCCCAGTTTTGCATTAGTGAAAGTCATCTTCTTTGCTTCATCGAATATCATTTTCAATTTCGGTTTAAAACACGTGCATTACATTCTTGCTTTCTGTTTTCAATTCTAGTGAACGTAGACTAAGTAACAGGTCGTACACGTGGGGGTGACTTCTACAGTATTGACAGGAAATTAATCTTAATTTCACTACACAACACATATCGAATCACTTCATAATTAACACAACAGCTCAAAACATCCCCCCTTTTCCGCGGTATTCCTCCACCCGATTGAGGTAACCTTATAAGCAAAAACAAACTTGACATTTCCCCTAAGTCTTTTGTTTAGGATTGACATCATTCTTCGTCTAAAGGCATAAGCCCAAATTGATTAAAATTAACCCTAGGGTTAGTCTGTTAATTTGTTTTTGCACTCTTGCTTGTTTTCAGTTCTGTTTCTCTGTCATACATTGTTTCAATTATCACTTCAGAACAATTTGATAGATGTACTAAACATTGTTAAAAACTCAAATCAGAAACTTCTTATATTTTCTTATACCAGTCTTATTATACCGACATCGGTTAACTGACCGACATCGGATATAGTCTAACCGACATCGGTTAGCAGAACGATATCAGTTACTGTCTTTTACAGTTCCTGACAAACTAGCAACCTACCAATTTCAACATTCTGAGGCTATTTCTATTCTTGATAGATTGAAACCCTACTGTGTACTCTTTTCCATGGTTGTTATCACTCGGAAGCAAGCTGCTGCCATGGTTTCACATGCCTGCTCTGTGCCTTTGCCTGAATCACCCCCTTCACATTCTAAAGGTAATCCTACGGATACCAGCAAGGTTCCTAAAGTTCTTGTAGGAGATAAAGAATTTGCCAAATTTCTGGATGCTAATCCTAGCGCTGTACAATACTATTTGTCTCATGCCCCTAACCGTACACCCGACAGTCAACTCCTTATTGGCATGCCTATCAGTATAGCTGCTCATTTATCTCCTTCTCCGCCTGATAACTCCGCTTTGCCTTCTACATCCTTAGCCCCGTCTCCCAATCTAGCTGCTTTAGAGGTTCATACGACACAGATTGGCTTTCCTTTGGTTAATCTTGGGCCCACATGTCATTACCGCCGACTTCTCCCACCTCGTCTCTCTTGCAGACTGCCCCTTTTATGACCTACTCTCTGCCACCTATCCACACGAGCTTTCCTTCTCAAGCTCCGCCCACATTTTCATTCCCACACACGTATCCGGTAACCTCAACGTCTTATATAGGACATCCCTATTTGGTCACCTCAACACATTCGTCCTCCATACCTTATCAATATTTAACGCCACCATTGTCTAGTGGAGGCCCTTGGCCCAATTTGCCTCCATTTGCCGCAACCGCACCATCAACTCATCCAACCACGGATTTCATCAAACAAATGATTGACAAAATGAAAAATCTGGAGGCTTCTGTTTCAGGAAGCCATAGCGCCCTAACATACAAGAAAGTTTTTCGGGAGCCCATCCACCCTTCTGTACCCCTTCATTCATATCCTCGTCAATGGGAATTACCAAAATTTACCCGTTTTAATAGTAAGGAGGATCCTCAACAACACTTGCGATCATTTAGACATGCCTGCTATCTGATTGCTCATGACGATGCTTTACTACTCCGCACCTTTCCCATGTCCTTATCAGGACCCGCCTTGGAGTGGTACAGTGCTTTAACCCAGCACTCAATCTTCTCTTTTAACCAACTAGCCCAATATTTCTTGGATCATTTCTCCATTAACTTTGCCAAGAAAGTATCTATCACCGACCTCTATGCCATCCGACAATTTGAAGACGAATCTATCGCAGATTTTGTTGGACGATGGCGGGGCCTTATCAACCAACTTACATATGCCTTGCCTCAGGCTGAACTTATCGAACTCTTTACGCGGGCCTGCGCTAAGCACATCTCTCCTACCCTCCAAATTCAAACTTTCTGCACATTTGACGAGGCCTTTACTATGGCTCAAAAACTAGAGATTCGATCCTTAGAGGAAGAGAAATTGTGGTTGTGCAACAAAAACCCCAATTTCTGAACCCAAGATTCCACCAACAAACCTAACACCACCAATCCTCACCCATCGACTGCTTTGAAATCAAAACGAGCTATGCACGCGGTGATGGTCAAATCCCAACCACCGTCTAATACCCCGCCAAAAACTACCTATAAGTATAAAGCTGAGCCCATCAACTACACCCCCTTGGGAGAAACTTATGGTGTGATATTGGAAAAATTGCTTAAAGCAGGAGTCATTACCTTACCTCCTGTTAAACCTCACTCCGGGTTTGATTCCACTCGCGCCATACCTTCTTGGTACAAAGAAAATGACTTCTATAACTTCCACCGCGTGAAGGGACACATTTATGAAAACTGCAAGATGTTGAAAAACATAATGCAGGAAATGATTGATGCAGGTGATATAGCCCTCGATAATCCTAACACCCCTGCTAACCAAAATTTGAAAATTTTCAACAAACCATTCCCAAATCACTCTTCTAACAGTAACATAAACCAAGATATCTTAGCCGAGGAGAGTGTTCATGAGATCCATGCAGTCTTCGACTCCCAGCCAAAAACCTCTATCAAACAAATTTTGAATCAAGCCTCTTCACTAACGCAGGAACACGAACCCCCTTCCTCACCATCAAGACAAGACAAAATCCTTTCCGTTCCTTTACCCATCAAGGAATTAACCGCCCAGAGTTCTCTTCTCACAAATGAGCCTTCTTACACCACATCCTTGCAAGACTGTGAGCGGATGTTATCTAATTTATCTATTTCCCAAACGTCTCCTTCTACCATTCTTGTTGTACAAGAGGAAGGCTCGCCACTTCTTTTGTCATCCTTAGATGAGAATCCTCTTGAACCGACATCACCACATTTTTTAAACATGATGGATCCTCTCGAACATGCCCTCCTACCTATTAGTTCTTCATCGCCTAAATCTTTTCAGTGACCGGTTGACCTCTTAACACCCATTGATACAGTACCTCATCTAGCCCCTGTATCACACCCACGGTGGACCGGAATCACAACCCACCTTTCTTCCATACAAAAATTCCTATTCACACGTGAGGACTGTCATCCCCCAGAAGATAGAAAGGTCCTATGGGAACGTTTGAGTACGCCATATTCTACTCAAATGCAGATGACCAACCCAGATGCCTCTACCATATATCCGAAGTGTTTACAGAAGCTTAAAATGCCTATGTCCTCATCTTCACCCCCCTCATCTCTACTAAATACCTCATCCACCTCTATTAACCTAACCAAATCTTCCCCTACGCATGGGACCTCACCAATACCCAGTCTAACAAACCCACCTAAGCGGCTTGATTTATCTAAAAATAAAGCCGTCCATCCACTTAGGAGACAGACTCAATCTCCTGAACCTATGTCTCTATCACAACTAAAACCATCGTCATCACATCTACCTTCCATATTGGGACCTCATCCCTCCACCTTGCATCAATATATCATACCACTCCCCTACCTTTCTTGTTAAAAAGACCTCGCCTTATAACACCCATACAAAGATCCAAGGGTGGTATATCAACACGTCACCCCGCGTATACTTGTCCACCTACCAACCCTAAACAAATCCAGATCATCAAAAGATTTGTGTCTATCACTCCTATTTTCTCTGTGTTTGTTTCTGATACCATCATTGTGACCTCATCATCGAAACTAGCTAAACATAGGCTTCAGTGCCGCCAAAGAAGCAACAGTTTAGTTAAAAACCCATTATCAAAACCCATTGGCGAACCATCCACCTAACACATCACCCATACCCCGTCATCACCAGAATCTACCCCGTCCATAGCCTCATCTTCCTCTGAATTTGACCCACTCAAAGGGTCTACGCCAACTATACTGCCTATGTTGGTAGAGAATGCGACCTTCCTTACCCCCACTTAGACCTTGATGATTCCATCTAAAACCTCAACCTAAGGTTATGATGAGTTCTAAAAATCTGCGCTTACACCGCACACCAGGACATGATGGGATGTAGATGGATAGCAAAGCATTGAAAGCCATACTTCGTCAATCAGTCACCTGCTATTAGATAAAAAAGTTAAGAAAGCCACGTACGAAGGGAGAGACCTGTAGCTTCAATTCCCTCTCCTATACACACCTGTCACAACCTCACCAAAATCTATATCATATTATAACTCCACCTCTTGAATACCATGACTTATCCATACCGTCTTCCTCCTTTTCTTTCCCCCGTGTTCACGAGATGAACTGATTTATGTCCACCAGCCCACTCGACGGGAAAGAAAGAAAAACAATGGGAAGCGAAAGAAAAACACACCTGCGGACATATCTCTTTCTAGTCAACCATTCACGATTGCACCACCACCTAAAGTGGTTATTCGTAGGGACCGACCTTAATCTGTCCTAATGGAAGATTGCCCACCGAACCATGATAAACCGCTTCAACCAATCACCTTTGTACAAAATGACACTGTATGATCGATTCAAACTGTTTGAACTCATCGACAGATTCCCCCGTACTGAAATCCTTTACAAGGGATACGAAGTTTTTTTTTTTTTTTGAAGGTCCCAATCACACCTACACCAGCGAAACCTTGCTTGTTACCGTCTATTCTTAAACGAAATAACCGTTGCTTCCTCACCAAACAAACTATCTCCCCAAACTAATTCGGTCTCTGTACAACAAGCCACATGTCAGTTTCTCCGAAGACACAATTGTCGACTTTGGTTGTAGAAGATCCGGACCGGCTCTTTCATCTCAGATTAGTAAGGGAGGGACATTCGGGTACTTCATGTTATGATTGAAGGGTCACTAGCCTAAAAGCATTCTTCAAAAATAAGTTTCAACAAATGATGTCCTCTAGTTGCATGTGCCAAAACCAATCATTGTTGCGGTCATCATGATGACTAAGTACTTCTACCTTAGGTACCGTGATCCTTAACATTGTTGTTAGGCCACGCCTTTACCTGAAATCCTTCCTTTGTC
>JAHRHJ020002756.1:0-10429 GCA_019776745.2 Taxus chinensis | reverse complement strand
CATGTAAAGAATGAAGAAGTGAGATATGAAATAAATGTCGTTGGTTGGGCGGATTAGAGGTGCCGGCATTGATGATCTGGAAGGGAATGAGTTTCCCTAATTTCCGCCCTACCACATCCCCCCTAAACTATGATTTTGAAAACTCCAAATGGATTTTATGTCAGCCACCTTTCACATGACGACTGGGTGCATAGGGAATTTGAAGCCACAACCATTTATGGTTTGTTCAGAAGTAAACAGGTTTCTCTGACATGTAATGACCGTGTCACGTTGATGACTGACGGATTCGACCACCTGTTATGTGTTTTTTCCTTTCGGCAGTGTTTAGGAGTAGGTATTTACCGAGCCTCATGTTCCCTAGGTACTTTATTTACCTTTATTGGAATTATCCTCACCCACGTATGTTGTGTTGTGTTGTGGATATTTTTTTATCTTATTTAGTATAGGAGATATATTTCTAGTGTTAGGTCTGGGGATAGTATTTCCTTGATTATGATTGGATAGATCATGATGCTAGTTCTCTTTAAATCTATTGGTCTTGGCATAGTTCTTTGAGGACTCGTTATTCTTGATTCATGGCTTGATCTACGACCGTGATTGGTTCTTAGATTGTTATTCCTGCCCTAAGCAAGGCCCATTCTCAATGTATTGCATTGAGTTCATAATAATATATGATACTTTTATTCTTGTTTGCCAAAAAAAAAAAAAAACACAAAAAAAAGGTTATGCCTACCGCATTTGGTGAATTTATATCCTCTTATTGACGTGGTGTTTGATTAGCCTCTGTGTTTCTCGGCTGGTATACGCTTGGTAGTCTTGCGTCTTTGTCCTGCCTTTTGAGTCCCCTCTCTTTTGTGGTTATTTCTCACAGCTGAACCGATTGTGTTTTTGTTTTCTATTCACCCCTTTATGCTTTCTTGCCACCCCGTTTACCATTGCCTCATTCCCTTTTCCGTTCGGCTGTGCCACTGTTGTCTTAGTCTGTCCTACGCTCGTTTCGGTTTTTTGCCTGTCCCGCTTGCCCAGCTACCTGTCGCTCGCACTCCACTTTTGCTCTATAGACCCAGGTCGGCAGTTGCACCCTGCATCATCTCATTTTCATTATTATACTGGGTGATGACTACATGCAAGGTCTCATTGTGTATACCGACTCCGCCCACGCCCCCTTAGCAGTGGCCCCCCCCCCCCCCAGTGAGTCCGCCACGCCGGGTCCAGAGCGTCGTCAATCATCTCACCCCCTTTTTTTTTTCGTGTCGCACAAGTTTGCCTCGCCTTCTTGTCCACCCTAGTCCCCTCCCACCTCCCCTTTGCCCGACGCCCTACGCATCCGTTCTGATCGTTTACAGGGCAACCGCTCAGAATCTCTCTTCCATTGCCACTTCCTTTTCCGGTCCCCCCCCCCTGTCCCTCCACATCCACCCTGTCTCTCCGGCGACACCTATGTGTGTCTCGGCCCCTCCCCCCTTCAGCCATGACTCATAGCCCCCCGGCTCGGCTCACCCTATGCGGTGCCGACTTGAGGTCCGACCCACACTCTTCCTCCTTCGGGTGTGGCCCACCACTGTTGCACGTTTATCGTACGTGCGGCCCCTTTCTCCCCCGCTCTCATGCGCGCTTTTCATCCCCAGGCCTCTCTTCCCCTTGTACTTGCTGTATCTCCGGGGCCATCGTTTCTGACCCCGCAGCGTGAGCCCCTACGCCCCGGTGTGGTTATGGGAACGATGCTGGGTTTGGCAATGAAAGGGGTCGTCGGACGGCAGGCGTCCAGGGGATCTGGAAGGAGCTAGGAGGCGTGAAGGGGAAAGGGACCCTCAGGAAGAAGAAGGAGGGCGGTAATTGCCCTCACGTGTGCGTAGGGTCCTTCCCGAGCCCCACATGTGTAGTACGCGAACTGTACCCCCCCAGATTTCTATAGCTGTGCAGCCAGGTTGTGAGCAAATCTCATAGAGATAAAATTAAGTGCGCACACGCCCGTAATGTGAAACTCAGAGTACGACTAAATATAAGTTGTCTAAAAACTACGGAGTTATTTTGGCCCCCATTCTTGGTGAATTTTCAGGGGCCTTTTCGCTAGAGAGGGGAGACAGTAGCCTTAGACGCCTCCATTGGATAGAGGTTCAGCGGCACCATAATCTCATTACAATTGAAGAAAACCTTAGAGTCACCTTGCCGATGCTGCCCTCTGAATGA
The DNA here is from genome assembly GCA_019776745.2 of Taxus chinensis. Taxonomy (NCBI): domain Eukaryota; kingdom Viridiplantae; phylum Streptophyta; class Pinopsida; order Cupressales; family Taxaceae; genus Taxus; species Taxus chinensis. The sequence goes on along the minus strand of JAHRHJ020002756.1, from coordinate 8,239 downwards.
CCCGCTCCTCTCCTGACGACATTTCCCCTTTGATGCTTCTAGGGCGTGGACAAGCTCGGCGCACGACTCGGGGCCACTTTTTGTCCTGTGCCTGTTGTCGCCCTTGCCTTGCTCCCCCTCTTCACTCTCCCACCATCGCCCCTAAGCTGTACTACCCCCCTGAATCCCATTGCGGGGCATTTTTTGCGTGTCCGTCCCCACCCCCAGCCAACACTCCAACACCCACGGAAATCTCAGTCGATTCCGTAGAAGGCCTGCGTTGCAACCATATATGTCCAACCCGTAGGTCATGACTACTACATGTTTGTCTTGTCCACTCGCCCCCTTGAATGCCTCGTCACCCAAATTCAGTGCTATTCCTCGCCCGTTCTTGGTAGACACCCCCAAGCCCACATGCCTGGCCGGTGTTATGAGGTCCCACAGGCAAATATCTTTTTATCCTCACCTCCGTGGCTACAGACTGGAACGGATGGAGGGCCCATCCACACTTCGGGAGCCGCAGCGCTCAAAGTAAAATCATACATCAGCACGGTCGATGCCAGTATTTGCCTCGCTTCCCCTCTTCCAGAGCATCTTTTCTTCCAGTGATTCACGCCTTTACATCATCGGCCTCCCCCTCCGCTCTTGGCTTCTACCCCGACCATCCGACGCCCCCCACAAGCTTGCTAATATCGTTATTTCGCCTGTCCGACTCCAACCTGCCACCCTCTCATATCCTGCCTTGGTATTTTGTCGGCACAATACTACGTCATATCTAACGCTGGCTTTTTCCGCATAGTTTTTCAGTTCTGCCACCCTGCCCTTCCCTTGTCTGTCCCCACACTCCGACCGGGACTGTGGCGCTTACATGCTCACTGCCTCTCAGATTCTGACGTTAAGCGCACTCCACCACAATAAAAAACCAACAGGGAGCAATTCTCCCCCATCCCCCCATTCCTGTTCACACATCCTTTGATGTTTCCCTTAAAATCGTATTACGTTTGACTATTTACCGTTCTTATCCTGTGCGACAATCTATTATGCCTACTTCGTCACCGGGTCTGGCAGTCGGACTTTCGGCTGTTTGCCAGGTTATTGATCGAGACACTAGAGCCACCTAATTTTTTTTTTTACACCCTTATTTTATTACCCTCTTAACATTTTCCGACCATCTCATTCTGCAGCCTAGGGCATATGATGGTGTTTTGTGACGACGCTACTGTATTGGATCTAGCGTGTATTGGTTCATGTCACATTACCGACCCAAACTCCCCCCAATTATATACTAGTCCAACCACCACTCGTTTACTTTGAACCCAACACGGCGCACTCTGTGGTGTGTATCTGTCATGCGTTCGATTTTTTGCTGACTCCTCTTCACAGTGGGTGGTTGGTTCTATGCATTTGCCGGATAATGGGGATTATAAATGATTTAGAGGAGGACATGTTTTAACATCTACTTATGGCTTACTTTCCTGTATGTGCTTGTCCTTAGTCTGTAACCCAGGCAAATGTGCAGTACCTTACCACCTGCTTGTTTTCTTTTCTTTTATTTTTCCCATCCTTCCAATATTATTCACGACCCTAGCAATGTTCCTCCTGCGCTGCGTATCATGTTGCGGGGAAGAATTCATGATTGCACGCTTCACGTTAGAGATTGTAGAAGATGTCTTGTGGCTAGTGTTACTGTCGTATTAGACCGATGGAAAAAAAGGGAAAAAGGAGGAGAAACAATCAGCGATGACAAGGCACAAGGCGATTGATATGGTCATGATCTTCCCAGGGACCAGCAAAACTGTGGGTCATTCAAACTTGCACCCGCATCTCAGATTTGGAAGAACCGAAGTTATTTGAGATAAAAATGGAACCATATCCAAGTTGTGGGACCTTGCATGCTTGAGAAAAATATCTGGACAAGGTCGGTTCCTTTACCTACCTCTAATGATACTGTTACTCCTAATGTTGAAAGCAAATCTTGGACTAAACATGCCAAAGGACCAAGGATAAAAGGATGTGTAAAAAGGGGAAATCCGTCAGATTGATTTTGAGATAGGTTTTCTTGGGAGGTGTTTGATTTTCCATAGAAGGAACATGAGATAGGGATGACATGATGTTTATTAGACATATATGAATTAGATTTAGGAACCCATTGGTATGTAACAATTGAAGATGTAACATGATGTTGTGTAGCGAATGAGATAAAACCTTAACGCTCAAGATGCTTGATTATTTTTTGTAAAACATAACAATCATTTTCATTATGTCTATTGATTTGATAATAATTACAATATGTAAGACCTTGATATTTTACAAGACGATGAGGAGGGTAGTTATGAGTAGATGGTAAGTTGATTAATTGATGAGTTATGAGTTTCAGAAGAATATGGAAATATATATGCCTAACCTGATTGCTATTGTAGCAGTAAATGAATAAAACATTAAGTACTGAAATTAAGCCAAATAAATTAAGCTAAAAAGTATGAAACCCTATGTGCAAAGAGAGGGTAGAAATCCTTAGTTAATTTGCAGAGATCCCATAGGTCCACCGAGCTGGAGAACTAGAAAATATATAGCACTGAATGTCGTAATGAAACTTGATAAAATGTAGAGATGGAGGAATGTGTGGGACTGGGGCATCTGCAGAGGGATAATGACACACGTGGGAACCCTAGGCCTATTTCTGGGCCCTTGTGTTTGTGGAAATGCTCAGAAAACATCCTATAAGTAGTCACAAGGTGTTTACTATTGTCTTCATTTTATCACTATGAGGTCGCACAATGATCTCTGAAGATGCTAGAAACCTGCAATGAAGTATTGACCTACAAAACCCTCAAATAGACATCAAATCCTAAAAATGAAAGATGTAAAATGAGGGGTTAGACTATCCTTAGCTTTCACAATGGTGATCTTACGACTGAGTGTTGCACTACATGTCAAACCCAATGTAGTTCTAAATGCATGTGTGAGGAATCGTGTCCTAGTGGCTCTTGTACGTGTCACATTTGATAGTGAGAAAGTAATCTAGATGTAAATAAATGTAATATATGTGTGCATGGAATTGAATGAACTTCCCTCCTATGAAGTGTATGCAGAAAAACCAACCCTTGTGTCCCTTGGATGGTGCTAGATGGATGAAATGGAGCTCTTAAATGCTTGATGGATGCTACATTAGGTGGTGATAGTTAATGATCAGTGCTTGGTCCTTTATTATGATTCAATAACTTTATATTTACATGATTCCTTTTCTTGAATTTCATAACCAACCCCTAAAATTCCAACTACCAAAAGATGCTCAAATGACTAGGAAGGGCCCAAAAGATGTGAACAAAGCAAGGAAAATTTTAGTGGCGAATATTTGTTAATTCATTAATATTCTAGTTTTTAAAATTTGAAATTAGCAAATTTTTCAGGAAGGGAGTAGGCCTGGGTTGACAATTATTTCTGGGCACAAGTTAATTTTAAGGGTTATTCTCCATCCTCGTGAAGGAGAAATTCCCCATATTCACCTGAATATTTTCATCCGGTAGCATAAAATATGCTACTAGTCTCTTGCATATTTTATAATTAAGAGAGATAAGTAAAATAGGTACTTGTATCCAAAAGATTAAAATGTGATATAATGTCAAAAAATGTGATATAATGTAAAAAACACGAGAGGTAAGTAGAAGTGGAATATAAAATTTTTAAGTGAGGCTGTAAAAAGATATTCAAGAAAAGGTATTAACCAAACTAACTATCTTGTTGAGTGTCATGATATGTTACTTGTGAAATGGATAAACTAAACTAATAATATAAGTAAGATACGATGTAAGGTGTTAGTTGCGATACTTGGAATAACAAAAATAGTAGGATTTTAAATTTAGTATAATGTAGAATGTGAGGTGTTTAACGAGAAAGGATATAAACTTAAACAATAGTATTGCATAGGTTCATGAGTTCATAAGTGGGACATGGATCGACCAAAATAACATTCATGTAGGTAAGATATGATATAAGGTTCTAACTAGGACAAAATGCCTCAACCAAACTATAATTCTTGTAAATGTAGGACTATGTAGGAGGTACGATGTTAGCTAAGAAATGAATCAAACAAACTAATTTTCCTTTAAATATAATGTAAGATGTAAAGTTTTAGATATGAAAGGAATCAACCAAAATAACATACCTATAATTATATAAGATAAGTATAAGCTGAAAATGCATAAGGATAAATTATATGATTGTAATATATATAAGATAGTGTACAAGAGGAAACATGAGATGTTACTAACACATCAGTACATAAAATCATCATGAAAACTACGATAATTGTATCTAAGTACAACAAGAAAGGAAGAGGAAGCTATAGATAAGGAAGGTGAAAATAATGGAGTAAGATAAGACAATATGGAGAGACATGTGATAAGAGGGGAGTTAGAGTAGTTATGACATGTGAGGTGGCATTCATATCTAAATACACAACAATAGTATACCCTTAGTGGGGAATTTTATCAAATAGAAGGTTCTATTATTTGAATATTTCTTAGATTTGAAATTTGTTTAGATTCAATGACTATAAGATTTTTGGTTAGAAAGGAAGGTGTAGGAAAATGGAAAGCATCTAAATATTCCCTCAAGCTAAAGGATGAATAATAATATAAATTATAATATACCCCAATGGTAAGAATATGGAAAAAGTATGAAATTATTAATATTAGGATAAATCAAATGTAAACATCAAAAGATGCCCCAATGTTTGAAGTAAAGGAAGGATGGGCATTATTAAATGCTACAAAATGTAAGATAATGGATGGGTGTGCATTGAAATATGCTCCCAAGCATAAAATATGAGAATGACGGGCATTAGAATATTCCCCAAAATTTTAATAAATAGGTGGATGTGCATCATGATATTCCCCAATTTGATAAAATGTGAGGTAACTGACCATTGTTGGTAATGTAAAGATTGAGGTCCACAAATTACTTATCAGGATGGAAATTTAATATAAGGATTTGAATAAAATAAGGGGTTGGATAATTGAGGATTATGTACGGTGATATAAATTCAAAAATATTAGAATTGTTTATGGCATCATCCATGATGTGAAAATCAGGGTAGTTAATGTAGTTATCTATAACTAGTGGAATTCAAAGCTTATTGGATTTTCTCAGAAATTGGAAAATGAACTCTTTATAAAGAGTGTTTTTATAGAGTGCATTGGGTTTTGTGGAAATGTAGATGAAGAAGTCAGGGATTTATTGTTTATTTATTGAGAGAATAAATTTGAAATTTATTAAAGTACCCAATTTTTGGCTCCCAAATAAGGGTGGGTGAGACGGTAAAAAGATGAAATATCATGGATAATATCAAGATTGAATTTGGCATATTCATATTGGAATGGATCATAAATTGAAATATTATATTGTTAATCTTTGGGCATGTAAAAGTCAGAAAGGATGGGAATAACCTCTTATGCATCTTCATCTATGATAACAAGATAAAGAAATGAGATATCATCTTGTGGATATTTGTCTAGATATATGTTGAAAATCAGAAGGTCATGTTGTGGATCTTTGTCCATGCTACATTAGATGGTTGGTAGAGATTGAGAAAATTTGAACCATGAGGTTTTCCCCCAATTTTTGGGGAAGAAGGGAGAAAAACAAAACCAATGTAGAGTTTAAATAAGTTAATGCTCATTAAAAATAACCTAAGAGGTGAAGACATAATCATATGATATTGTATGCAAGGAAAATTAATAGACAAAAGAATATAAAGAATTAAACAAATGTTATACCTTCATTGTAACCTTTTGAAAACATCAAGTAAGACCGTAGAAGATTTCAAACTTGTTTGATCTTGTTGAAGATTGGATTGTGGGTACTCTTTGATATTACTCTCCAGAGGGATTTTCAAATGATTTGAGCAGATTTCACAAGGACACGAATGTCAAATTCGAATAAATTGGATGTAATTTTATCAAAGCTCTAGGGATGGATTTGTAAAGGAAATGGATTCCTTTTATAGCTGAGTGTAGAGCCATGAAAGGTGGATGAAAGATTGAATAAGCTCCAGGTTAATGGTTGAATCACATGGGTTAGCAAATAGACTTGGTAATAGTAGTTACAGATTTACAGGGGAAATGGAAATTTGGAATAGCAGAAGTTACATCCGGAAAATGAATAGCATATATAACTCTATAGCCCACTCATTACTAGGAATCTGTAATTGGAGTTCAAGCTGAGTTGACTAGGTAGAAGAATTGATTAAATAAATAATTTAATTAGTATTTAATTGTGAGGGAATAATTAACCATTTATTTAATTATATTAGCTAGGAGGGTGTTGGGAATTAATTTAATTAATTCCAAGAGCACATTAGAATTGAATTCTTTAATTCTAAAGGGTAGGAATATGAATTAAACAGTAGAATTAATTCTAAAAGGGTGTATTGCGGTGAGATATAATTAATTTAATTAATTATAATTAGATAAAAGTGGAATAACAATATGTATGCATTTTTAGGGTGTTTATAATTGTCCCTCTTTAAAGTGCTATTACAAATTAATTGTGATTTAAAGTTAATAGATGCATGTAGATTCAGCGAGTGGAAAGTGGTTAAGCATTTTGATTCCCCAACGAGTAGGATAGTAAGGGAATACACCCTAAAGCAGGTGGATGACTGATCGATAAGAAGAAGACAAGGAAATAAAATAAGGATAGGAAAGAGGGATCTCATAGCAAGAGCGAATTTGGAGAGTGTGAATATATAAGATCAATCTTTATTTTGTTGCTGCACAATAGAGTTGTCACCATGATTATGAAGAAATCAAGATGGTTAGCCAAGATGCATGTAAAAAAAACACACACAGAGTAAAAGAAAAGAGAAAAATGAAAATAATCCCAATATGAACAGTAGGTGCAGGTATTAGGGTTATAAAGGAACTAAGATGTTATCACACTATTTGCAATTGATCCAAAACGAAAATTTAAATAATGTAACACAACATTGTAAAAGAAGACAATTTATCTATGCCCCAAAAGGTACCATAATGAAATAAAATAGATGAAAATGCTCCCAAACACTAAATTTATTAAGTGCATGGGAATAGGGTCAATCTGAAGAGCAGAGTATGCTTAGAAACTCCTCGTGACACTCTTGTAGGACCCGCGATGAAAAAACAATATGATGAAGGATTTTTCCCCAAGTGAAGTTATATCGCACAGTAAATGATTTGAGGGATGGTTATAAGATTGGAACAAGCATCAAGGAATAGATAAAAAATTACTTTTAGCCAAATTGCATCAAAATGATGAAATTTGGAAAAATGGGCAATTTTTAGGATTTTTACAAATATTTGATTTTGTTTTGGTTTTTTTAGTGATTTTGTGATGTTTTTTTTTGTTTTTACAAAAAATTGTAGAAAAATATAGGTCAAAAGAGGAAAGAAATGTTTCATAACACCGAATTTTCCCCAGAGAAACATTAATATGCCACTGCAAGAAGAAAAAGTGGGTGAAAATAGGTAATTTAAACAAATAGGTCATCATGACAAAACACCAATAATGTGCATGAGAAAATAGAGGAAAAAGAAATGACAGAGAAAAATTAGGAATTGTGACCATGTGGGCTAAGAAAATCAAGTAAATAGGGTTAGATAGGCTATATATAGAAGGGAGTTAGGGTTAAAATCCATTGCGACTCATTTATGATATTATCCCTCTTTTGTTATTTGTGAGATATTTTAGCTCTGAGTTGATTGAGAGATGACACAACAACTACATAGGAAAAACTATGTAGACCACATTCGTGATTATGGGTGGATTCTATCTGACATTCCCGTGGTGAGTACCTATTTTTTTTTCAATTTTAAGTGTTTTTATTACGTGTTTTAAGTAGTAGAAATTCAAATTGTAACGCTAACACATACACTTGTGCACTCTAGCATAGCCTGATGAAAGCGCTAGTGTAAAAGTGCATGTATTAGTGTTGAAGTGTGCTTGCGAGTGTAGAGAGAATTATATGGTAGTGTGTTGCATGTGCTAGTGTTAGTGTGAGAGTGTTAGCGTTAGAGTACACATGTTAGCGTGTGTGCACTAGTGTTGAATGTGCTAATGTCAAGTATACATGTTAGTGTCATAATGCACATGTTAGTATACCAAAGGGTGTGCTAGCATAATTTTAGGTTTTTTAGTAAGATTTGAAAAGTTTAGGAAGGAAGAAATGAGTGTTAATTGATGTTTTTGAATGATTTTTAGGAGATACCACTAGCTTGTGACG
>JAHRHJ020002755.1:0-10434 GCA_019776745.2 Taxus chinensis | reverse complement strand
CTCAGAGTCAAATGGGCCAACTCTTAGGCATATCTTAAAATAAATTGAAGCAAGGTAGACTTAAAGCTAAATGTCTCCCTTCTTTTTATGGATCCTTTTATTTATTACACCTTAGGATTTCTAGGGTTTTAAGTGTTGATTAGGATAATTTTGCTTTCACTTGAATATAATTGTTATCATTTTATTTTGACTTTCCTTGTTTAGTATAATAATTATTTATTTTGACTAAAGGAAACCTATAAAATAATAATTTTTAAAATCATTTGGCATTTTTTCATGGTGACATTTATTTATTTATATCTGTAGGGTGATGGAGTTCGCAGATCCTTAAGATTTACTCTGACGTGTGAGGATTCTGACTTTTCCCATTCTGATTGAAGGAAATAGTGATGGTTGTACGATAAAGTGAGATGCAGGAATCTGAATAGGAGTTATAACAAGGATCTAGAATTTATTTTTCCACCCTTAAATATCATCGAGCTGAATGAGATGATCATCAAATACAATTTCGATGAGTAGGGACAAAAGGTTGTTCACACCACTACCATCCACATCCTTAAACTGGCCAAAGTTCACCTTAACAATAGTGCCCTTGATCACCATGAGTAGCACAAGTTCAACGCCACTGCCAGCTAGGAACCCTACTAGAGTGACTCCACACACCAGGATCCAAGGTTGATGATTCCAAGTCTGATGGAGATGTAGTGTCTGACCTCTCTCACTCCAAGGGAAGTGTGGTTATCATAGTTTATTGTATATGTAGTAAGAAAGGTGATCAATGCACATCAAAATTACCTTACAAGGATCTCATCCCCACCAGTGCTAAAGACACTTTAACAAGGGATAAGGTCGTCGAGGTCCTCACCTCTGGTGGAAGCATTGTGCGAGGGGTTACCGCTACCTCTGCTACTGGGCACCTCCTAGTATTAGGGGTGGTGTCAATGGCTCTAACAACAACATGTGTTGCAGAAATAATGAAAATTATATTCCAGTTACTAGTATGTCTGAGGACCACCAGGGTTGTCAATTTGCATGATCTTTTCAATTCATTTGGACACATCACACATGTCTACATGGTCATGGATCAGAAGATATATTAGAAGGGGATTTGAATCTATTAATTTTGTCAATAGGGAGGATGCGTAGAGACATATAAAATAAGATCAATTCCTATGTTTATGATAATCTTATTCTTAGAGTCGAATGGGCCACTCCAAGGCAGAGTTTAAAAAAAATTAAAGGAAGACTTAAAATTAGGCATCTTTCCTTATTTCTATGGATTATTTTACTTATTTCCACTTTAGGTTTTGTAGGGTTTCTAGTATTGATAGGATCATTTGTGTTTAACTTGATTGCAACTATTCTCATTTTATTTTGACTTTCCTAATTTAGTATAGTGATTTATTTGTTTTGACTAAAGAAAACCTATCAAGATTATCATAAATATATTAAGCTCAACAGGTGTCTGAATTAATAAACATGTTTGTTTATTTTTGTTTGTAGGGAGATTTTTGTATCTGTAAACCGTTAAATTTTACTTCATATGCGTGAGGATTTCCCACCTTTTCTTGTTTCTTGTGTTAGGGATGATAGTGATTATGTCTGACAGAGTGAGATGTGGGGATTTTGAATAGGAGGATAATGAAGTTATATAATTTTGTCTACCTCTGCCGAATATCATTGGGTTGGATGAAGAAGATCATTGGATACAAGTTCAAAGAGCATGGTTAAATGGTGGTTTACACCACTACCATGCACATTAGAAGATAAATTACATTTAATTATATTCTCATATCTTGGATCAACGCACTCTACTAGTTTCTATAGAATATCTTCAGTAACTCTATAGTTACACCCAAGGTTCAATCACATCATAGTCAATGAACTTGGAAGTGTCTCACATATCTCAAAATTCATTAGCCTAATGGCCGATAACATGTATAAAAAGGAAACATGGTCGGTTTATTATTTTGTAGACAAATGTCAACTTGCTTGAAATCATTAAAATATTTTCCCAAGATTTTCATGGTTTAATGTTAACGCCATTTTAAAAATGATAAGAACCTTATTGCAAAGAAAAATTAAATCCTAGCATCTGTGAACCCATATAAAATAGAAACATGTTATATTTATGGATTTTTAGATCAATGTTAGATTCCCTGAAATCATTAATCGATATCCCAACAACTACATGGTTTAATCTTAAATTAATTTTAAAATAGATAAGAACATTTATTCGAAAGGAATAAAAAAATCCGTGCAGTTACTATCCCATACAAAATAGAGACATGTTCTGTTAATTATTTTTTAGATCAATTTCATATTCTTATATTTTGATTTTCGGATTCTAGTAAATGGGACTTTGGAGTGTAGTAAATTCCAATATATGTGATTTTGGATTCCAATATATGCAATATTGGATTCCAATATGTGTGATTTTGGAGTCCAAATAATTTCAATATTTAACATTTTGGAATCCAAAACTAGTAATTTCTGATTCCAATATTAGCAAAATGTTTTTTTTAGTCGGACTAGGACTAAGTCCAAATTTAGTGAAATAAGTGTTTCAAGGACAATATATTTGGGGGTGAGGCTATGGAAAAGGAATGTATAGTCTCTAAATATTTCAAAGAAAGAAAATATAAATACAAAGGGATCATTAAATTTAGAATTAAAATCTTGGAGGGATGCATTAGAACACTCCAATACATAAGAGAAAAGTAAGGGGTGTATGTGGATGATATATACTCAAAACATGATATAATTATACCCCTAAAAGTTATATACACCCTAGGATCCATAGATGAAAACATGTTAATAGAGATCCTTTAACAACATATTGCATGAGAATTGGAGCCTCCTATAAATTTTGATTATTATTTTGTAAAAAAAAATATCATTTAGAAGGATATATTAATAAATTGTTCAAGAGAGTAAAAAAGAAGAAAAATATCTTGGGTGATTTTGAAAACATTCTCTCTGAGTAGGAGATAGTATTTCTCTACTACACAGGGCTAGATGAGGATCTAATTTTGGGTATGTTTAAAAGGTTTAATGTACACAGGAATAAAATTGAGGAAGAGTTAAAGGGTAAATAATTTGACCTCAATCCTTCCCCCTAGGATTCCTATTTCTTTATTACCCATTCCTTATTCTTTATTCCTTTTTCTATCCATTATTTTCTAAGGAGGATCAAATGATTTTATTATAATGCATAACCAACTATTTCCTCATGTATACAAGGAATGATGATGGTTACATAAGAAGACAAAAGAGTATGTTATGAGGGGAAAGAATATTCTCCACTTCTCCATGGGTTTCATTATGAAACAAAAATATTCCAAATAAGAAATTCAAGATGATATGTTTTTCAATTTGGTGACTTTCCTATCCAAATGGAAGAGATGGGACCACTACCCCAAGTGTATCTTGTTTTTAGTATTCCATGGGTTATTTGGGGATTTTTCTTTTGGGAAAATTTTGTATAAAATTGAAGGTCTGTATTCACTTTAGAGGTCCTAATTTTAGGATTTTAGCTAGGGAAATTACATCTTGTACAATCACTAATGGGCATTGAGAGAATTTTCACATGTCTCCCTTGTCAATTGAACACACATGACCATTTTCCCTTGATAAGGTTGTTATTTTCTGGTGTAAATAGAGATAGAATAAATAAATGTATTTCTTTTTTATATATAATTATGTATCTATCATATCAATGAAAAACAAACAAACACATTTAACATCATTGCTCAGATTGTTCATTGAATGAATGTTTTTTTGTAGTGTTTAATTTGTAATATTTCTTTTAGTTATAAAATTCCTTCTTGAAATTAAAAATTGGGAGTGAATATTTTCTACATTCAAGGTTATCCTAGGTTTTATGGATTTTGTATAGTAGATACATGAAGTTTTCATCACAAGTGTTTGTGTTAAATTTTTTAGAGATTACATAGTAGTGTTAGCATACATTTTGTATCTGGGAATACAAATAACCCCTAAATATTTATCTTGCTTTTATTTCAAAAGATAATGAATCATAGGAGCATCATATTGAGATGGTGAATAATATTGTTTTTCCCCATTATATCCCTATCACAATAAAATTATATCACACTGTCTAATTATATTTATGCAAACTACATCATCCTCACATATCCAACATGTTTTTTCTTGTATAACACATTATATTTACATGTTTTAAGTGAGTTATCCTCTAATCTTAGAGCTTAGAATTCTGAATTTTATTTAGTTCAAATTTGTCAACAACATCATTTGAATAATGATCATAATCATATCTCATATATCTCTAGTTGCTTGTATCTAACCTGTTAAGTATATGCACTTATTTTGTTCAAAATTCTTTTAGTAAGCATTATATTTATGGTTTTACTTCATTTAGTTGACCCACTAATAATTGTAGGGGATTGAGTTGAAATATCCAACCCCCTTAGGCTATCCTTTCAATTCTCTCACCCTAGTTTAGGTAGAGATTTTTGGTGCCCATTTTGATCCCATTACTTTTTGGTACCATCTTTTCAAGATTTTGCAGTGAAGTATGATGACTTAAAATCTTGTGTTTTTCCTCATTTGTCTCTTTATTCTCTAACATTTCTTATTACATTGATTCAAGGGGACTTGAATATGTTTATAAAGGCTCACTTGTGGATTGAAATATTTTTAATATGATATTGCAAATTTATAGGTTTGAAGGTGATATTCGAACCATCTTATTGCCATTGTATTCCTAAAGTAAGAATACCCATTTGGAAAATGTTAAGTATTTTTGTAATGGGGGAGTGATTTCTATTTTTGTATTTGTAAATCTTTAAATTGCATGCCCAAGATTGACCGCAAAAACATGGAATATTTGAGGTATCAAGGGAATGTGGGTCCTCAAATTAATATTACATTTTCACGAGAGATTGTAAATTGAAAATGCAAGTCTCAACCCCATGAAAGGAATATTCAGGGAGTGTTCCCTCACTTGCTCACTTGTCTGGAAAAGTAAAATTTACTATAAAACTTTAAGTTGTGATTCCATCCCTGAGGCCCATAAATAAATATTCCTTGAATCTGATAACTATGGAGAAAACATATAAAATTATATTATATAATTTGGCATCTTGATAATTAATACAATTATACAAATTGCAATTTTATCCCTACATCTTGCTTATCATGATCTCACATTAGTAAGTGAAGAAATTAATTTTTTTCATTTTGCAGTTACTACAATGTTGAAAATTACACTTCCATTCCCACAACCAGAAAAATGGGGAACATATCAGTATCATGGGGATCTGGGAGAGAAAGGAAACCTTTTAGGTTGTATTTTTGAAGTTATTACAAAACTGTAAACAATAAATACAACCCCGATTCTTAAAATAGGTGAATAATAAAAATAAAGGCATAAAAAAATGCCATGTAGGATAGTTATAAATCCCAGACAAATATAAATTTGAGAAGTCATCTAATTGAAATCGTATGTAGCACGTTTATCCACATGTAAGGATGAAATTCAAAGTTGAAAGTAAATAACTAATGAACATGAGTGACGAAACCATAGAGGTATATGTCGTCATTAATGAAAGAATTTGAGGAGAAATATAGGGCTGGAATTCATATAAACCTTCACTTTTCCTCTTATTTATATAACTTAGGATCACTCTAAAGTACTCTCACCTTACCTATGATTTAAATAAGATCACAAACACCAACCTAGGAAATGTATACCTAGTTGCATTTTAGTAAAGGATGCACACAATTAATAGGAATGAAATCATGAGGAAAATTGAATTGAATGGAAAATCACTAGCATATGAATTTCCCCCAAATTCTTAGTATCCATACTTTGTTTGGGTGTGTGGAAAAAACTAAAACCCAAAAACTAGGGAGGTTAGGGATGGAAGTAATTCCTTAGTCTTGTTCTTAAGCATTGAAACATTTGAGTATTTATTAGGTCTTCCTGATGCATCTAAAGTGGAGAACATTTCTCTTGAGAGAATAAAGAAATACTAGAATTTAAACATTACCAAATGCTCCAAGATACTGATAAACAGTTTGTTTGAAAATTCAAGGATTGTTACCACCATAATTCCTAAGAAGTTAAGTTGAGTTGAATTACAGAATAAATTGAGGACATCATTACATTATTGAATAGGGTCATGGGAAAGGAATATACATATCTTTATAATGAATGGATGTCCAAGTACATTTAGATTATAATTATTGGAAATATGCACATCCATCGGGGAGAAATCATCAGTGATTGTATCCGCCAATAGTTACTAAAACCAACAATATAGTTTGAATAAGTCTATACTAGAAAAATGGAATTTTACATGACTTCTTATCTAGTGTACAACATTTCTCACTATGGGCCCATTCCTAAGACTGGATAGATAAAAATATTTTGGTATTTACAAAATCTATGATGTGTAGCCACAATTAAACCTAGATAATTCCATCTATAGTTTCCGGTTGGTGCATGATACTTTATTTTGTCCCCTCATATGTCTTTTCAAACATAAGTGGGAAAAAATAGAATATCCTCACAAGAAAAGAAAGTAATCAATTGATATGGATATTACTTCATCTAATTCAAAATTTTCACTTATATTAGGATAAGTAGATTTCATGATGCCCCATCTATGAGACCAAGGTTCCTAGATGATAAATATGAAATTTTGGAGATATTAAGGTAGTTGATGGTAGTGCACAAGATGATTATAGGTATGCACTGGGAAAACATCAATTTCCTAATCAACATTGAAAGGTTCATACTTTCCCTACATTGGTTAAGGATAAACTCTTAGAAGTAGAGATGGGAAAAATAACTTTGAACAAACTCTCTCCTAGGACTAATTATGACATTAGGTGGATAATCCATGGAGATTTAGGGAATTCTATTAACATGAGCCTCACTATGAGGAATTTTGGATGGATTTTAGTAACAAGGAAGAGGTCAAATTAAAGAATAATCTAGGATGAACGTCACCCAAGTGATGGAATACAAAATTACATTTTCTCCTTGTTGGATTTCAGAATGGAACATGGCTAGAAATAATAGTCAGGGGAAAAACATGTCCCTTCTCTTCAATGGGAGAGGTTCCCTTATTGAGAGCTGGAAAAACAAATGTACAAATCTACAACTATCAATGTTTGGATCCTGGTATTCTGAAATGTTTTCATACTCAAAAGATTATAAATAAGAAGGAATGGAAGAATAAAGAGATGGGAGAAGGAAGAAAACAACAATGCTTTTGGGAAATATAGATAGCAGAGTATCTCCCTACTCACATTGAATCAAGGAAATATAGAAAAGGATCAATTACTTCACCACCGATGTAAATCTACAGACATAAAGTTCTAAGGATTACACAAACTAGAACATAAAGTTTATATTGAATGTAAAATAAATGATCCATTGAATCAGGCGGAGATAGAGAGAGATAATAGAGGAAGTAAGAAAGAAATAACTTCTTTATTGAATCACTTCAAAATTTGCAACCTTCCCAGAAAAATGCCAGAACCCTTTTTTCCATGGCCTAAACCATGTTATTATAAAAATTCGTATACATCCATACTTTTTCCCTAAGAAAATAATATCTAAAAAGGAATAATGTTTGTTGTAGATCTAGTTTTGGAAAGTGACATGAAACAAATGCATTCATGAAAACTAGAGGTTCAAAAAGGTGAATATTTTAGGTGTTCAAGCATGATTACATTAGCAGGGGGCATCTCATGATTTTCTTCTTTATGTGGTCTTGCCATTTCCACCTTTTAACCACTTTCATAGCACTCAAGTACTTACTGGTAATTTTTCCCCCATTTTATCGTGTATGCCCGATAAACTCCATTTTCTGATAATCAGACTTTACATCTCTTTAAATTTATTGATTTGGCTCCACAACAAACTAAAAATGCATATAATGAATAAACGATAAGGAAAAAAAGAGAGAAGAACAAAGAATGGTTCAAATTTGCATTCTTTGGAGCTCTGGTTCGTTAATGGCATCCAAAAACTAGATGAGTGCATATAGCTATCTTTTCCCCTTTTTACCTTCAAATTTGGACCTTACACGTGGAAAGATCTAAGAAATGATAGCCCTGAGGGAAAAATTTGCATTTCCTGACATTGGGAGAAAAAAATTGATATCTCATTTTGCTCCACCCCTTCGCAGCTCCACCAAAGGTTGGACATGTGGCACCATCTGAGTGGCTGAGGAAATGTAGTTCAAATCTGCCATTTAAACTCTTTTTAACAAAAAGCTCAAATTCTCAAAAACCTCTGCCAGCCTGCTTTGAATTTTCAACGTGAATGTGTGGCACACCACTATTGGAAAAGGGGTCGCGGATCAATTTGTAACATTTTAAACCTTTGGAGAAAAAGGTTCAAATTCTTAATTTCCTCCATAGGCCTACTTTGACTTTTCAATGTTGGCCACGTGTCCCTTTCTAATTTGCTGCAAGCGCAACTTTTAAAATTATCCCTTCACATGAGAAGATTCTACTAGAGTCATTTGAGAACGTTTTGCCCTTTTGGAAACACAGATAAAATCCTAATCCTTCCATGGCCACCAAGCGCATATGAACTGAAAAGACTACCACGTGTCCCTATTTCATTCTTCAAACACCTGGCTCCCTGATTGTTGCGAGGGTGTGTTTTGATTTTATACTTTATCTCTTTTGAAAAGGGGGAAAAAATACCAACTTTCCCCTGGAAGTCCATGCCCTTGCCATTGAATTTTCATGCAGGCCATGTATCCTTTTGATTTGCTGCGGACTTAACTCAAAATCTTTCTCTTTCGTGTGGGTAGGGCCGGGGTCAATTTAGAAAATTTTTTCCTTTCATTCGGAATGCCTTTAGAGAATAAAAGGGAGCAATCACCCCCGAACTTCACACCAAAACTACTCTAGCCAATCAGGTACTTGACGGGGATGCGGGAAAATCTGACATTTTTTTCCAAAAATAACTAAAAAGTGAAAAGTTTGAAAGAAACCACATCCTCTGCATTCAATGAGAAGCAAATGCTTAGATTCACTTTACGAGCAAGAATTGTGATGGGGGAAAATATGTAGGAAGTTGTAGGAAATGGGAAAACACCATTTTGCTCCCGATGAAAGAATTATTTCTTTGGCAAAAGGTTAAAAATGAAAGATGCGAGGTCCCACACATTACAAATGCATAAAAGAAGAACTAAAATCATTTCCCATCGATTAAAATAGGTAATATGTTTTAACAACAACAGAATGAGGAAATTTTGATTAAAAACATCATGGGAAATGAAAACGAGCATCTAAGGAGTTTAAAACATGAATTTCTTCTATGGAAGGGCTCTAGTTTTCATGAAATTAATTCAAGAGGGGTGGGGAAAATTGAGAGAAATAACACTCCTCAAGGGAATTAAGGATGGGAAATATTGGTGATAAACTTATACCATTGAAAAAAGATAACCTCACATCCTATCCCAAGTTTTGAGTAGATAAGGATAAAGAAGACCTATTTGCATTGTAGGAATACCAATGTCATTAATAGAGAACCTTCATAATGGATTATCAAGAAATGAATTTACTTACCTTATATAACACACTATTTTGAGAGGACTACATGGAAATTATGGTTATGAATGATATACTCCGCCCCTTTTAAAAAGTGTATTGCAGGTCTGTACCCCCTTAATGGAGAATCCCCACATCTCCAAATTAGAGGGAAAATTTTAGGGGCTCTAGAGGAGATCAATGTTTGTAACAAGAAAAAAACAGGATCTTTGTGTAAATATTGAAACATATAGAAGATGTGTTATGCCTCATTTAAATACTAAAAAAACTCATTATAATGTTAAATAAAATAAAGAATTAAATAAATAAATAAAAAGGGGGAAACTTTGGGTGAGTTAGGGCATGGAGGCTCGAGCTCCTTGAATTGCCGTTCCTTTTGTTGTTTTTTTTCTTTGTTTTTTTTTGGTGTTCTTTCTTTGGCTTTGACTGCTGAGGAAAAAGTTCCACCGCCAAGGAAGAGATGGGGTTTTGACAGATGTTATGGTTTTTAGCTGAATGGAGGGCCTGTTTCTCATGTGAATCTCCATGCATGGCAATAAGCCTCCCCTTCCACTGCTTCACTCCTCCCGTCCATGGGTCCTTGGCATTAGCAATGAATTTGGGTTTTTTTGTGGCCGTCATCCTAACTTTCTACCTGCGCCAGCATCCCTCAATCCACACCTCATACCTATGTGGACACCCATCAAGCAAAAAATAGAGGAAATGTGTCAGAGGTTGTTGTTACAAGCGCCCTAGTAGATTTTCTTGTAAAAATGTGAAAGGCATGTGTTGGCAATGCGAGTGGTGTGCCTAAATGCCTGAAAGAAACGTGGCTTCTTTGACTTGCCATGGATGCAAGTATGCAAAGTTGGGTCTGCCTAAAAAGATGTT
>JAHRHJ020002754.1:0-10444 GCA_019776745.2 Taxus chinensis | reverse complement strand
AGCCACCCGCAACGAACTCTGTTCCTTCCCTTAGGAAGGGCAGAAATGACGTGCTGGAAGTCCACCCACTCCATAAAGGAAACTAAAGGAAACAACACGAAGAACTCTGAGTCTGGTGCACGGAAGTGTGACATAGGTCTAGCGAGTGAGTGCCAAGGAACCAAAGGTAATGCCATGTGCGTAGAACTGTCAAAGTGAAAAAGAGGAACACCCATAGAAAGGATGTCCAAGTGATGTGAAGGGAACAAGGGATCCTCCACAACAGAAAAGGGATCCACAACTGAGGGTGGATCAATGAAGGTCTCCAGAAATGTGGAAGTGGTATGAGTCCCAGAAGGGGCACTCTCCAACAATGGAGATGAATGAACTCCTCTGAAACACCTATAGATGGATGAGGGACCTGTATAGTGCATCACAAGTAGACTCTACAAAAATATGTCTAAGGTCAGGTAGATACTCGTCCCAATGAGGGGGCTCAACAAATAGAAGAGCGATGTCATGATAGATATGAGTCATCCAATGAAGGTAAAGGAGTGAAAAGGGCCCTCGCACACACTAGGAAGTGGAAAGGAGGCTGGTGTAATGACAGTGTGAGACTGAGTTAGGAGACTGCTTGATATCTAATGAGATGTGGGGGGTGACAACAATGTCTGGAATAGTGAGAGAAAGAGGAGAAGAGTCCTTTGTAGTGCTCTCTGACATCAAAACTGGATGCACAATCCTCGTCATCAGAAAGTAGAACCTAAGCGATCCTGTGTCAGTGGAACTGTTCATCACATGAAGAAATGGAGGAGATAACTGAATCAACAGTAGCAACAACAATGGCAGAAGTATGTGAAGGGTCTCCATAGAAGGACTGAAGAATGCTCCAGACACGATGAGGTGGATCTGAGTCTGCCACGTGAAACCAGAGAGAACGAGAGACATGCATCATCATGTGACCAAATACATAGTTGTCACAAGTGTCGAGGAAGTCCTTTAGATGATGATGATCAGTGGGTGTAGGAATTGGCCCAAGTAAGAAGGCTGAAAAGACCCTCATAGGCGAAGTAACGTTCCATGGAAGCACGCCAGGCTGAATAGGTCTCTCTCCTGGTGAGAAGTGGCAGAGGTTGTATAAGGTGATCCTATGAAACTCACGTCTAGAAAGAGCACTCTCCATGATAAAAAAAATGCAAGATGCAAGGTGCAAGAAAAGCAAGACATCGGACTCGGCCAATAATTCGTCTACGTGTGTAGGCCCAATAGTACAATCAACCCCCCCAGAATGTGGCACTTTATAAAAGTAGTGCATTTACAAAACTGGATAATCCCATCATGTAGATGTGTGAGAAAATCATGCAAATTTGACCAAGGAAGCACTCAGAAACAAGCTGCGAGTCAAAAGTTATCGCATTATTAATGATTCCCACAACTGATGCAAAAATGCACTAGACACTACAAACGCATTAAAAAAGTGCTCAAGATGGGTGCAAAGGGTATCGTGTGACCACTCGTTGGAAATAACATCAAAATTTCAGATAGGGGTTTGTTTTGACTATGAGGGGGGGTTAGCCTCCTGCCAACCCCGGACCTCGCCCTCCGTCTTCATCACTCGAATGAAGGACATAAAACAAGCAAAAATAGTGCCTTGAAATAGTTTACAATGCCAATGAATGTTTTTGGACCTTAAAACATTAAAAAAGTTTTTTATTTAACCACCTTAAAACAATTCTAAAAGGGAGGAGGTGGCCCACGTTGATGCTAAGTCATGTGGTTGTAGCGTACGAGTTGATAACAGGTCTGCAGAGGTGAAACGTGCCACATGCAGTGAGTGGTCTGTCAGCCTGCAGAACAGCTCTCCTCCCGGCCAGATCAAGGATTACCCACTGTTGAAACGGTCGAACATTTGCCGAGCAGGTATTCATGAGCCAAAACAGTGGAGCTAGACCAGGCTAAGGAGGGACGTGAACAGGTTTTGGTGTGGGTGGAAGAGCCTGAGTCAGTGCCAACAGATGCAACTGCAGTGCCAAAGTCAACGAGCTGAAGCCACGTTCCAAACGAGCTGAGTGGAGAGTGTAGGAATGGACGCTGCCGTGTAAAACAGTCATTACAGAGATGTGTGTTGTTGGGAGTGTTGAAGGGAGAAAAACTTAGGCCAAAGACAGCAGAGTAAAGAAACCCTGTACGCACAGCAGAAAACACAAAACACGTGTTGGCTATGGTGGAGGCAGTGAAGGATCCAAGGCGAGCTCGAGGGAACAGCAGTGATCTCGGGAAACAGTAGGAAATGCCAGACTGTTAGAGAAATGCCAGACTGTTAGAGAAATACCAGACTATTAGGGAACAGTAAGAAATGCATGCCCATGTTAGAGAAACCACCGGACTGTGAACATGCAGAGGCGTGACTCAGGAAACCAACGATGAGGCGAGTTCACTGGCTAGCTGGTTCAGATGGTAAAAAAACCAGTGCACTCTAATGTAGATCCCAAGGGCTGAACATAGGGAAGTGGAAACCAGAGATGCACACAGTCCACGTCAAGCCAAAAAGTACAAGTTTCGTGACAGTCAAGACTCAGGAGCAAAGGGCATGGAGGAGACAGAAGTTTGGAAAGGGCCGAACTCACCGCACAAGGCATGAACCAGCACTCAACACCCGTGAAAAAACATGATCCCAACCAGTAGCCACAACAATGAGCACAAAATGCATGGTGAAACTCCAAGGCACGAGTCACCAATGCAGAGAGGAACAAGCCAATGCAAGATGGTCTACGCAAGAGCAGAAACTGAGCTGGATGAAGAGCGGTGAAGGCAAGTCACGAACCAAGCACGAGCATAACCCAAGTGAGCATGACCAGCAGAGATAAAACTCGAGCTTCAAAGACCAAATGCAAGGCCTGAGAGGAGAAACTAAGTTGAATACGTGCAGAGTCAATGCAACCAAGGATGAGCCTCCAAATCCAAAAAACTGAAACTTGGGTCTAAGCCCTCAAACAGCATCCAAAACTGCAGATCACCTCTGAAGACCGCATGTAAAATCCGAAAAGCAACTCCCCTCAATGAACACCCAAAACATAGCCACGATCACATGAACAAACTCTACAAGAGGTATTAACACCCGAAAATGACACCCAACAAGATCTCAAAAATATGCAGAGACACATGACAAAAGCGAGAGCTGCACAGCAAATACATGTGGAACAATCAATGGGAGCAACGCAATTCCAGTCCCCTCTCTGATACCATGAAAGAGGGTTGAAAGCCACAAGTGGGGATCAGAGGGCAACGTGCACATAAACGGAGTGCGAACCAGACAGAGTGAAAGAGATTGGGGAGGGAGAGAGCATCACCGAATGGGCATGCAAAGAAGATTTGACAAAAAAGGCGCAAAACACCTGGTTTTAAAGCCATAAAAATCGCCTCTATCCATAGATCAAAAGACGTGGTGTACATATAAGGAGTGCATGTGTAACTCCATGTAAGAGGAGAATTATTCCTCATAATGGAGAAGAGGAGTTACTTCGTAAATGGGAAGGTAACTCATGTGAACGTACAATAGACCGATCTATAAGAGAATCTGTCAAACTAAGATGACCCTAGATCCATGTCCACCTAAGGGAGATGACTCAACTAGTGAGGTGGAATAACATAAAAAGTGAATTTAAATATACCAATACACCAACAAGTTCCCTGTATAACCAGATCATGCACATATTGGCAATTGGATTGTGTTTCTGTTTATGTATTATTTTCTCTATGTTGTTTTTTTGGTGAATATAGGTTACCCCTTTGATATTTCATAATCATCATGAAAATACTATTGTACAAAATAAAAATAAGGTTTTTTTTCTTATATTCAACTCTCAAAATTGCTTTAGCTACCCAAGCACAATTCCTCCATCCTAATTTTCAACTTCCTTGTCTCTTTCCTATTAGAAGTTTTCCACACGCCTTGTTGTGTCATCACCAGCTTGAGGGGGCATTCCCTACCATCCTTATTCACTGTTCAGGCAGGCATCCAATGCTCAACCATTTCCACTCGTTAATCTTGCATAATATGTTATCTTTAAATATATATTACTTAGTAATAGTACATTAAAGAGGGGAAATGTAGGACACCCAAAATACCTACATATGTTATATCTCACTTCTATCGAATTACTTAATGTAAATTCATTATATCTTGCGTTGATACATCCATTTGAAATTAATTAAATAATTCTATTATCTAATTCATATTCCTTACCCTTAAAATAATAACATTTCCCACTATGCTCTGGAATGAATTAAATTAATCTAAACAACTTATAGTAATATGATTAACATTTTTATTTAAATGGTTATTTTTATCTCCTCACAATTACATACTAATTTAATTATTTAATTATTACCATGATCTGTAATTAATTAATTTAATTCTAATAACCTTATTAGGCTAATATAAATGAAACATTTTATTTATTTAATGGTTCATTATCTCCTCAAAATAACTATTGATTAATTTAGTTATTTAATTCCACCTATTCCAGTCAACTAACAATTTTGAACTAAACTTGCCCTATCCTACTTCATCCACTTCTAGAAGCCTAAAAAGGTGGGGGAAGCAATGAGGTATCATGAACCACTTCTCAGAGGAATTCAAAAGATAATGATTGCCTCTGCAGGAGCTGAAAACTACATATATAGACATGGTCATCTTAATTTCAATAAATATAATATTGACTGTGGAGTCAATTCAACCAAAGATCCACTTCTTTGCCTCACTCAGGATGCAAAAGCTTTCTAATTACTTACAAAATCAATTCCTTGGGGAGATTTCGAAAATGATCAAACTTCTGCAAAGTTGACATCTGCAATCCTTGTGAAATCTACTTGTAGCATCTACAAATTCTTATAGAAGTAAATCAAAGAGGCATCCAAAATCAAAACGATACAAGATGAAACAAGCTTTCAGATTCTTATGAGATTACATTGAGTTTGCAAGAATGCTAACTATGAAGGTATAATCTATATATTCTTTGTCTTCTTTAATTCTGTTAATTTCCCTTGCATACAAGTGGTTTGGTTATATTTCTGTGATCAAAATCTCTCCGATTGGTTTCCTCCCCACTTAAAAACATGTTAGGTTAGTCAAAAGAAGGCCAAAGAGATCAATAAACAAGAAGTTAACAATAATTTTCTCCAGTATGAACTGCCACCAATAAAGCTTCTAACTTCTGTTACATAATGGGTTGTAGGTCAGTTTAGCAATGACCTTAAATGGTTCTATTCACATGTTCCCAACATAACCCAAAGAAATCAAAGATTTTTCACAAAAAATACCATTTAGACAATTTATATATAGTTTCTCATTTCTCAAGAATGTAGAATTATGAATATGAATGACAATGATCCTCCCATGATTTACTGAAAATAGAATATCATCTAAATAAATTGTTATCCCAAATAACCAATCATGGATTAATTGGATAACTCATTTAAAATTGCACTTAGAAATTATACAATCCTCAGATTTCAAAGACCATCTCAAAGGTCTACACCGCCATGCAATATAAACCATGCCCATGCGGAAGGGACATATGTGGTGGAAAAATGTCTGCAGGTCGCTCTCTTCATAGCATTGGGCTCCATAGACCTCAAGTCCCCGAATAAGTTAAGAAGTGAACAATTCATTTGGAGTCTGGGAAAGGGGCGTTATTAAATGGTTAGTGGGTTGAGATGCAAAGGTGTGAAACAGACAGTACAACATGGCACAAGATCAAGGCCTTATGGTGGACAGCATCACCCTTTTTGCACATGCAAGCAGTCCGAATGGGGCTAATGGCAAATGTAATGTCGTGGAATCGAGCTAGATATCAAACGGTCTTCAGGTGCCAGAGGAGTAGTATGCAATGACTACCGTCAAAGGACCACACCCCCATAACAATGAAATACAAACATTGGCAAGGAAAATACAAAGAGCGCCCAATGTAGACAAAAATAAAAATGTCCTTAGAGTCAAATCAAAATTCTGATAGTGTCATTATCTTTTCTTCCAAAACATGTAAATTATTACAAAATGGCCATACTCGTAGCGCTTAAAAATACAAATATGCAAAATCAATCGGTTGGAAAGGTCCCACAAGCCCTTAAATGTGCGAAACATTTGATTGATTAAAGTGACTGGATTTTAGTGGGATTAAAAATAGGAAAAAACCAATTATTTGTGTCATTACTTGCTACCATAGCGATTTGGCCGGCAATCACCACCCAGATTCTATCATTATTTAAGTCTCCTGCCTTCTTCTAAAAGCTAAAATACATTGGGGAAGGTTGCATCCTGACAACACTAAAGACATATTGTATAGGAAAGTCTAGTTCCTTACTATTGGTGGTTGGAATTTTGATTGAATCCAATTTTCACTCTCTTTTCCCTCTTCTCTCTCTCCATTCTTCTAAAGATGTACTTGTTAAAATGATCGCTTATGTTGAGAGAGACACGCGCTTGTTGCTGTAAGCAACACAGGCTATCATGGTGGTCAACTCCATGAGTTCAAGACCTCCAAACTATGAACTCTACTGTATTTCTTTTTTTTCCTTTTTTTTTATGCATTTAGCATGATGTAATGATTTTAGGTCACATAGTCTTTTGAGAAGAAAATCTATTTTGTGATGTTTTCTGCCCTATCTTATTGATTTGCATTATTTCCTCTCTATTTTTTTTGCATGTTTTACATATTTCTGCTTACATGTTCCAGTTTTGTTTTTTTTTTTTTTGAATGGGCGAGGTGGGATTCCACATGGTTCTTGATCTAGAATGTTTTTCTACCCTCTTACCGTGTTTTTCCATTTCCTTCCCCTTGTGGAGAGAGCTCAACATTTTCTAGTGCTATCACAACCCCTTTACTTAGGATCCCTTTTCGTACATTCTCCTTCTAACTCTGGTCCCTTGAATATTTAGATAGGAGTAGGTAGATTTTTTTCTATTTAATAGGATTAGTTTGTAACATATAAAATAGGACGATTGGAATGGATTCTCCAGAGGGTTGTCTCGATTAGCAGGTCCCACAACTGGAGACAGTCACATGTCGGCCCTCAAAATCTCGAGTTGTCTATTGAATCAGGGAAAGGGTGCAATTTTGAGCTTCAACAGGTTTTGGGGGCACACATGGGTGGGGACCTTCTGAAAGCTTTACATCTTCATTCAGTAATTGGATGTGTTCTTTAGAGGTATTTCAACCTTTTGAGGAATTTTAAGACATATGGCGACTCCACTGTTCAACGAAATCATTATCTCAGGTGCAGATCCATTTCCTTCATTCTTTTATCCATTTCTTCTTTCCATCGTTCCAGTTTTTCTTTAATGAATTTGTGAACTCATGAAAAAATTCATTTCATTATATAACTCTCATTTACAGCAATAAACATCAGTTCCCTTTTTTTTTTCCATCCCTATGTCCTAAATATTCTCTAAATCAGTTCTATGAGCCCTATCAGAGGAATAAGCATATAAACTCACCCATGCAGCCATATGGTTACCTTATAACATTGATTCTTTTGAAAGAACGGTGTTATGTAGATGATGGCACATTAAAACTCATGGAAGATGTTGATTTTCATGGGTAGATTCAGAAAATGAGCTGAGTATGTGCAAACAGGCTAAATGGCAATGAAGGCGATCCAAAAATTGTTTTAGGGTCCCCTTGTCCATGATTTGTCCCTTTATACCCATATGTGCATCCCTCAGTATAAGAGCATTTTATAGTTGATTATTCGCCCCAACTGCAAAGTGGTTGAGTTAATAGAGGTTCATGAATCTAGTGTTGGGAAACCCTTTAATAGGGAAAACCTACACTACTATCTTATAGCACTCTCATCCTCCTACACAACCTACACCATCTAAAACCAATTTCATGTTTCTATTCTTTCTTGACTTGCTCCTATTGAAGAATCCCCTTCTCCACTTCTCCCTCCCACCCACCTTCATTCTCATTCATTATCCTACCAAACCTCAATCGCGTCACAAGAGAGTATTTCACCCTCCACAAATTTGGAACCTTTGAAACCATCCAAGGGCTAAAGCTTCTCCTATTTTATGAAACCATATTTACATGTCCTGATCCTCTGATAGAATCAGTTGAAGAGATCATGAATTACAGAGATAGCCAATAGACTATGGGCATATTTCTTAGTTTCATGGGAACAATTCCTCTCTAAACAAGATCTTGAAACCTTCCATGACAGCAGGTAGCCTTCATTCTCTAGGAAGAAGAGTGCCACATGTAACCTAGAGGGGCATGTTGAAAAGGAGCCAACTGAGATCAGATCGAATTAATATCTTCAAGGATGGAGCCATGAGTTTGATCTAGGCTGGTGAGGTTCATCACCAAGAAACATTTAATTGCCATCCTTCTCCAGTTATTCAAAATCATTGAGGATGTTATATTATATTGTAGTGAATCACCAAAATCCTTCACATGTTGGAACACTCATGAGGATATTTATGCCACGAAAAGGAGAAATTAGATTTAGAGGCCTTGGAGAATCTTTTCATGGAAGATATCATAGGAAAAGCTTCTTGCTTTCTTTTGATTAGTAAAAGTAACATAGAGTTTTCCCCTTCCCCTTGCAAGAATATCTTTTTTTGGATTTTTTTGGAAAATATTATCCTCTCAAAAGTTATGTGAAGTATGAGGAGGCCATGGTGAATCAATCGTAAATTAGAATTCACATGGAGGAGAATGAGTGTTTATGGAGTAGGAAGAGAGTCATACTAGCTTAAAACACCCACCCCTCTGGAAAGTTTGCAGGCAAGGATGACCCATTATGGGATGAGCTTCATAGAAAAATGGGAAAAAGCAAAGGATCATCCCATGCTTAAAGATATTTGGATAGTCTAGAGCCAAAAACAGAGGTTTCCACCAACATGTTCATTTCAGAGCATGAGGATGAACTTCAACAACACCCAAGATTAGCAAAAGGCTTCCCATATCCAAATGTAGAACAAGTTAAAGGAGGAGGTATTCACTGGTTTTTTTGTGATAATTGATGGATGAGTGGAAAAACCAATCATGACAATTTTCCACTCTCATTAAAGGTCATTCCATTTTTAAATAAATTAAAGGCCGTATTTTTTAAAGAAAAATAGTTTGACCCTGCCTATTGTAGGTTTTGCTTTGAACCCTTTGCTCTAGTTAGAGTAGGTTATGGTAGATTTCTTCAGTAAAATAAGTTCTTGTGCACACTCTTACATGTTACACTTGGAACATGTATGATTTTCCTTTTGTAAATATTTTTGTAGGATTTGTAGGATTTTTTTTTCCAAAACTCCATTCTAGACGGCATGGAAGTGTCATGGTGGAATCCAATGTTGGAGTAGTTTCTAATCGTTATTTAGAGTTCCACAGATCAATTTCAGGCTAGCTATCATCAATACGTTTCAGTGGTGCTTAAGTTCAAAATAGTGGGAGGACAAACTATGAAAGGAAAAGATCAGTTTCTTAAAGGTTAGGTTTGACTCCATGCCCAATGGTGCTTCAAAGACTATTGGGCTTTCATCTAGCAGGAAGATGTCCACCAAGGAGGTTGTCAAACATTATCCCAAATTAGCCCCTCCCGATTAATTTTGATAACGAGTTTTAAAATTAACTTAGCACTTTATAAAATCTTGGGACACTCAAATGACATCAAAGGTCCTAAACACCATGAAATTCAAATTCCAAGGAGGAAGGACACATGGTGGGAATTCTATGTCTCTTCATAGCATGTGGGCTCCGAGCCCTCAAGTCCACGATAAGTGGAGTTGATTAATATTTGGGTTAGGGCAAGGGTTTGAATGTCAAGAGGGGTGAGCAGATCGGTGGCTACAAATAGAAGGACCACCATAGTGGTGCAGAGACAATGACCGGACTATGAAACACATCACTATTTTAGTGAAGGGTGAACAAGATAGGCTCCCCTTGAGTAAAGTATGCAAAATGATCCGATTTTAAAGGGTTTTAGGTTCCTGTAGGGTAGTATACAAGGCTATTTCAAAGGTGTGACCCTGATGAATAGGTAACGAATGAAAGGTGGCAGTGGAAGGAAAAATTATGCACCAATAATAGAGACAAAAGGCAATTCCTGAAGCCAATCACAACACTTCACACGTGTCACACTCAATGGTCATACCAACATGTAAATTTTCAGATGGCCATATCTTTCACTCTATAGCTCCAAATCCACGACAAATATCCGGTTTGTTGGAAAATGTATCCTCAAGCCCTTCACAATTTTGCATCATTTGACGTTATTAAATTATGGTTGTTTTTTAGGACGCAAAAAACATTAAAACAAGTCATCTATTAAGTACACATCTAATCACCTACAACCACCCAAATTTTCAGATTTGGTCTCCTTCCTTCTCCTTAAAGCTTTAAAATAGACATGGGTGAGGGCATTCTGGATTTAGCATGAACGCGTATTTGGTAGAATTTTATATATTATT
>JAHRHJ020002753.1:0-10445 GCA_019776745.2 Taxus chinensis | reverse complement strand
GATTCTAATGAAAATAGTTGTGCACAAAACCCTCTACACCTTTTCTAAGAAATTTTACATCTGATTGAGAACTTACCCATCTATGGGGAATTTGCTCTCTTAGTCCTGTTATTTTAAAATCCTCCCTTCTGACTAAAATTAATGAACAAATCTTGGAAATTCATTTCAATGGTTCCAAGAGGTAAGCCACTGAACTCCTAACAAATGTCTGCTCCTCCATGGCAATCGCATGACATATTGCTAGTTAGCAGTATTCCATGGTGTGTGTAGGTTAATGCTATGGCATTTTCCTGAACAACTAATAGTTTTACAATCAGCGATGATGACTTGACATTCTGGACTGGAAAAACAAAGGAGCTCAAGCGTACTGATAACTTATGATTGATGAAGTTGCTGAGTACTTCCCAAATCAATCAAACATTGTACCCTTATTTTTTAAGAATCCAACTACTTTGAGAGTTGGGGGAGTGTTATACTTGAAAATTACATGGCATGGGACATGATATTGTTGGATGGGGGGATCTCCTAATCCTCCCTCTGGCTCTACCCTTCCTCTTCTTCATTTTCTTCTCTTCAAGGTAGGTCCTCAATTGTTAGAACAACATTCTTTTCAGTACACTTATGTCTTGGTCCAAAATTGGTGTCACAATTAAACATAACCCGTTGCGATCTCTTTTCTTCAATTTGTTGAGGTGTCAATCTAACTGGCTGAGGGAATGATGGTGGAAAGGTGCTACAATATCTGATATTATTGATAGTTTGTTTCCTAATGGAAATAAAATTTTCCTATGCCTTACATGCCATGATCATAGAGTCTGAAACCTTATGAGGATTAAACATACGCACCTCAGTCTCAATTTGTTCTTTAAGAACCCCCAAGAAATAAGTCATTCAGATTCTCTTCAGGAATATATTCCACCCGTAAGGAAAGGTTTTGAATATTGTCCCCCTCATAATGATACTCACATCCTTTAAATAGGATGGGTAACACCTAATCCCAATGTAGGCTGACTCATTACCCAATATAACTAATTCCTATGTGAGCCCATATAACTAACTAAGGGAATGTGTGCCACATGTTGGCATCTCCATCAACCCATATACATTATAATATCATATCCCAAGGTACATAGCATTGAAACTCAAAGAATGAAATCAAACTAATTTTTAATCCTCTTTCTGGACACATGTAAATAACAATAGAAAGAGTGAACAAATTGCACACAAGATTAGTCGAATTATCAAAAAACATAGAGGATTGACCGCTATAGAAGGGGTTATTGCCAACCAAAGATCTAAAATTCTCAAGGTTTGGAAGGGAGCTCAGTTGATATGCAAGTCGTAATACCAGCATGATGTAATAATTATTTTATGTATAATTTGGTTTCTACATCTATCCCCTTGATATACTAGATGAACCTTCACAATTAGGGTTTGACGCAGTGCTAAAGGAGTTCAAGCTCTGATACCACTTGTATAAATCTGAGGTATTAACATGAATATAACACCAATGAACAACAAGTGTGCTAAGAGAAATTCACTATGCAATGTGCCAATAAGATGATTAATATGGCTTATCCAATGTGAAGAAGAGGGATAATATGGTTAAACCATGTCAAGAATAAGATATCATGATTTCTAGAAGTATGATGTTCAACTTGACTACATGGGAAATCATGTATTATACTATGTCCTATAGCTATGGCCAACACCAATGGTGATAAATCCACTAATGAAAATTTAACATCTATGAAAGTAGATACATAATGATAAGAAGTTATGGTTTTTTGACCATCAAATCGGCTATATACATCCAGTGTTAATGGGATTTGATTCGTCCCGTATCAGCTCTAGAATGAAAACTTCCCAATTTATACGGGACTCACATGAGTTGTTGTGCAGATGGAAATCGCATCAGCAACACCTTATATATGTGGAACCCTTATAGAGATAAAAGGAAATGTCTCATTGCCACCACCAATGCTTATATAGGTGTACTATTAGATAACTGTAATCATTGGCAAGTTTGGTTGAACATATATGGAAACGATAATTTCTTTCCCCATACATTTGGACTAAATAAATATAGTATAGTTCATGTATGTCATTAACTATAAATTACATATCATACGTAGAACACTTTACTAATAACATTCATAAGTGACTTCTATGTGAATAGTAATTCGATTGAGTTGTGTGATAACAAGAGATAAAGTTAGCCTTGCATAAAAATCCTTCTCTTGATGCTTTAATATTAATATATGTGTAAGGAAGATGACCGTGTATATGACCATATCTATTGGACCAGGTTCAATTATTAATCTAGGATAGGAAGAGGAGACAACAATGTATGTGTATGACATTATACAGCTACCCCCTTTGTAACATGTAATAGAGAGAGTGTGAAACAATGTCAAGGTGATCGTCGAATGTGAGTAGATCCAAATTTATCGTTCCAAAGATTGTGTATGGTGAGGAGCCGCATCATTTGGGTACAAACCAGTATAACTCCACCAAGACTAGTCTGGATGAGAGTGTCATCAATAAAAGGCTCCCATAAAGTTATATGTGAGCCACAGAGACATGTGTAAATATGTGGCTAGAGAAAATAGGGGCTACCTAAATCACTAAAGGGTCCATTTCCACCAAGTATAGTGATGTATCGACAACCTCTCTAAGATGTTGGAATACATGATTTCAATTCCGCAAATGAAGCATGTGCAATTGTGAAAATCTCTAGGGTCTCCTAAACTGCCCCAGGTAATCATTTTTCTATAGACTGAGGGGATTTTGGATGGGGCCTCTAACATGCTAAATAAGAGCATAACGTGCACATTTGGGGTACTATAATGCCCTAGAGTAATTTGTCCTCGGCCTAACTAGTAAAGTAGGAAAAGTCAAAACAGTACTTTTCATTTTTTTATTGATGAATAATTTTAGAATAGGAGCTCTGATATTGCGAAGATTCCATGAGTGAGATATCCTCATGTCTTCACCATTTGAGAGGTGTGTACATAAAATACCATTTAGACATCGACACCAACCAATATTTTAGTAAGTGTAATTAATTCTAGCACTTTTTATGTGAAATTGGATATAGATTTGTATGACAAATTTTTGAATTTTGTAAGCTTTTTCTACTGGTTAGTGATAGAGTGCACAAATGAGGTCTTGGACTGAATTTGTCTTTCTTTTGACTTTGGGGTGGTACCATAAGGAATTCATTAGTATAGTATGCCCTAAACACGGACTCATTATAGGTTGTCCAACCTAGATCACATTTCAATCGTTGAATTGAGCCAACCTAAGATAATGATGAAGCTCCAATGTGTTTACGAGGGATATGGAAAGATGGGGGTCTGTGGTTTGAGCATCCCTCATAACTTTAGATTTGATTGCCTCAATATGTAGTTTGTTTTCCACTTTATGTGCTAGTTGAATGCTCCTGGATTACCTACAGGATCTAAAGGTTTTTTATGGCTGGAAAGGAGATGTCCATATATGATTTTGTTCCATAAAGGTTGTGGAGGATACTGTATGAATCACAGTAGACCTAGTATTTTATGTAAAATCTACATTGCACGTTATAATAGGTTACAGAAAAGTGATTCTATATTGGGGGAAATTATTTTCCCGACCTCATCTCTATTGCGGTATCGTTAACATTGTCCTGAGTGCATAGCATGCAATGTGGTCATGCACATTTTAGTTCCGGAACAAGAGAGACTTAGAGTGGCATTGTAGGACTGTGTATAATAGGTTTTGTAGTTAAATACACGGTTAGGGGTGGAAAAGATATGGAGAATGGAGTTTTTACCCATAGATATGTCATACCATATGATTACATAACGCATTTATATTTTTGGTGGGATTTGGGGTAATTGGAGATCCCATGATTAAGATGACCTGCCTCCCCCTGATTTCTAGTGTTCTGCGACTTATGTAATATGTATTTGTGCCACTTATTTGGCCCTCCAACTCCATAGCACTTGGACCCCAGGTGGAGGGGTATCAATATTACATACTAATAGGTGAGTAATATTTGTTACGTTGTTATAGAGGAGCATAGCAGCCGTTATGCAATGGGATGGTTATTTTTACTCTTGATTGTCCTAGGGATATCCCATATCTTAGTACAAACATGGTAAAGAAATCACATGATGGTGATGTAGCTTTGAGTTCTTTGTTCACATGTGTGGTTTTATGCCTCATCATTGATTGTTAGGTTGTGGATCTTGTTTTCATGTGTGAAAGTGTTGAAGACTGTACACTAAGATTATTGTACACTTTTCATGTATCCTCACCAGGGTTCAGGGCCGGACCGGGACCTCGAGCGGGGGTCCGGGGGCGGAAGCCCCCGGTAGTAGGGGTTCAGCCGGCACAACCCCCGAAAAAAAAAATTTAGGCGTAAATTTTTTTAGCCTCGAAAAAATTACACCTAAAATATCGGGAAACGTGCTTTTCTCATATGGGGTGAGTTTTTTGACCCATAGGTTTATGGGACAGGGTTTTTCCCATGGTTTTGATACCCACGGCTTTGTAAAACTGCTTAAGCATTTGTCTATTTATATAGTCTTATGCATATGATAGACGTACAAGCAGAATGTATTGCAGATGTGTTTTGAATTCAGGCTGTGAATTCTGTAGAGTTTATTGAGCATAGCTCCAAATGGATCTGGGTATTGTATTGAGAGAGTGGTGGCTTGTAATAAAATCTGAGCAAGTGATTCTTGGTGGATGTAGCCCAAATTGGGTGAACCACGTTAAATACTGTCTCTTTGTGTTGTGTTATTTTATTCTGCAATTTTATTTGAGATCTGTAATAATTTTTAAATATTAGTTTCTACTGTTGCGATTCTGTGAGGGATTATTCCACATCTTTTATCCCTTATTTCCTAACAATTGGTATTAGGAGCCTGGTTTGGTTTGCTAAAGTGTTGAATCACAAGGAAAGTTTTTAGCTTGAGTGGGAGCTATGGCAGATGAAGGAAGATCTAGGGTTGATAAATTCAACAGGCAGAATTTCAGTCTTTGGAAGATGCAGATGGAAGATTACCTTTATTAGAAGGATCTTTATACTCCATTATCTGAGAAGGTGAACAAACCCTCGAGTATGACAGATGTGGAATGGGATTTTTTGGATTGGAAGGCACTTGGAATGATCCGGTTGAGTCTTGCATCTTCGGTATTATTTAATGTTTCAAGGGAAAAGACTACAAAAGATCTAATGGATGCATTAGGGAAGTTGTATGAAAAACCCTCTTCCTCTAATAAGATATTTTTAATGAAAAAGTTGTTTAATATGAAGATGTCTGAGAATAGTTCAGTAGCAGATCATTTAAATGATTTCAATACGGTTGTGAATATGTTAGCTTTCAGTTACAATAGAATTTGATAAAGAAGTTAGGGATTTATTAATTTTGTGCTCTTTACCTGAGAGTTGGAATAGCCTACTAATGGCAGTAAGTAACTCAGTTCCAGCTAACTCGAAGTTGAAGTCTGAGGATGTTGTAGGGGTGATTCTAAGCGAGGAAATGCAAAGAAAAAGCTCTGGGGAATCTTCTACTTCAGGGAATGCTTTGACAGTGGAAACTAGAGGGAGACAAAAGAATAGAGGAAACCGTGGAAAATCAAAAGATCAAGCAAGGTCAAAATCCAAGAACAAGATTGTATGTTGGAAATTGTGGAAAGCCTAGGCATGCAAAGAAGGACTGTTGGGAGCTTCAGGATAAGAAGAAACAACAGGAAGAAAACAAGGAGGCCAAATGTGGCAACGGGTAATGTATGTCAGGATGCTTTGATTCTTTCTTTGCACAATATTACTGAATCTTGGGTTTTAGATTCAGGGGCTTCTTTCCATGCTTCTCCACATAGGCATTATTTTGTTGATTATGTTCAAGGAGATTTTGGGCATGTTTTTCTTGGTGATGATGAGCCTTGCAATATAGTTGGAATAAGGTTCTGTTCAGGTTAAGATGTAGAATGGGAATACATGGCTATTGAAGGATGTCAGACATGTGCCTACATTAAGGACGAAACTTGATATCGGCGGGGCAATTGGGAAGTGATGATTGTACTGTGATATTTACAGCTGGACTCTTGGAAGGTTACCAAGGGTGCCTCTTGTGGTGGTAAGAGGTAAGAAGGTTGGAACCTTGTATTTAACCACTGATAGTACTAATGATTGTAATCTTGTGGATTCAGATGCAGTATAAACAACATTATGGCACTATAGGCTCGGTCATATGAGCCATAAGGGCATGAACATCATAAATAAGAATTTTCCTGGATATACAGAAACAGGTTTGGATTTCTATGAGAACTGCCTATATGGGAAACAAAAGTGAGAAAGGTTTCTCAAGGTTGGACCTACGAAGAAAGAGAGTAAGTTAGAGATTGGTACATTCTGATGTGTGGGGACCGGCTCAGGTATCATCTCTTGGGGGTTCAAGTTATTATGTTACTTTTATTGATGATGCATACAAGGAAAGTTTGGGTTTATTGTATTAGAAACAAATCTGATGTATTTGACACTTTTGTTAAATGGAAAGCCTTGGTAGAGAATGAAACAGGTCTTAAGCTAAAATGTTTCAGGTCAGATAATGGAGGGGAGTATTGCAGCAATGAATTTGATGATTACTGTTCTAAGAATGGAATCCGTAGGTAAAAGACGGTTCCAGGAACTCCGCAGCAGAATGGGGTATCAAAAAGGATGAAGAGAACAATAATGGAACGTGCTAGGAGCATGAGGTTACATGCAGGACTGCCTCTTTCTTTTTTGGCAGAAGCGGTGAGCACGGCTATGTACTTGATAAACAGAGGACCCCTCAAGTTCCTTAGATGGAGGCATACCTGAGGAGGCTTGGTCCGGTAAGAAAGTTGATTATTCATTTCTTAGAGTCTTTGGATGTGAGGTGTTTGTTCATATAGACAAGGATGATAGGACCAAGCTAGAGGCTAAATCAGAAAAATGTAATTTTCATTGGTTATGGTGGTGATGACTTTGGATTTAAATGTTGGAGTATTAAGGACAAGAAAATCATTCGGTCTAGGGATGTGGTCTTTAATGAGAAAGTCATGTATAAGCAACAGTTACAGGAAAACAGGGAAGAATCAAAGAAAGAATATGCAGTGGTAGAGGATCTTCTAGATGGGAAAGTGACCCATGAATCATTTTAGGAACCTACTCAACAAGAACCCCAAACTCCTTCATTGAGGAGGTCTTCTAGGGTAAGAAAAGAACCTAAACGTTTTTCTCCTTCTCTTTATTATTTATTACTCATTGATAGTGGAGAGCCAGAGAGCTTTGATGAAGCAATGCAGGTAGATGCCAGTAAGAAGTGGTAGCAAGCCATGGATGAGGAGCATAAGTCTCTCATGGAGAACCAGACTTGGGATTTGGTGAAGCTACCGGAAGGCAAAAGAGCATTACAGAACAAGTGGGTGTACAGAGTTAAAGATGAAGAAGGAGGAAAGAAAAGATATAAGGCCTGGTTGGTGGTCAAGGGGTTTGCACAGAAACAAGGTATAGATTTTGATGAGATTTTTTCTCTTGTAGTAAAAATGACTTCTATCAGAACCGTTCTTGGAATAGTAGCAGTAGAAGACTTGTACTTAGAACAGTTAGATGTAAAGACTACATTTATCCATGGTGATTTGGAGGAGGAGCTATAGATGCAGCAGCCAGAAGGATATGAAGTCAAAGGTAAAGAGGAGATGGTGTGCAAACTAAAGAAGAGCTTGTATGGCCTGAAACAAGCTCCACGTCAATGGTATAATAAGTTTTATAGTTTCATGATGGAGCAAGGCTATATTAGATGTCATTCTGACCAATTGCGTGTATACAAAGAAATTTGAGTATGGAAGTTATTATTATCCTGTGTTTGTATGTAGATGACATGTTGGTTGCAGGTAAAAAACATGTAGGAAATAAAAGTACTCAAGAAACAACTAAGTGAATCCTTTGATATGAAGGATTTGGGGGCATCCAGACAAATCCTTGGTATGAGGATAACTCGGGATAGGAAGGAACGGAAGCTGACTTTATCTCAGGAAGAGTACATTAAGAAGGTATTGGATAGGTTTAACATGCAGGATGCTAAACCATTTGGGACTCCTTTGGCAGGCCATTTTAAGTTATCAAAGGAGCAGTGTCCCAAGACAGAGCAGGAAAGAAACCAGATGTCTAAGGTACCTTACTCATTAGCAGTTGTTAGTTTGATGTATGCTATGGTGTGCACTAGGCCTGATATTGCCCATGCAGTGGGAGTTGTGAGTAGATTTATGAGTGATCCAGGTAAAGAGCATTGACAAGTAGTAAAGTGGATCCTTCGGTATTTGAGAGGGACCATGGGGGTAGTTTTGTGCTACAGTGGATCAGACACCACTTTACGTGGTTATGTAGATTCAGACATGGCTGGAGATGTAGACAACAGGAGGAGCACGACAGGTTATATTTTAACTGTAGGTGGGACAGCGTGAGCCTGGATTTCACAACGCTACAGAAGCTGGAATGGCTTGTCAACACGGAGGTGAGTATGTTGCTGCCAGAGGTAAGCAAAGAGAGATTTGGTATTAATAAACAATTTGCTGAGGAATTGGAGACATAAGCAAGAGGAATGTAAGTGCATAGTTGATAGTCAGAGTGCTATACCACCTAGCTTAAGAAACTCTGCTTCCCTCTAGGACGAAGCATATACAGTTAATGGGTACCCATTCATAACCTAGGGGACAACTTTGGAGGAAGAGAAGCTGAAGTGGAGAAGATTCATACAATCAGAATCCTGCAGACATGATACCAAGGTGGTCCACAAGGAAAAAACTAAAATTTGTGTTTCCCAGCTGTTTGGTTGGTCTTCACAGAAACTAGTGAAGGGTTGAGAAGCTTGTCAGTAGGAAAACTAATCTCCAAGTTGGAGATTGTACGGTTGTGGAGCCTATTTTTCATGTGTTTTGAAGTTCGTTGAAAGGACTGTACACTTTTCATGTATCCTCACTGGGGTTCAGGGCCAGGTTGAGCCCTGAGCAGGGGTCTAGGGGCGCAGCCCCCGAAAAAAAAAAAATTTGACGTAAATTTTTTTGGCCTCGAAAAAATGCACCCGACATATCGGGAAAC
This sequence comes from Taxus chinensis, assembly GCA_019776745.2. Classification (NCBI taxonomy): domain Eukaryota; kingdom Viridiplantae; phylum Streptophyta; class Pinopsida; order Cupressales; family Taxaceae; genus Taxus; species Taxus chinensis. The sequence continues at coordinate 1,330 of JAHRHJ020002753.1, read as the reverse complement.
GTACTCTTCTCATATGGGCGACGATTTTGACCCATAGGTTTATGGGACGGGTTTTTCCCATTGGTTTTGTACCCACGGTTTGTAAAATACATATTAAGCACGCTATAGATATTTCATTATTTATATGGTGTTGTTGCATATGATAGCGCATGCAAGAACATGTGCATATGTGCTTTGAATTTCGGCTGTGAATTCTGTAGAGTTTGTTGAGCATGAGCTCCAAAACGGATTCTAGGTATTATATTACAGGTGGTGGCTATGTAATTAACAATATTGGAGCAAGTGAATTCTTGGTAGGGACATAGCCCCAAATTGGTGCAAACCACGTTAAAATACCGTCTCTTTGTGTTGTGTTATTTATTCTGCATTATTTGGAGATTGTTGTAATAATTTCTGCATCAATTAGGTTTCTATTGTTTGATTCTGTGAGGGATTATCCACATATTTTATCCCTTATTTCCCTAACATTCATGGTCACGACCCTTGAATAAAATGAAGGAACTCATTCAACCTTCCATAGTTTCAAAAGTTGTGACCCACGACACCTGGATGCTAGAATAAGGTACCCTATGCAAGTGATCGACCTCATATGGTTTTCTATATCTCCACGAACCTTTTTAAGATTAATGATCTACATCACTAGTACTTTTGTTCTTCAATATGTCTTTCCATCAGGGGATTTATTAGAAAATGAAGCTCACTTATTACAAATGCAAACAAGAATACTACACACAAAACAGGAACTCTGAAACAAAAATACACAATGGAAAGCAAAACACACCACAAATGCCACCAAAATTGTTTGTGCGGCAGGCCCCCCCCTTTTCGTTTGTTGTGACTAGATGACGAGGAACGTTGCTTATCCTCCTTCCTCCTGTGCCTCCATCCTCCGATGAAGGATGTTACTTACTCAGTAAATGCAATCTTGAATTCAAATATTTCCCATTGTGCATTAATTCTTGTGGTTTCCCCTATGCAATGTGAAACACATTATGTTATTGGGACGTCAGTTTACATTGAAAATATGTCTTGCTTAAGATTTTTTTAATTTTCAAACACCTTTGGATCAACAATGACTCAAATTGACCACTTTTCTTTTTACCAACTTGACACATTGGGTATATTTGACAAGAAATCACATACACTTTTGATGTAGGACAATTTAACACGTCTCTTTGACTATCACATTGACAAAGAATGACAATTGACCCTAGAACATATTAAAAACTATCCCAAATCTTTAAATATTTTTTAATATTTTTCAACTCATGTAATTTTCAACTCTATGAAAAAGTTACTGAAAGAAAAAAGAATTCTAGACCACCACTTA
>JAHRHJ020002763.1:0-281898 GCA_019776745.2 Taxus chinensis | reverse complement strand
TCCTACCATGAGGAGGAACATATCCAAAAGAAACATGTAATGAGTAGAGCCGCGATACTCATATTTAAGGTAAAAGAGGCAATAGGTGGAGAACCACATAGTTTCGAATCACCATGGAAGTATATGACTGGTTGTTTAGATGGATGAAAGATCTGTGTTGCGACTAGATTTGTGTAAGATATATTTTAACAGTAGAAGGGTCGTAGATGCAAGGCATTAAGAGGTTCCACTTCAGGTATACCATCCATGGAAGATAAACGATAAGCCCCAGACCCATATTTATGAGTGATAATGTATGGGCCCATCCAGTTGGGAGCAAACTTACCACGTTTACTTCTTTCGAGTGTAGTGACATTTTGATTTTCTTTAAGAACAAGATCACCAATTTTGAAGTCACGGTGCTGCAAGTGCTTGTTATAAGCGCGCTTGACACGCTCAAGATAGACTTGATGATGTTCAAGAGCGTTGAGATGCCGCTCATATAATAATTCAAGTTGTGCTAGACGATTTTGACGATAGTCCTCATCAGAGACGAATTCTCTAAGAGAAACACGGAAGAGATGGGATTTGGACTTCCAAAGGAAGGACAACCTCAGACCCATAGACGAGGGAAAAGGAAGTAGCACCAGTAGGAGTACGAATGCTGGTCCGATAAGCCCAGAGAGCAAAAGGGATATGTAAATGCCAATCCCTACCAGCTCGACTAGTTACCTTTGCGAGGATATTACGTAAAGTTTTATTGGAAGCTTCGGCCTGACCATTAGCTTGAGGATAGTATGGAGAAGAAAAACTGAGTTTGATATTGAAAGCGTTGCAGAGGTTCTGCAAATCAACGTTCTTGAAAGACTTGCCATTATCTGTGATCATCTTGTGTGGGACACCAAAGCGACAAATGATGTGTTGATAGACAAAATCAACTATGGGTTTAGCCTTTGTTGAAGAAAGAGGATAGCCTCCACCCACTTAGTAAAGAACTCAGTGGCAGTAATGATAGAATGATGACGTTGTGAAGAACGGGGATTGATGAGACCAATAAGATCAAGACCCCATTGCGAAAAAGGCCACAAATCTGCTGCAGGCTGTAAGCTTGACTAGGGATGTGTGTGAGATTGGAATGTTGTTGACACTTGACGCATTTCTTAGTGTATTCACAACAATCTCGATTAAGAGAAGGCCCAATATATCCCAAACGTAAGATTGCGTTAGCTATAGCTAAGCCACTAAAATGTCCACCACAGATACCGTCATGGACCTCGTAGATAGCTTTAGATGATTCATGGGTTTTGAGGCACCGAAGCAAAATACCATCAAAGCCGCGTTTGTAAAGAAATCCCGCCTAGAATAGTATAGCGATTAGCGCGTTGAATAAAAGATCTTCTACCATTGGAAGTCAGATCTGGAGGAAGCACCGAATGAGATAGATAATCAACAATCTATTGATACCACTCATCCTAAGTATGGGTTGTAACATCATGGACTGAAGTTAGTTGCCTAAGATGAGATGGTTGATCTAATCGTTGTACAGCCACATAAAGTCGCGAGTCTTCGGTGAAAGGTGGGATAAGTGAGGCTAACGAAGCCATTGTATCTGCGAATCGATTTGCAGTGCGAGGAATAGCTTGGATAGTGAATTTATCGACAGATTGGAGTTGAGCAAGAATGATGTCATGATATTTTTGAAGGATATCATTCTTGCATTGATAGAAACCCGTGACTTGATTAACGATGAGTTCAGAATCACCAAAGATGTCAATATGACGAGCGCCGAGATTAATGGCATTTTGAAGACCCAAGACAAGAGCTTCGTATTCATCCATATTATTGGTGCACTCAAAGTTCAACTTGTGTGCGACTGGGATAGGCGTACCCCAAGGAGGGATCATCACGAAACCCACACCTCCCCCTGCTGGCATTTGGATCCATCAAAGAAGAGATTACTTAAGTAGAGACAGACCAAAATCAACTTGTTGGATATATTCATCGGGGAATTGAGCAAGGGGGTCTTGAGTGTCCGGAAGAGGAGCATCAGCTAATTGATCTGCAATAACCTGACCCTTGATAGACTTTGTGGATGAACTCGAGGTCAAATTCTGTCATAAGCATGAGCCAACGAGTGATACGATCATTGTGATAAGGCTTTGCATGAATTGTCTTGAGTGGATTGACACTTGTGACAATGTAAGTTTTGTGATTAAGGAGGGTATACGAAGCTTAGAGTTTGCGAAGAAGAGAGCACAACACAGCTTTTCAGCTTCGGAGTAACGTGTTTCATACTCATGGAGGGTACGACTGATGTAATAGACAGCTTGGTTCTTTACCGCAAGTGTCCCGATGCGAGATCATGGCTCCCAGAGCAATGGTCAGTCACAGAGATATAAAGATAGAAAGGCTCCCCTCGCGTGGAGGTGTAAGCACAGTTGGAGAGAGAAAGATAAGCTTGAGATCATCAAAGGCCTTTTGGCAAGGTTCATCCCATTCAAAATGAACATCCTTACAGAGGAGATGATGAAAGAGGTTGGCAACGGTCCCGAAAATTGTGAGATAAAAACTACGCACTGATTGAAGACGTCCTTGGAGACTGCGGAGTTGCTTTAAGTTAGAAGGGGGAGGCATCTCAGGAGAGCTTTTATTTTTGCGGGGTCCACTTCATACCCTGATGGAAATGATAAAACCTAAAATTTTACTAGTGAGAACGCCAAAACACGCACTTAGATGGATTTAGACGAAGACAAAGCGGATAAGCCTCTCAAAGAGAGGGTGCAAGGATGAAAAGATGATCCTGACGACGTTTGGACTTACCGAGAGATCATCAACGTAATCTTCCACAGTTTTGGTGTAAGAGATCATGGAAGATGTAGGTCATTTCTCGCTGATAGGTTGCTCCTGCGTTCTTACGACTGAAAGGCCAGTGACGCGATAACAAAGGTCCCCGAAGGGAGTTATGAAAGAAGTCTTATGTTTGGTCTTCTGGTGCGATGAGAATTTTGATTATATCCAGAGAAACCATCCATAAGAGAAAGCATCTCATGACCCACAGTTAAATCCACGAGTTGGTCGATATTAGGCAGAGGAAAATCATCTTTTGGACAAGCAAGATTAAGATCCGGAAGTCGGTACAAATTCAAATTTTCCCAGTAGCTTTAGTTACTGGTACTACATTGGAAACCATTGTGGATAGTCGATGGGTTGGATGAAGTTAGCCGAGAGTAAGCGCTGTAATTCTTCTTTAACAAGAAGGGCTACTCTAGGGTGCATTTTACGCAATTTTTGTTTAACTGGTTTGATGTTGGGAAGAGTAACGATATTGTGGACCACAATATCGGGATTAAGTCCTGGCATATCCTCATATGACCAAGCAAAGGCTTGACGATGGTTGGAAAGAAAAGTGCGTAAAATCTCCTAACTCCTGTGGATTAAGGGATTGGCCAACCTTAATGATGCGAGGGTCTTCAGAAGTCCCTATATTAAGGTCGACAGTGGCTTCGTTGAGAAGCGTAGACGTGTCAGAAGGAATAGTCTTGGGGAGATATGAATCCTCTGCCCCCAGATAGGTGAGGACAGAATCATCATCCGCCAATGGATAGTGTTGATAGTAGGAGAGTCGTCTCCAACTATTTCAGGGAAGATTAACGGTATGGAAGCGGACCGATTGTTAGTCTTATAGGCTAGCGGCCCTAAGGAAATGGTATTGATCAAAAAAAAAAGTTAGGTGGGATGGAAATGTCATCGTCCACATCGAGTGATGCTTCTGACTTAGCGGGAGAAGATGGTTCCTCAATAGGAAGAGGCTCATCGAGAATAGTGACGGTGGCTTTTGAAAGAGGTTTAAATCCTAAACCAAATTTTTGATGTGGCATGAGAGTAGGAATGGATGTGAGGTCATGCACACCTTGTTCATATTTTCCTAGGCCAAAACCCTTCCACGCGCATCGATATAAATAAGTTTTTACAAACGTGGGATTCTGTAGATAATCGAACCCTGTTAAGTAAGGTTTGGTCCTAGGAGGAGAATCTGGGCGATAATGAGGCATATCAAGACCACCATAGATGAAATTAGTCTGTTGATTGGGCAGACCAATGGTGACGATGCGACCGAGACCTGGTGATATTCAGGTTGTTTGTCCGGTCTACCATACTCACTAGGGTTGAGATGGGCGTCGAAAGAAAAGAGGGAAGCTCTCCCAGCGAGAAACGCTGCAAATGTCTCTTCTAGATTTTGTAAATCCGGTAGTTTGGCTGCAGGTATGGAAGAAGATGAGGCCCCGTTAGGAGAAGAAGTATTTTCTTTTAGAGGGGCAGACCTTGTGGTCATGTCGCATTATGCGGAAGGAAAAGGATCTCCTGGATGAGTATATATTTTTTGCCCTCATATTGATATTTTAGCATCGATGGAGGGTGGATGGGACACAATGCATTGCGCGAATCCAGGAGTGTCCGAGGATCATATTATAGTGGAATTTTCCTTCGACAATGCAGAAGAGTTCGTGAAGCAGCTTTTACCTACTCGAATGGGTAAGACCACAGTTCCTAAAGTAACTGCTAGCTGATCGTTAAATGATCGAAGGGCGAAAGGTGGGGGTGACACTACGTTCTTTGGTAACTTAAGTTGCTCAAATGTGTGCGAGAGAGATGACGTTGAGTGCAGCTCCACTGTCGATCATAACGCGTTTTAAAGTAGGCGTTGTCGATTTGGACTGTGATAAAGAGGGGAGCCTCCGAATCCTTGAAGAAAGAGGAGGAATTTCTGAATCTTCAAAAGAAATGGCGGTTGATGGTCTATTCAATCCAACAACCAACTTGTAGGGCTGGGGCTCATCTGAATTCACTGTGATGCGATGCAGATTATCAATCAGAGCCTGGCGATGTTGTGGAGAGGATTGGATGAGGTCAAAAAAGAGACATTTTGACCGGAGCCTGGTGTGAGTTGTTTCATAACACTTCCTCAACTGACATAGGAATTTGAGCCCGAGGGGCAGCACGAATAGAGACCTTAGGTCGTGGGGCTAATGAGGAAGGAGGAGCTCCCTCAGGGCTGCAGAAATGACAACCCGTGGTCGAGATGCTGTAGATGAAGATGGATTATCATAGTGTTGGGTTCTAGTGGTGATATGGATTGTGTCAATTTGAGAAGGTGGAAGATCCATTGGAGTGGAATCACTAGAGGTCTGAGTGGATCTTGGGGCTCAGATGGGGCTAAGATGACAGGAGGGTACTTGTTCCTCCTCCTCCAGCAAAAGGTCACTTTCTTCCAAAAGGTTGTTGACAACATCTTGAAGAGCTTTACATCCCTCAGTATCATGACCCGGGGTACGGTGGTAAGCGCAAATTAGATCAGAGTTAAACCAGGTAGGTTTAACTCCTTTAGGGTTATAGGGTTTTAATCGGAGGAAGGGATATGGATGAAGATTGGATAAGTTGGCAAAGGATTTTGTGTATGTAGATCCCGGTAGACGAAGATGAGATAGAGGTGATGAAGGTGCCTCTTTTACCTAACAGACTGCCGAGGCAAAAGAACCTGCATGTTAGGTTTGACAGTATTTTTAGGGATCATCTTATTCTTTTGGACACTTGGAGGCAGCAGGCTTGGGCATTTGAGATGGAAGTAAGTGAGACATGATTGATTTTGGTGGAGGGGGAGCCCCTAAAAATAGATTTTGAAGATGATGGAGATGTGACAAGTGTTGTGGTCTTCAAAGATAAAGGAGGTTGCTTGATCGAATTTACTGGATGATTTAGATAATGTCGATTTAGATGAGGAAGAAGCTCCCAAAGTAGGTGTAATCGGAGGGACATAGGGCGCCCTGGCTTTTGGTAATGAAGATGATGATCCTGATAGATAGAAGAGGTGGCGGTCCTTTTAGTAGGTAAATCCACTTTTTTGGGGTGTTGGTGAAGAATGTGTTTGGAGGAGAAGATGATGGTTTTGATAAGTGTGTAGGAGAGAGAGACGCCTTCTCAGCGGACAAATCCAATCTTTTATGGGGTGTAGAGAGAGATTTTTGTGGGAAAGCACCAAGGGTCTTGATGGTTCGAAATATGGGCTTTCCTTTTTCAGGGATGGTGACAACTTCAACGGCATAAGGTGATTGTAACCTTTTCGGGGGAAGCAAAGTGGGAGGGTACGGATGGCGCAATGTTAGATTTTGGTTTGTCTCGGTTAAGTTCAGGAACCGAGCGTATAGGTGTTGGTGCTACTTCTTTTGATTTTCCTTTAATGGGCGAAACAACATTAGTGGTGGAAGAAGTGAGTGATGAAGAAGCAGTTCCTTGCGAAGGGACTACTTCTGGTGCAGTAATTATGGGTGGAAACTACTGTAGGAAAAGAGACAGGAAGAGTCAAAATCGAAGACACTTCCATCGGAGTTGGCACAATTATAGGTACGTTCACCAGGGGCATAGTTGCAGCGAGAATGGGAGCAAACAGAAGTAGATGTATCGGTAGTGGAAACTCGAAGGGATGTAATTGCCTCGAGCATTGAAAGAATGTTTGACGATGATGAGACAGATGAGGATGACACTGTCTCGAGTATGGATGGAAGGTTAGACAAAGGAGTGGAGAGAGATGAACCCGTATCTAGCAATGTAGGAATATTCAAAGACGGGCTATCTGAAGATGGTGGAATTTCAATGATTGGCGAAGTGGAAGGAGGTTCTGATTCGGTTGATGTGTTTTGCAGATGGCTTGGTTTCAGAAGAAGATTCTTCAGTAGAGATGAAGTTGATAGTATGAGTGTTTGGTTTTTGAGACTCTGAAGCATTATGATTCGGGGAGTGATTGGGAAAAGGTTGTTTAAAAACATCCAGTGCCTGATTTGGGGGAGCATTTGGGTTATCCAGAATGAGCTCGCCTTTATCAATAAGTTCTGGACAAGATTTTTGAAAGTCTGACATCGTTCGATGTCATGACCTTTGGTTCTATGATAATGGCAAAAATCATTTTCTCTATACCAGAATGGACGTTCTTGGCTTTCATCGATATTCCTAATAGGGGGAAGTTCGATCATGCGAACTTCCAACATTTTTCTCTAAGATGGAGGCATATGATTCCCCCAATGGAGCGAAGGATCGAGATGATGGAGTCCCTTTTCGAGAAGATGAGGGGTCTCTTCGTGGTGTTTTTAGAAGCGTTATCAGGTTCTCATGATGTTTTTAATACGATAGCATTGGTGGACCCTGATTCTTGTCTTTAGAAGGGGAAGAATTTGGTTTGGTAAACCGAGAAAAATCTGGTTTAGATTTAGAGCGAAGTTTTAGCTTCCCTTGTTCGATGGCGCGAGATTCAAGTTTGTGTGCCATCGTAAAGGCTTCTTCAAAGGTATGAAAAGTTTGGATCCTTAAAGTGGAAGAAATGTGATTAGCACAAGATCGAGTAAACAACTTGATTTGTTGGGATTGAGGAAGGGAGGAGAAAGACAATTGGTTGATTATCCCTCTCCAACGAACGACAAAGTCTGCAATAGACTCATCATCGAATTGATGAATGTTATAAAGATCTGTAATCGAGATCTTATGCGCGATGTTTATTGAAAAGTTTTCAACAAACATCTGGGCCAATTGAGAGAAAGAAAACAAGGAATGTTGAGGAATGTTATTGTACCAGTCTAAAGCAGGACCTGCTAGAGACATAGGAAAGGTACGGAGCATAAGCTCCTGATCCTGGACTATGAGGTAGCAAGCATGTTTGAATGCTCGCAAATGTTGTTGAGGGTCCTCCCGACTATGAAATTTTGAAAATTTAGGAAGTTCCCATTGGGGAGGATAAGGCTTAAAAGCCACTGAGGGGTGAATGGGTTCATTACACACTTCTTCAAAGGAGTATGAAGGACGAGCCCCTTTTGTGGAGGCTTCCAAGTCTGCGATTTTCTTGAAAAGAATTTGAACCACGTCAGATTGAGGAGGAGGCACACTGGCATGTCCTACATAAGAAGCAAATGGTGGATGTTGTTGAGGTGTCAACGGGGGATTCATCTGTTGATTGGTAGGATGATAAGAGGAGTAACCAGGGGTTCTAGGTGACACTTGGTGGAGTATTTGTTATGAAGTAGCTTGTGTGTAGGCGGGCTGTGAGATAATAAGTGGTTGAGAAAATGAAGGTTGGATGACGGATGGAGCCTGTGATTGGTGGACTCCTATGCTTGTTGATTGAATCGAGACAGATTGAGGAACATGAGTGCCGATTTGATTGGACATGTTGGGGAACAAGACCTGAAAGGGGCCTTCTACTGCTGGATTAGGTATTAAGGGTACTGATGCTAGAGGATGGGCGAAGGTCACTATTGCTAGAACATTGGAAGAAAGACCCACTGGAGGACGGGAAGCAGGAGCCAACTGACTATTCGGAGGGGGTTGGCTCATAAAGAGGTACTGACCTTGGGATACGATGGAGGGCATAGATGAATTAACAGTAATATGCGGGTGCGCAGACACATTCATTATAGCCAGGGTAGAGGGCCTCTCAGAAGTAGGTTGTGGAATACTCGAGATAACTGCGGTGTTAGGAATAGGTAAGGCTATTTGAGAACTAGTCAATATGGTCGGTGGAAGAGGAAAAGGGAGGCACAGGGGCACTCGCCCTTCTCCGTGACTCGAGGCAAGAGAGATGATGCAAACTGTTCTACCAAGGCCTGGGATGGTTCATGAGAATAATCGTACACTTGCTGGATTGGTGGTCCTTGATCAGATATCTGAATAGACTTATGTACTAGGTAGTCCATAAGGGCTACCGGGTTGCGATCGAGGAGCGCCTGAAATTCAGGATCCCTGTGAGGAATATACTCTGAGTCAGACGTAGATGATATTTCTGAAGGACTAGGGGAAGCTGGACGTGATGGGGTTACTTTGGCTTGATAGAAAGGATTATACGACCAGGATGGGGAACCAACTAGCAGCGGTCCCGAGGAAGATTTGGGGGGTGCCGAAACATCCACACTAGTGGTAATCTCGGAAGAAGAAGGAGCCAGTTGAGCCATTCTTCTAGATTGTAACCGAGTGATGACCGTCATAAACACGCAGAAAAGAAAATTGACCTAACTAATGCACAGACAATTCAAGTAGCGCAGATGATTATCTCCTTTAAGTTTTGATGCTTTTAAGAAAGAAAATATTAGGGAAGGCTTTTTAGAACAGGAACTACTCAGATAGCCAAACTAAGGATGGTTTGGGGAATGTTTGGTGAGGAGTCCCGAAGGCACTTCAGTAAAAGACCGGTACGTGGCTTGATATAGGGGCCTACCCCCGCACTTCACACACCGCTGCGATAAGGGAGTCGGGTGCTTTGCCAATATATACCAGAACTTCCGTGAATTTATAGCGCAGCCTGAGTACCGCGTAGGCTCTTCCTCTTGGATGTCACTTCCAAGTAGGCGAGGCCAGGGAAGGAATTTTTGTTTAAATGCTTTATACCTAGTGATTTTGGCTTTGTGTGCAAGGGTGAAAAATAAAAATCAAATAGTGTCACTACCGATTTTGATCAATTTTCCAGCCTAATTAAAACTAGATGAGAAACATACAGCAACAATGACAAAGAAGAAGTTCTTTTTAAGCACTTAAAAACGAAGTGTTTGATTTCGATGAAGACAAGTCAAACAGATTCTTTCCCAAATGCGATTAAATTCTTTTTAAGCACCAAAAATTGAAATGTTCGAATGTGATAGACAATCAAACAAAGAAATCCTAAAAAGGAGAAAACACCGTAAAAGAGAAATACCTGTAGATTTAGCTCTCCAAGGTGTGTGGACTTCAAAAAGTGCATGTTGAGCTCTTCCCCTCGAGCAATCCCACGAACAAGCAAAGTGCTTCGCAAAGAAGAGGTTAAGCAAACACAAAACAAAATCCAAAAAGATATATCCGGATAATGGTGAGACGAAAAAACTTTCTATTTCAAGGAAATAGAAAAATTTCATGACAACGATTTCCGCATAAAAAGCAAGATTGAAAACAATGAAAAGAAATGCTCAAGCAGAACTGATAAAAATCAGGAAGGAAAAAGAACCAAGCTCAAAACTAGAAAAGAGATGAACTTACCAATAAGGGACTTTGGTTTAAGGGTCCCACCGGGCGTGCCAGAATGTAGATCAAGAATTTCGCGCTTGTTACCTGTCCAAGTTAATGCACCAAACTAAACACAAAAAAAACCCTGAAAAACTCCAATGAAATTGATACCTGATGGACAAGATCCAAAGATGTAGACGGATAAGGAGGTTGATGTAGATAAGACAGGCGCAATGAGCAATTCCACACAATAGATCCGAGTAACCTGCAAGACACCAATGCTTGACAGAAAAAGATGGCGTTAAAAGATATTTGGGTGAACTACCCGAGAAGCGGGGGTCCGGGAAGCGATAAGCTTCCTCGGCGGATGTCAGTCCACATTTCAATCAAGTAAAGAAGCATACATGATAAAAGATGTACATATAAGACTAGATTTTCTGATTATAGTAATGAAAACCGAATTTAAACAACAGACAGAAAGCTACAGAAAATAGGGAACTGTAAAATAAAGCTGGATTTGTGTTACCTGTGTCCTTTTACCTGTCTGCAGGATGATCGGCGTCGATTAATAAGGATCGGCGTCGACTGATGTGATCGGCGTCGACTATGAAGAATCGGCGTCGACTGTATAAGATCGGCGTCGACTGAAAGTAGATCAGTTGATCAGGGATAGTGCAAGAAGATTCAGAAATTGGAAAAGTGATGGACAGATAGTCGACGTCTGCTGGATGTGCGAAAGTCGGTAAGATACTGGAACAGAGTCACCAGAGGATCGATGGATACGTGTGATGTTTGATGTGATAGGAGCAGAGTAACGGTGCTCCTCTCAGGGATTGATTCGGACAGGATCCATCTCATTTGATACACTTGATGCTAAAAGATCTCTCTTTCTTACAACCTGTGTCTCTTTCACGATCTGTCTCTTTGTCTCTCTCTGTTCGTGCGCATCCTTTTTCGTCGTGTGTCCTTCTGTCCTTAGAACTGAGTTCTGGACTTGCTTTTATAATCGGCGCTGCTCCTAAAAAGTTGGCGCCGACCGTATAGGTCGGCGCCGATCGCAGGACAAACTCCCGAGATGGCAAAAATGATTGATTTCTAGAAAGATGAGGATTACCCCTAATACGGGAAATATCCCGCTTGGGGAAGAGGAAAAAATAGGGGTGATACATAGATAGAATAAATTTGGGGTAGATAAGTGATTAGGATACATGGGAAGAGATGTAATTAAATATTTAATATTTAATTACTCACGGGTAAGATACAATGGGGTGAATTAAACTTAGGATAAGTGTTTAAATCACAAATCGGATAATATCCCAAGGGGATAGTGGTGACGTAAACGTGCCCCAGGTTACCTAAGCAGGTAAGCGAATGTGAGGGACACTAGATTGAGTAACCAATTTAAGTGTCTACAGTAGGTACTAGGGAATCACCTAAAAAGAAAACATGAAAAAGCAAAAATAAAGGAAAAATTTGGAGAAAAAGTGGAATTAAATATCATAGAAAAATAATCAGCAATCCAAAAGCAAAATAAAATAAACAAATTATATACATGAAGAGACATTAAGAGAACTATGTATATTAACTATTTATAACAAGATTTATGGGGAGCTATATACAATAAGGAACTATCTGCAATCAATAAACAACACTTGGTAATTTTTATTTTTATTTACACACAAATGTATGAAATGCAATAAAACATGAGCTAATTCATAAAATAGAAATAATACTATTAAATACAACAAATCTAAATCGTTATAGATAGGTGATATTGTAACTACTTGATTTGGAATTGACAAAACAATAAAAGGATATGATAATTAGTAATGTTGATTGTTTATTGAACATAGAGGTTGCTACAATATATGGAAATTATAAAGGGTGTTTTTAAGGGGCTCGAGTGTAAGGTAGAGGCAAAAAACCTATTATGACACTACAAGTAAAGTCAGAACCCAACTACTACCACCATTGTTTGGGTTTACCAACAATGTTCCTAAGGGATTTAGGGTCTAGAACTTCTAAGATCCCTTTGCAAGTGTCTACAATTTGGCTTTGGATGTGTGATATATTTGATCCTATGTGATCATGCATGTGTGACCTCTCCTTTATCCACTAAGTATGCATTCTTGATCACAAAAGACCTAAAAAATGGGTTATCATTTTGGGGGGTTAGACCAACCTTAACACACCCTCGTGACATCTGAGTGTTTCCTATGTACCACTACTATAAAGAGGGCACAAAATACACCTATTTCTCCCTCCCATGTGAGTGTATATAAGATCATGTGTACATATGAAATCTAGATGTGATCCTCCCTTTGAAATCTTTTACACTTGCACATGTAATTTGACCTTTTTGTAATCATAATTGACCTAATAGATTGATCTAGGGTTTCTCTTTGAATTTTTGGATGTGTAAAAGCCTTTTTATAATGACATCCAACATATATGAGACTACTTCAAGAGTGCGAGTAATAATCAAGAGATGTCTCAGGTGTCTTATGACCTTAGGGTCATTTTTATATATAGGCAACTCTTCGTTAATTTCCTATGAGAGCTAACCCATAAAAATGTGTCTACACCAAATTAATGGAGATTGCCCAAGTTGAAAACTATTTGTTAGAAGCTCTTAGGCACTATTGGAAAAGTGGGATGCTATCGAAAAGTGGTTGTGTCCTATTTTGGTATTATCCAAAGGGTTGTGGTGTAGTAAGAATGAAAATGATAGTGAATGAAGAAAGATAAAGCAAACCATTGCAATATACCTCTCTTTAAAATCTCTTTGCAAACCTCAAAAAAGATCATAGAAGATCTTTAACTTGTATGATATTTTTGATGTTTGAATTATTTGTGCTCTTGATTAATTCTCCAAAGACTTGAATGCAAATACTACGAGCTTCGAAACAAAAGGATATAAATGTCAAATTGGTAGAAGTTGGCTACAGTTTGGTCAAAGCTTCTAAGGATTGTTTACAAAGGAATGGTTGCATTTATAGCTAAGGGGGAGGCCATGAGAAGTGGATCAAGGTTTGAATGAGGTCCACAATAATAATTGTAATTACCTGAAATAGAAGAGGATTTGGTCTGTGCAATTGCAGCTTTGCAGAGGCAATCATTATCTTTGAATTCATCTGAGAAGTGGTTGCAAAGGTATTATTGTTTCCCCCACCATTGTAGGCTTCTAGAAGTGGAGTGTGAGTAGATAAATAGGATTAATTAAATAACCATTTAATTAGTTTTTTATTCAATTATGAGGAGATAATGAATCATTTAAATAAATAAATTATTAATTATATTAGCTAAAGGGGTGTAAGAATTAATTTAATTAATTCTAAAGACGTATAGGAATATGAATTAAGTAATCAGGTTAATTTAATTAATTCTAAAAGGGTGTATTATAACAGCACATAATTATTTAATTGATTCTATTGGGACTAAATTAGGCATGTAATTTTGGGGTGTCTACACCTTGTTTATAGTTTACAGGCTGAAATCTTACAATTGTAACAAGATTCCTCTACTCCTACTCATGTCATGGATTTTAATCAATTACTTGATCACCTACTTGCACCTGATGTGGCCTTTTATCCCTTACCTATTGGTTTTATTGCTCCTACACTTTCTATCTTTGATGGCAAGGGTGATCGCGTAGATCACCTTCGTACTTTTGATGTTGCATGCTTGGATTATGACTATAATGATATATTATGTACCAATATTTTTCTATGTTGTTAATCCTCCTTACACCTGCAATCACAAGTTTCAAGGCAAAACTACTTTCAAGAGTACACCTAATGATCACAAATCCAAAGTTAAGGCCACCATCAATGTTGTATCTCAACCCACAAAGCTACAATTGCAAACTCCTCGTCGAAAATTCACATGTTTTCCTTGTGCACTACATGTAGTGCTTAACCAATTACTTGAGTACAACCTTGTATCTCTCCCTCCATCACTTGAGATAGATACAAGCTCGTCTCATAGTAAAAGTTTTGACACTAATGCTCATTGTGATTAGCATTGATGTGTTGCTCATATTATTAATCGTTGGATTAAGCTTCACCATATTATACATGATCTTCTCGATGTTAGTACTATTGAATGGGATGCTCCCATTGGATCTAAACCTACTAATGATAATGCAAAGCTCAAAATATGTAGTGACCCACTTCTTGAGCATAATACTACTAAATTTACTTTGGATTCACACCATGTTTATTGTGTCGTACCACTTCCACCTTATGATCACCCATTCAATGCTATGATTGGTATTATTAATACTACACATTGTTCACCAATTATTACTTTTAATCATATTGATATGGCTCAAATATAATAGGATAATCCTTCCTAGTGCGTGTATACATAGGTCTTCTAGTTCACATGTTACTTCTAGTAGGTCACGCTCTCCCTGACACTCAACCTGATCATTCAATTCACATACTACCCCTCAAAGGAAACTTTCTCCTAGACATTAACTAGCTCACCTCCCATGCCTATTATGCATCATGTGTCTTCCCACCCTGGATTGTATGGCACATACTATAGATTTTGCATATACTATACACGAGCATCCTTCATCTCTTCTGACACTTGTGGGGCCCAAGTCTCCTTCACCTTCTAAGTCTAATATGCATTTTTATGGGGTTCTCATTAGGTAGCTCTTGTGCTACCCCATTTTTTGTACGTAATTATTTTTTAAAAATTCAAAATCATTCAAATAATAACAAAACACAAACATTTACATATTTGTAAAAAGTACAAAATTAGGACATGGGTTTGTTGTGCTAGTTTGTTACTTTATACACATTTGTCATATTGGCTTGATGTATAGCATATACTTTCTATATATTCTTTACACACATACGTTCACGGTATATGGAGTGTGTTGTAGACACCAAAATTTGGATTGCTTATCCCTCGTCCCATGTTCACTCACTTCTTCATCGTCATTGTGCCTGCTCGCGCCCCTGTTCCTATTCAAATTCCTTTTTCCCTCCTAAACCTCGTTTATTCTTCTTAATTTCCTATTTTCCTTTCTTAATCATATCCCATCCTATCATTATTTCATCTCTCATTATTCACCCCTAATCACCCCTAAACATGCTCACCCTCTTAATCACACCGATAAACACCTCATTTATCCTCCCCTAGACTCTCATCTTCCATCATTCAATGCTTTCAACCATCAAACTATCATTTATCATCCCTATGCAACCCTAATCCGTCAAACCAACTCAAAACCCTAATTTAACCCTATCATGACCTCTTATCTCAAGTTGTGCATCATCCCTACTGCTCAAATCAATGGTCCTCTATAGTCAATGGCAACCCTAGTGGGTTGACGACGACCTATAAATATGTCTTCATCCCTCCTCCTCAAAGAGGATAAAATTTTGGGCATTTGGCTTCTTGCCAATTTTATTGTTTCGTTCTCTTCTTATGAGCTACTATCAACATTTTGAAGTTATCTTAGAGCCCTCGTCAATCATCTTTGGAGATCTAAAGCTTGAAGTTTACTTGGAGCCCTATTTTGTTTCATCAGCTTTGCAAATCCATTCGTCGTCTTGGAGATCTGCAACCTCAGCAATCACTCTTGTTTCTTTCTTATTGTCTGTTTGACAGCTACCAATCATCTTCAAATCCTAACTAGCCCTGGTCGTCATCGATTCTGCCCCAGTAGTCGTTGACCCCGATTTGCATAAGTCGTTTTCCCTATATTTTGTACCATTTGCCATCTGTTTCTTAGCCTCTACAACACCCAGATCTCTCTATCTCTGTGATCTACCTATCTGATAGCCCAAATCTGACCTTTCCTGCCTCGGTCGTCATCGATCATCATATTTACCTCAGTCGTCGTCAACTTGATATGCATCCATTACATCCTTATCTATCTGCCTACAATTCATGCATCCTTTCTATTTCCAAGTGCCTCTACATCAAATATAGGACATCTTTAGCATCTCAGAATTTGTTCTAGATCCATTATCTTCACATCTTTTGATTTGCTCTGCTACATTCATCGTCAACTGTCTCAGGTCATCGCCGACCTTGTCAGGTTTGCATCCTTTTATTTCAATTTATCGTTAGCATATCTTTATCTTAGCATATCTAGTATATATTTGATCTTTGTTGCATTCTAGTTATCTTTTTATATGTCATTCATCCATTATTTTCAATCAATATTGTAATCACGTGGGTTGACATCCTCACTAGGAAGTTTATCACTTCTTAGGTCTGATTGTGTCAAGCAGCCCACCATTTAATCTACTAATCTTTTTCTTGTCTAGTTGTCCTTTTGTTGTGTAGGTTATCGAGCTTGCTGTGAAGAGGACCTTTGCACCTATATCTCATCTTCATCATCGGAACCACACATCGAAGGTAGCTTTAAACCCTCCCATAGTTTGGTGTTTCTTGTTTTCTTGCATACCATTCCATTAACTTGAGACATGAGCGGAAAACTCGTCAAACATGTACTACAAGACACACACATGTTAATACAAAATAAGAGGTGGCAATTTGGTTCCTTCCCATTGACACTACTCTTTAAGGCCATCTCCTCCACTATACAAGTGTTTTTGTTTCAGTACAATTACTTTACACTTCCTCATCACACTTGATTATATGCATAGTGTATATGTTATCTTTTGAGCTAACAAGACTAACACGTGTCTCATACAATGCTAACTTATTTTGTTATCTCTATTTTTACTATCATTGTTTGTTATATGTGTTTGATACATTACTATCAGTACTTGCTTATCTGGGTTACTTCCTTGTTTGACTACTGTGTTGTTTGACTCCTTGCTTATGATTGACTATTTGTTAGCTTAATTACTATATTATCTAATTGCTTACTCTATACGCCATGAGTGCCTTGATTGTCTCGTGACACCATGGGTGTCACGTGTCTCATGTTTGTGGCACAATACATATCTTGCATGAATGCACTTGTTTCTATGTATGTGGCCTACAGTGTCTCCTATTGCGATTGTCTTGTGACATCATGGGTGCCCCATGTTTGCGGCTTTATGTCTCCATGTGACTATTTCTATACAATTGATTATATGTCTCTATAATGTTGTTTATATCCCTATACACATACTATTGCTATGTTGACTCTTTCTACATTGTTGGTGTTACTTTTCTTTACATCGCTATTACT
Source organism: Taxus chinensis (assembly GCA_019776745.2). Lineage (NCBI taxonomy): Eukaryota > Viridiplantae > Streptophyta > Pinopsida > Cupressales > Taxaceae > Taxus > Taxus chinensis. The sequence continues at coordinate 264,740 of JAHRHJ020002763.1, read as the reverse complement.
ACTCTTATTTATGGCATGTTGACTATTTTCTATTACTAGTCTTAGTTTGATTACACTCTATTCTTGCTCATTGTTGTTGCTGTTGCTTTCTTGTATGCACATGTATTCCACCATGCTACTCTTGTTTGTTGTACATGTTCCCAATGCATGTTGACCATTCTAACCTTTTGTGTGCGCCATGGTCTTCACCCTTCTACAGGGATAGGCAATTCTTTTGCCACCATTTCAACCCTTTATGTGATCTTATGTACATTAGCACCTCAAAAGAGGGAAGCATTCATCAAGATATATTCTACATCTATAGATATATTACATGACACATGAACACAGGTTTTTACAAGGTCCATATCCTCATAAAAAGTAGGCACATAATACTAAAATGTGGCAAAATCTAAAGAAGGTCAAAATTGTACAACAATTAGGACCATGGTATGGTCTTGACCATGATGGATGTTCCCAGACAAGGGGCATATTCTCAAGAATTATTTTAGTTTTAATCACAAATTCTATCAACTATCTATAGGATTTTCATATAGTCTTATATACATATGACTTAGTTCAGAGTATGATACAGGGGCATGAGTACTTCATTCTCTCTCCTTATACATTATCAAATTCAGTTACAAGAATAAGGTTTGGAGGGCATGGGCCTCCTTCTCCCCCATGATATTTTAGAATGAGTATACATTCAGTTTCAATAGTAGTACAACACCTTATGGGGGCATGGTGTACGTTCATTCCCTATTATGGTTTTTATCTTACTCAACAGTTACAATAATACAAAATTGGACATATATTCCATCTATAATGGTGTGGTCTGTAGGTTATTGGAAGGTATCAAAGTACTAAGTTCTTCATAGGTTTCCTTCCTCTTCTCTCACTAGATTCTAAAAAAGGAAGGTATCAAAGTGACTAAGTTCTTCATAGGTTTATTCCTTCCTCTTTTACAAAGTTTCAAAAGGGGCACTTGGTTCTTCTCTTCTCTTCTCTAGTGTTGGGTTACATGCAACACTCTAGTTTCTCCTTTAAAAAATTGGGGACTTAATCACCCCCAATCCTCTAGTATCTCAACAACAAATTCCAAATCTCCAAGAGCACAAAAGAATGAGAGCTCCTCCCTCTGTACAAAATGATCAGATGTATTCCTTCCATATTTTGCATCTCATTTACTTACTTTTTCCAAATTCAAAGTTACAAACATTATCTATATTTTGAGTTATATTTCAATTTCTATCATATAACATTGACTACACTCTGTGTTGTAGGTTTCATCATGGATCATGCCAACACCAACACATCAGAGAACCAATGTCAAGTGAATACAAAGTGTGTGTGCACACTCAGGTATGTTTTTCCTTTAAGCATGTGATTTTCAATTACACACTTAAGGGGGAATGTAGACACTAAAATTGGTAACTTTTCCTTTTATAATGCCAAGTTTTATCATATGCTCCCTTACTAAGACAAATGTATCACATTTGGAATCCAATTAAATATCTCTCTAGCTCTTTTGTGACTTGTTTATCTTTACACTCTACTTTGTCATCAATTTAAGAAATATTATTAAATCAAAGTAGTAAATTAACCTTTGTACAGCATGTCACAAAACTTTCTATTTTATCATTTCATATCCTCTATCTAGGAAAAATCATACAATTGATTTTGATGTGGGGTTTAGTCTTGGTTGCCAACTTGTATGGTCCTGACCCCTTTCACATTCTTGACTCTATGTTTAAATTTGAATATCTTTATTGGGTCATTTCATCCTTCTAGGGTCATCCTTATTAGAATATTTCACCTACGGAAGGCTAATATAAGCAAGTTTAATGTCACTTTATAACTAGCATGACACTCTTACAAGAATATTATTGTAAAATATCATTCTAAAATCACTCAAAGATTTCCTAATTTTTCCCAAATTAGTTGCACATAAATTAGAGTCAGTCCCCTACTAAATTATGAAGCACTCAACCAAGGTCAAAGATTCTATGTTCCTCCATTTCCAAGACATGCAAATAGGTCATAGATATCATGTCTTATAAAGAGCAAAGTCACTCCAAACATTGTCAAAGGGTTTCAAAGAACAAAGGGTTAATTCATGCATAGTTGAGGACACACCACATCTCACAGTATTACTACATGTGGGTACATTCTATGTTATTCAATTAGCACATTATCTTTGTGTCAAGAGACTCCTGGAACCCCAAGGGGTTAGATTAGATTTGTACTCAACTTACACAAGAACCTAAGGAAAACTACATGAGGCTTGATAATCAATGAGAACATGTAATGAAAACACTTATTGGTTCAATAGATGAAGTCAGACCATTAGAGGAGTGACGTGCACTGAACTACAAATCATGATGTTCCCCCAAAGTTTGACTATTCCAATTTATTTCAATCAGTGAGACACATGGTATGGTAGATGATGAATTCTAGTCAGTTATGGAGTTTCCGCTAGTGAACCATTGGCTCCTTAACTGGATGTGTATAAGTGCATAAATTGTGGACAATATATTTTAGCAAGATTTAGATAACTCAACTCAGATACAAGGGCTCATGAAGACTATTGAGCAAGGTATGGGATCCAGGTAATATAGGGAGCAATCATGCACTGAACTACAAACGACGATGTTCCCTCAAACTTTGGTGTTCAATATTCATAAAGAAGACATAAATTAGAAAGAATCCTAGTTAAATTTCTGCAAGTGGCCTTAATGGAGGATAAGCGATAAATTTGACAAATATTTTGAGATTAAGATCATCACCATTGTGGACAAGGATCCTCTATGTGACACTGCCGTTGATCTAGTTAAACATGTTTTCCCACGAAAGGTGGAAAATTAAGAAAGAGCATATCTTTCTAGTGAATTGGAGTCAGTTATGCAGGAAATTAAGAATGACAAGTTGCCTTGGATGGATAGCCACTTGGGGGAAATCTAGTAGAAGATTGGACCAGATCATATTCAAAGATGTGAGCAGTGAAACCATTTTAGAGTGGGAAATGGCCTCCCCATTCTTCTGTCAGGCCTTTGGGGCTTCATGAACCTTATTTCTTGAAGGATCCAAAAGTTTCACATAGTACAAGTAGCCAGTAGATATTTTGGATAAGGAGTCTTGTTGGGAGAGGTTCCAAACCTTGACTGAGGGATTTCGTAACAACATGTCATTCTAAAGAATATTGCAAAATGAAGATTGGCAGTAGACCCAAGAGAGATCATCAGATATAGGTACCAGAGTTACAGAGGAGATTGGGATAGATTTCCATTCCACACTTCGATAGGTTCTAAGAAGTGTATTACACCGTCTTGGGTTCAGAAGTTAAAGACATACTCCGACTTGAATCCTATGTGTGAGGAAGATGCAATTAAGCTTGCAAGTAATTACATCTTGAGGGAGACGCTCATGATTGGTGGCATCATGGGTTGATTACATAGGGACACATACACATTACTACTTATGCAGAGTTTGCGCAGAGGCTGGTGAGAAGATTTGATAGGAGGGACCCTGACAGGTATTTCAGGGAGTGGACTCATTTGAGACAAACTAGTCCCCCTGGATCAAGTACATCGTAGATTTTCAGAGATTATCAGTCATGGTACCTGATGTCACAAAGATGAGGTTGATTTCACTATTCATAACAGGTTTGACAGATGCTCTTGCTGGGTTTTTGAAGTCACTTAAACCTTCTTCTTTGCACGAGGCTGTTAGGAGAGCTCAAGACTTGGAGTTATCCACTCCAAAGTTGAGGGTTCCACCTTGTGTTCAGCAAAGGGAACCTCCATCTGGACCAGAAGAACTTCAGTAGAGGGATCCTTCACTGAGGTAAGAGGTGACTAAGAAGCCAATCATTTCCCAAGAGGACAGAGATGAGTTGAGGCAGAAGAAACTATGTTTCGATTGCCACACACCTTGGGTTCCAGGACATGATTGCAGAGGTAGAGGGAAGGCCCAATTCATTGAGGTCTTCGAGGAGAGTGAGGGTGATAGAGGTGAGGAGTTAGAGACTCGCGAAGATGGATGATGGAGATGGGGTTGCGTTGGATAGTGCTGATGCAGGGCAGGAGGAGGAGACTTTTCCTCGGGAGATTATAGCCACATTGTCTAGTACTCTGATGTACAAGGCATTTAGGATTAGAGGAGTTATGTAGGGTCAACAAGTTGGGGTACTCATTAATAGTGGGGAAACCCACAACTGTATTGATGCCTCATTGGTTGAGAGGCGAGGATTACAGACAGAGGATTTTGAGGGCCTCAATGGGGTTGTAGCCAATGGAGAGTCTATGAGGTGCACACGGATGGGTTCCCCAAGTGAGCATCACGATGGGTAACTATACAGTTACTGATGATTTCCACATTGTTGGTATGGGAGTGACCAACATAGTGCTGGGAGTGCAGTGGCTTCACTCTCTTGGTGAGTTTTGGACTAACTTTCAGACGATGGAGCTGAAGTTTAAATCTGAGGGTAGGAATGTGATTTTGAGGGGATTATCTACAGGAGCACCTAGGGTGGTTACAGCTGAGGGGATGGAGAGGACGATCTGGCATAGTGAGGAGTTTTATTGTTGCAGGATCGATGCAGAGTATGATGGATGTGGATGTGACCAGTCAATGTTTCACATGAGACAGTTACAGAGATTGGGGTTACAGGTTCAGATCCTTATGAGTTTATCATTATGTTGGTTATCTAAGGGGTCGGTAGACTGGAGATCTCATTTGCTTGTTGAGTACTCCAAGAACCGACACACTTGTGAGATTCTGGATGGTCACATATAGGATGACACCTACAAATTGGAGGATGAGATGATATTCTATCATGGAAGATTATACCTTGTGTCAGACTCAGGGTTGAGGATGGAGATATTGCGACATGTGCATTATTCTTTTGTGACCAAACACATGAGCTTCAATGAGACCTATAGGTCATATCAGAGAGGTTCAGATGGCATGGGTTGAGGGAGGATATCCCCAACTTCATACAGGGATGTACGGTTTGTTCGTTATAACAAATCGGAGCTTACAGGTTCATCATGTTCTGAGTCAACATGGGATAGCACTCCTATGTATTTTACTGCTTCTAGGCACGATGGACATTTCACCCATGTGCTAGTCAGTGGAGGGATGGAGTTGACTTAGTTACCTAGTTATTTCAGTAGGTTATCACTCATCACAGGAGGTGAACTATGTGGAGTTGACATTGTCGGTTGACCATGTACTGGAATCTTGGGATTTTTCCCCCACGGGACACATTGAGATACATTATGAGGAGTTGTACTCTCACACCAATGTGGGTCATGTGGGAGAGTTGGCACACTTTGTGCGTATACAGGTTATTTCACAGGTTGATCCAAGGAATTCTACAGGATTCAGAGTGGACTTTCGTACCCAGGAGTTGATCGGAGAGATAGTGACGAGTCCCATGATGTGGGCATCAGAGTGGCAGGGATTGGACAGATTGGCAATCCTGATGTGGGTACCAGTGGAGAGTCGGTTTGGGTATCATTCTACTTCACGGAAAACATTGCTCTCGATACAATATGGAGGTCATGATGACTACATGGGGTTTCCTGGTTACTTCGGATTACACCGATCCTTGGTTGACGATAGGGTGAGATGGAGAAACTTACAGCGTGGTATTCAACTTCTGCAGCATGACAGGATAATGCTTGGGGTCAAGCATTTCTCGGGAAGGGAGGATTGTAATGTCCCCTTTTCCTAACGCCTAAGGCCTAAGGGCCAGGTCGAGTCCAAACCGTAATCATACCCAAGGGGTTATGGATGCTGGGAGCTATTGGGAAGGGGCCACATGGTTCTAATATTCTAATTTTTGCATTTGGGGGTCACTTTGGACCATTGGCGACTTAAACAGGAAAAAGTAACTTTAGTTACTTTTATTTTATTGACCCCTCCGTGGAATGAAACGTGTCTAGGTCTATTGGGGCTCTTTTACCTTGGAAAGTATATAAGGAGCTGGGAGAGAAAGGAGAGAAATTTTTTGGCTTACATTTTATCGACCCCTTCACGTGCAACTGCTGTTTGCGCATCTACAGCTTGTGGAGTCAAATCCCACAGGGACCCTAGCTTCGATGGTGAGAGACCTGTCCCTAGCTAGCAGGGCATTCTTTGGTAGTGAGAGATCTACCCTAGTCTGTCATTTTGGAGCCGCTTTCAGGGCTGTGTTACAGAGAAATTATCAGAGGTTTCAGAGGAAGGATTTGAGGGTTTTGGGGGCATTTGGGGAAGATAATCAGAGGGGCTTCCAGATCAGATTCACGGCAGCCATTTGGGTTGGGCGTGGCATCACGTTGAAGGCATATCCATCATTTTCCAACCCCATTCCCAGCTAGGCGACTTGCAACCTTTATTTGGAGGCTTTTCCAGTCGGCCATTTTTAGATCTGAAGGTGGAAATATTATTTCCTATATTTGTTAATGTTATTTCCAAAGACCCTTAATTTCTGCTCTTGTATTTGGAGAGTTACGAACCTCGGAAGTTTTCCAGCTGTCTAGGGCACGCTGTGCTTTTTCTGGCAGCATTTTAATTTGTGTAAAATTCCAAAAATAGTTTTATTATGTCCTCTATAATAATATCAAGCTCTCTTTAAATTTTCAAGTAATTCGAGTGGATATTTTGGGAGATATTGATTTTATTTAGTTTGTTGTCCTTACTGTAAAAATATGCATAAATCAGTATTTTATTTGGCTGCAAAATTTCAATATTTTGTGCATTTTTAAGTAGTATCCCATAAGGGATATTTCAGGTGGCCTCGGACTTCATCGACAACCTCATGCAATTCCCAAATAAGAGGGTGTGATGGCATAGTTTTAGCTTTCACTTTTATTCACAAAGAGCACAAGGTTGGGTTCGATGAAGAGCTAGAGAAGTGGTCGTTATCTGGTCAGATTGTCTTCCCCATTTCCACTACGCGTGGTCTGGTGTCTATGGCTGCGTTCAAGGAGCTTGAAGCTAGGTTTTTTTACACTAGTCAATTTTGTGGGTTAGCTGCAGAGGCACTGTAGATCTCCATCTCAGGTGGGCATCAATCTTCCCATGCTGAACTTAGAGGCTCTGCAACAGCCTGTTCTCCCTGTTGGACCGGACTTCACAAGATGAGCATGGTGAAGGCTGACAAGGCTTACAAGCTTTTGCTCTGCCAAGCAGGAGCAGCTGGGTTCAACATAAGCCATAGTGGCTGAATGGTCCCTCCAGGATATTAATGTTGTACGGCTGGCCCATCTTCCCCTTAGGAGCTGTTTGTTTCTGAATACCTAAACGTCTGTAGTAGCCTACTGGATAGGTCCATGTGGGACCTGGTTTTTATATATGAATATAGCTACATGTATATACTTCATTTTTTAGGATGGCATAACCTTATTCCTATAGACAGTTATTGATGCATCTGTCTCCTTAATGGATGCCAAGGTGTTTCTAGATTGCTGAAATCACTGTTTGTTTATCTTGGGCTAGACCATCAACAATTTAGAGATGTAATGGGATAAGGGACACAGTATCAAACTTCATTTATTTCCTCCCTTGTTCACACAAATTTAAATCCATTATGTTACTTGTGGAAATATGTTTGGGTATGCAATAGCGTGAAAATGTTTGACCTAAACCTTCGTGATTACCTCTATTTATATTTTGAATTCCAGCTACATAAAATACTTCAAGGATGGCATAGGCTGACTCCATAATGACATTTCCCACGGGTGATGGTGCCAGGTTTAGTTATTTCATAGCTGAAATCATCTGTTCATGTTTATGATTTCTGGAATATACCCCAGCAATTTGAATATAATCAAAAGAACCACATACAAACTTCGTTCAATTATACAAAAATGCATTTTAGCTCACATATGTTTACACTGGTGGAAATATGTTTCGGGACTTAGAGCTTAGCGTGAAACATTTTGGTAACTATAGTGAGATAGCATAAAATCTTTGTTGATATATCCCCTATAGCTACCCATAAATTATACTTCAAGGTTGTTTTCTTTGGGGAGACTCCTGAAAACAGTAGACACTGTCTCTCTCTGATCTCAGGTGTCTCTCACTCTGCTGAAATCACTCTCTCATGTCTTATCACACACTGGACAATCAGCAACACACACACATATACATGGGACACAGAGACGCATACACACACTTCGTTCACACTATCACAAAAAAATTAAAAACAATACTATTAATGGTGGAAATATGTCTTGGTAGATTAGCTTGACACATATTTTGTTTGGGTAGGTCCTTCAGGATATGGTCTAGTAGACTAAATAGATGAATGCATCGTTTTGATTTGATGTGCAATGTCTTACTATGCTGGGCATGCCCCTTACATTTTCTATGCCTATTGCTTTTATTGGGCTCAATACTAGAAGGATCAGGCCTTGTGCATGCTCCCGGTGGATTTTGACATGTAGAGGCACCTGGAAATGGCTATATCTATCATAAAGGCCTCTTGAGTTTGACAGTGTGCTCTTTCAGACAGTAACAAGTAGTGTCCCTTCGTATTTGCCTAGCTTCATATAAGTTCGGGACTTAGGAATATAAACCTTTCTTTCAGAACCCATGCTGGAACCCAACGTCTTACTGATTATTTTGATTGATTCATCTTCATGTTTGTAATTAGGTTCTTAGCTTAAACATCAAATACATCAAGTATCGGGATAAATGAGAGCATCTTCAAACAAAATCTCAAAAAGAAACTTAATAGACTAGGATCAAAAAAAGGCTCCACAATATCTTCAGTCCCTCATTATTGCTTAGTTGTAAGTTGCAACTTTTGAAGGATACTCACTTTTGGTTAGTTGCAAGTTGCAAGCTTCAAAGGATCCTTCTAATTTTCAAGTTTAAAAATCAGTTGAAGAAGCAATTAGGCATGCAAAAGGAAACCACAGACAATAAAATTGTTAAGGGAAAAGAAAAACAGAGCATCTCCAGGAGATTATAGGGTGGTATCTTTCCAAACCACATTTACACAGGTGATCAGACTCGAGATGTGAGGTGTCTCCATTAACAATTCAGGAGGATATGGGCCTTTGAATGACTTGTGGTATAAGGACGATACTCCACGCCATGTACCGTCTTCACCAGCCGCTTCAGTGCCATACCAAACCAGTGTTACAGAAGGTGTCCGGGATGTCCTCAGGATGGCAGGACGAGGGAGAAACATCCCACCCATGTTTCCCTTTTAGCACATTTCAAGGGGCACATCCCCGAAACATCCCCTTTTCTAGGGGATGCCCTAATGCCCTCCAAAAAAAAATTGTTCTTAAATTTTTGTCAAGATTTTAAAGATTTGAATACTAGGTCTTCAATATAGCTATTTGAAAAACACCAATAAGTATCTATCTCAAGGCACTTATCTTGATTTAACTTATCCTGAAGTATATCCGAACAAGTAGGAACATGATGAAATACGAAACCTCATATTGTCGCAATCATCGGTCAAAAAAAATGTGAGAAGTGTCAGGAGTAGCTTGGATTGGGGCGCTTAGGCCAGGGGGCGAGGGCACCTAGGGCACCTGAGACCTCTCTTGGTTGTTGGAGTTTGTGAAAACATCTCAGAATCTTATCTCTTCAGTGTCATTAGGGTTTCAATCTCTTGCTTCAACGATGAGTCACTTGTGCTTTGCTGGAACTCATTGCTCATTATTCACCTACAACCTATAATCAAAATGAAGGCAACTGTACAAGACCATCAAAAAACATCAAATCTTAAAAATAAATATGCAAAAATGAGGGGGTTAGTATTGTCCGTCGGTTGTTAAACAGAGTGAACTTATGACCAAACGTTGAACTACATCTCATACCCAATGTAGTTTTATGTGCTTATGTGTGCTGAATTGTGTTCCTAGGTTGCCCTCGCACGTAGGTGACACCAAAATAGCGCGAGATATCTAGATAAATGCAGAAGTATACAGGATGGAAAAATTAACTTCCCCTTCCTATGCAGTGTGTATGCAGAGTAATAAACCCAAGATGCAATCCCCTTTGATATGTAGATAGATATCACTTGATCAAAATTCCTCATGCCATTATAATGGTATGTATGTTGTGTTTATATAGGGATCTCTTGCTTGAATTTGGACACTAATGAGACGACATACTGACTAGGACCCCGGGATAACAGTAAGAAAACTAAAAAGGCCGACTAAAAATGTCAAAAATGTGATCAAAAATCAAAGAGGGCATGAGCGCCCATGATGGAAATGAGCGCTTGGGTGCTAGTGTCTTGTCTTAGGCGCATTGGTGTCTAGCTACAAAAGACGATGAATATGTGAAGACTGACAGACAAGGTATCCTTGTGACTCAACAAAAAATATGTGTAGAAGATACATACGTGAGAGATAAAACAATAGAAAATGAGATTAAGGCAAATAGATGGACTAGACCATGGGATATTAGTGAATAATTTCCTTACACAAGATCTATATATAAAACAACACACTTGGAGGTATAGTAAAATAGTAGTATGTGCGTGATTTTGTGTCTATAAACGATATTTCACAACAAATGATTTCAACCTCCAACACTATTTGCAACACCATGGAAATCGAGCATAGTGAACCCTGAAAGAAGGGGAAATTAAAAATCTCCCTTTCCTACATTCCAAATTTTGAATCCCAATATACCTTAATTTTGGTACAAAACATGTGCCAATATAATTTTGAAACCTCTCAAGACACCTAGGCCACTAATGTACCTTAGGCTCTTTTAGAAACATTTCCCCTTCTGATTAAATTTGCATCACATTGTTCACCTATGATTTCCCTTTACACACTCTCTTGATCATTTACATCACTATAGACTCCCGTACTCTTTTGTTGAGAATTTCTACGTATTTTTTGTAGAAGGTTAGTTTCAGCATCTAAATTGTCCCCTTCTAAGAAACAATCATTTTTTCATTTTGGATCTTTCTTAAGATCAACCGAAGTTTAAATTCAAGGTCCACATGTACAATGAAATTTAGCAAGAGTATCCCATATAAATAATACCCTTAAAATTAATTACAAAAAAACTACTCAATAAGGCGTTATCCACTACACTTAGAAATCATCACTATTCAAGCTATATACATCAAAAGACACTCCAAAGTAGACAAGAGTGGTCCTAAAGTCTGAATCCTTATTTGAAATTTATTCTAATCCAAAAATTGCATGTTTTCAAGTGTCATTGTATCAATATAAGAGAAATTGTGTTGCATTGGTTAAACATAGAGGAAGAGTGAACTACAAACACTTCTGTCGATGAAAAGTATATTTTCATATAACTATATAATCCATGATTCACAAGACACGTAGTGTTCTGCATCATTGGAATTCCATCAGAGGACATTTTGGGCTTAGTCAAAAAAAAAATCTTTATTGTATTAGTTGTTTGATTACCATTTGTAATTGACAAGCATAATCTAAACTTCTACACATCCTCTAGAAAATACAAGACAACTTATTTATGAGCAAATATAGGGAGCACACATGTCAAATTCAAAACCGATATAGTCAACATAGGATAGTTTTGGCAGACATAACAAGTTTAGTGGCCAAAATTGACCCTATAAAAAACCATCCTATAGATAGTTTCGGGTCGCTAAATTCATAGGGTTTCTTTCTCCTATTTTGAATATATTTTGATATTTTGAATCATCAACATGATCACCTTTTATTAGATTCATGTTGGGTCTTTCCTTACTCATAATCTTGCAATTTCTCTTTTCAATTTCAATCATTTTCCTTTTTTAATCATAAATTCATTGTTTTTACTATATTATTTTAAAAGTCAAATTACAATTTAAAAAATGTGTTTTAGATCATTATACTCATAATATATTAAACACCCCATTATCGAGAAATAAATTTAAAAACTTTAATCAAACGTATAAAAATATGCTATACCTACCCTACATTGAAAGAGTTATTATTGAAGACCAAAATATTGAAATGGCATTTCTTTTTTTTATTACACGTAAACCTTCAAATCTTTAACGTGTATCATATATAAACCTTCCTTTAGTTTTATATATACATCTTTTAGATTGACACATGAAGTTAACTTTTAAAAAAAGAGAGGCAAAAGTCAATAAAATGAATATATAATTAAAAAGGTAGGCGGTATGCCAAAATCACCTCGAGTAAAAGTACACACAAATTAGAATGTGTTTAACCGTAATAAAAAAATAATCAAATACCAAGGTCTAAAGTCAACAAATATTATTTTTTTTCTCCAACGTCCTTGAGTATAATTGTTTCTCCGTGTTAATTATTTCCTAGATAGCTACATACGGAATTATAACATTTGGTAATAATTTTTTGTATTTATCTCATCTTATAATTTATTGTGTACTAAATAGACTAATTTTACACATCCCTTGCTTAACACACACTATTTACCATTAGGTCACATTTGTTATTCATTATTAATTAGATATATTTTCTCTTATATTATAAAATATAGATTTACATATTTGGCCATCATCTTAGCTTGATAGTTTGTATTGTGCACTGTATCTAGACAAAGTCACTTGTCCGACTTTATCGCAAGCTAACAACTTTGTCCTCTAAAGGTCTAACTGTCACATTTTCAATTTCACAAGTTACACTTGTCGAGCTAGTGTCATTCGAGTAAGAAATCTTGTCACAACAATCGCTTATAAAAGCACACTCACATAACTTAAATTACTCCCTAAATAAATAAATAAGATTTTGTATTGATATGTGGTTCTTATTTATTCATGGGAGTAAGGGTTAGCTACAACTTGTATATTCATATTAATTAATAAATATTAATGCATAAATAATGATATAGCTCCAAAGTAATTTGCAAAATATAACAACCGATACAATTGCTCAAACACAAGAGGAGAAGCACACTGAACTAAAACGAAGACAAAGAGGTGATCTAATAGTAAAAATGGATGTGCACGTTGGGATTGATTTGTCAAAGCTTTGTTTCTGGAACTAAGGTGTAAATATGGGCAGGTATGGAACCGTATATCCTATCCTAGAACATGGTACATTATGGTCCTTTGATGTACAATTTTAAACGAGCATGCATTGACACTTTGTAACTTTCAAGATGGTTATGACACCCTGTGATGACCTTCACACTAAAACTCTAAGTGTCACATAGTAGTGAAACCCTTTTTGTGATGTGAAACACCCTCAAACCCTAACCAAGGGAGGGAGAAGCTTATCATGGCATGGTATGGGTTATCACACAAACAAGATTATTGGTTATCTTCTTTGATTATCATACTTCACTTACACACATGCTCGAACACTTATATTAATTGCTCTACACTTTCTCTTCCCTAGTTCTTAACTAGAGCATTACTTGTTGATGCACCACATTTCTCATTAGTGTTATGTGATTGTCTAAGGAACAATTTACCCATGACCCCATCCTTACCCAATTATGCACTACGTTTCTCACTGGTTTGATGAGGGAAATTTTTACCCATGGCCCATCACTACCTGAGGAGGCAACACATTCTCATGAGTCTGATGTGATTTTTGATTGAACAATACTTATGCATGACTTTTTCACTATTTCTAGTCAATGCCTCAAGGCCACTAGTCTTACATTTACATTTCATGCATCTTATTCACAAAATTCAAAAATAACACAACGTTACAAAAGTACAAAAATAAGACCCACATGTGATGTGTTTGATCCTTGCCTAGTTCTATACCTTTTTTATCAATCAAATTTAACACTCTACACCACTCTAGCACTCACACTTCATAGAACACACCGAGCGAGTGATATTCCAGGGACGTTATACACATTTTTACCCTACGGAATATCAACGTTAGGGGGCATATTACATATTGAGCTTACTTAGATCACATATTTAGTGCCTTATGACTTCTTATAGCATTCATCCCAAGGGATGCCTACCACAATGCAAGCATACCTACTTTGTGGGGATATATGTAATGATTTTATCATGATAAAATCTCTCTACGCTAGTCCATTGCATGCACTATACTAATTATGATACATTCTTTAAAAGCTTTATTTGATGATCACATTGCTTACTTCTAAACACTAGATCAAATATGATCCATGCTTACTTGTTTTACTTCTAGTTCACTACTATTGGCCTTGGGATTCTATTTTGGGTATCCATGATTTCTCACAGGACACTACTTGCTTACATGATTGATTTCTCACACTACATTGCTTATTTACATGATTGGTTCCTTGCATGCTATTAATTTCTTTGATAATTACTTGCTCACACTGCATTACTTACATGATTACTTGCTCATATTATAATGACTACATAAATTATTGCTTGCTCTATGACCTTATTTGAATTGATTATTTTGTGCACTTGCGTATTGTATTCCTTGACTAACATCAATTGCTTGTTTTAATGTATAAGCTTGTATGTCACATGTTTTTACTGATGCGTAACATTAGTTGACTTGAATAATATGTGCATTTACATGTTGTATTTCATATTCTATTGTATGCCACTATTTGACATTGACTACTCCATGTACTTGTGTGATCACTATGTGATACTATCTTCTTTATTTTCTGTAACCACTTATTTAAGTTATGATATTACTTTATCTGATTGCTCCATGCATTTATATGCTATTTTTTGTGTTTTCTCCCACTCGTATACTGTATATTGTGTTTCCTTTATACACTTGTGTGTTCTTTGTTGTGTTTTCTTAACACACTTGTACTCTCTATGCTTTTTTTTCTCATATACATGAATTTCTATGCTCTATTGCTTTATTTCTTTATGATCATCTTTATTGGGGACATAGTACTCCTCATACTTCCTGCAATACATCAATTTCCATATTCTTAAAATGGAACAAACATCTTATGAAGTGTTTATCACTAAATATTTGATAGGATCACGCATACTATGACATATTTCTTACTTAATTGAGTTATTACCGTTATAAATACTTTTTATGAAATACTTAGTTGGCATTGCATTTATACACACTACATTTTATTCTCATTGATTGACACACACAAATTATGGACACAATTACTTGAAACACATTGCTTGATTAAATTATGGATCTTGTCCCTACAGTTTATTTACATTACGATTATTATTTTCCGACATCACTTCTTACACATTGGTTTTAATCATCTTGATTGATGGTTCATTAGTTATTACACATTTCTCATATCACTTTGGATAGTTACACAGGACAACTTAAGTAATTTATTATTACACATTTCTCCATAGTTTTTCCTCTATTACATGATTATGGCATTTATTGTACACATTTATCAATGTACATTGGTTATTTTTATTGCTTACTACATGATGATTATAATTTCTTATTACATAATTTATGTAGACACAAAATCTATGTACTTGGGTAGATTTCTAGGTCCTAAAAGCATGCTAGCATTTACATGGTTCCTAAACAAGAAAAATAGTATTTGACAACTCCCTTTAGCCTTTTGCTTTGTCTTCTGCACTTTCATTTACCTTATACATCTTGTACTCTTGCCGACATTTGAATTTTTTATCTTTCTATGGCCTCAGACACTAGCGCCCAGTCAGGAACTAGCACCATACACTCCTATCATCATGGGTGCTATTGTCCCTCTTTACATCTTTCTTATCCTTTTGGATCCCTTTCACTTCTTAATTAGTTTTTTACCACCTTGGGTCAGCCTTTCAGTTGTCAGTTATGAAATGCAAACAAGAGAATCACATAAATACATAGTTTTGATTTCAAAATAAAGGACCAAGCACTAAGCATTACATGCTATCACTTAAGCTTGCATTCAAAGGCATACAACTAGCACTCATACAAGGGACACGAGCTACATCACTTATACATACACAACATAGGAGGGGAAGTCTATTATATTACATCCCACACATTCTATACATCTAGTACATTATAGATGTAGCCCGATATCACTATGTAACTTGCAAAAGGGAATCCCAGGGCATCATTTCTACACACACACAATAACTACATGGAGTTTGAGATGTAGTGCATTGCTTAATTATAAGTTCACTCTTTGGGTGATTGTCAGGGTCAGTTCAACTACACATTATGCATTTTAAGTTTTAGGTTTGATGTGGTTTATGGGTATGTGCAGGTGAACTTCCTTAATTTCAGATTACAGGAACCTTTGGTGATCAAGCAATGAATCTCAAGTGACAGACCAGGATCAATAATGAACCTCTCTTGACATAGAAGATATCAAAATCTGAGCATTCACGTAGTCACCAACACCCAGATCTAGTCACCAATGTCCAGACGCTCCTTCCCTCCTGTTGGCACCCTTGTCTTGCATCGTTATGAGTTTTAGAACCTCCAACAAGCATTTGTGACACTCTGCTATTACGCAGTCTATTTCAGCTATTTACCTGCCTAAATTTTTTTTCTCAGAAATTATCTAAGTCCTCCTATCTCTCCTTCTTGCTTAGGGTTTCATATTATTTACTTGATTATTGCTTGTTTCATATTATATATACACAAAAATAATCCAAAAGCAATAAATACCCTTGGTCTATCCCTCTATTTGAGATCCTTGTGAAGGAATAGGGCGAGGGCTTCTATTGTGGCTCCTACGATGAGACCGGTTGGGCATAGCATGGGAGCCCCCATGCGTCGAATAGTGAGAATGTCTGTGAGAGTTTTTGGTGGAAGTATCCCCACTATAGGAGGATCCTCGTCGGCTCTCTCTATCATTTAGTATCTTAATCTCGGTCTTCAACTGATAAATATCTCCTTCCGCATGCCAAGATGGTGCAAAAAATTAGTGTAGTGATCGGCTTGTGCCGGGGCTCCTGGGTCTATCAATAGGGTCTCCCGAGGTATGCTAGTAGAGATCATGAATAATTCAAGGTTCGTACACCAGACGAGATCCCGTCCTCCATTAGTTATGGCTACAAAATGTGAATGCACAATGACAAGTTCAAAAACGTAAAAACAAAGAAAAATAAACATAGGGATTTCACAAACATCTAATCTAGGAAGTGGAAGGAAAGAAAAGAGTATAAGTACTCACTCGGGTCTTTGAAAACCTAGTTGGGGTTTGCAATAGTTGTTACACCTCCTGTAGGTGCCTCCACGACATCCTCCTCCTCCTCCTTTACATTCTCCTCTTCTGTCTACTCTAGGTGGATGGAATGCTCCTCTACCTCCTCCTTAGCTCTGACAGCCATTGATGCCTCTCCCATACCCTTCCAGTCAAGGTATAATTCCTCCTCCAAACCCAATTCTGTCTCAACCTCCTCCTCCTAACTCCCTGTCAGGCCCTTACTAATATAAAAATATTCTGCAACCTGATTGCAACACCAGCAGTTGGGTCTGGTGCAACTCGTGGTGTCATAATCGCAACACTATACACTATAACTATCCATCAAAGTCGGCCCTTACGGTTAGCTATCACCTCTCGTATACCCCTATGCATGGTGCCAACCACTGGAAGATCATCTTAGAATGGTAACCCAAATTGTTGGGGCACTCAAATCATTGGATGGGGTATTTACCCAACTATTGTGGTCAACTAGGTGAGAAGTAGTGCTGCAGGCAGTCAAAACAATTGTCTCCTTGCCCCATCATCCTATCATATCCTAATATGGTTGAGCCACCATATGTCGATGCTAGTTGTGGTGTAGCCTCGAGTGGAGCTATGTCGACCCATCTAGTAGCCTTGATATATTTGGGATCTGATATCCCAATACCCCTCTAGTAGGGGATAAACCACTCATAGATCTATGACATCACTAGTGTAGGGTGACTAAGTGATGTAGCCCCACATCTAAAAACTCTTGTATAGGTCATGATAGGTAGTGCCAAGTATATCCAACCCCCATACAAATACTCTCCCATAGAGCTCAATATTCTCCACAATAGGTGCCCAACAAAATAAGAACGTGTCCCTGCCCTTATCCCCAATCAAACACGAGGCCAACATACCAATGATGGCCCTACATAGAATGGGAATAGGGACACCCTCAATAGTCGCCAGTGTAACACCCTTCTTGGCACTCGTGTCAAGTGCTTGTGCATCTCCCAAGTAGGTTTCCCATCTACAAGGATCATCTAATGAACTGGTACTCTTTAGCGCTAATTTCCTTCCTGTGACAGGAACCCTCAAGTATCCTGTAAACATCCTCCAAGGTGATGGTCCAATCCCCCCTAACATCAAGAAATCAAAAAGCGTTCTGATCTTCTTCCCAGTAAGTCAAGAAATCGTAAAGAAGGCGACTCGCTGGGGAAACTAGTCATGTTTGTGCCAACCTAAATATCCCGGATCTCTCTAGCAACCCTATCTCTATCAATTTCAATAAAATTAGTACCCTTGGCAACCATTTCTTCTCTTGGGCGTTACTCCATCTAAAATAGCCCCCCTGCATCCACAAAAAAAGAAAAAAGGAGCAATCAGAATATGATAAATACATGATAGGATCACAAAAATAATATAAATACAAGAAAAAACTATTAAAAATTCACACTTGGCCTTTAAGTTGCAAATTTTTTGTGATGGTTACGGAACCACAACTCTTAGCAGAGTACATGTTGTGCAATTGCCACAATGGTTGCACAACTGTCATTCTACAAAGAGTGGCAATTTTATAACCACCGAGATGATTACATAACCGTTGTGGAGGTTGCATAATTGCCACTCTATGAAGAGAGGGGGTTGCACAACTGCCACGATGGTTGTGTCAACTGAAAATAAGGTCGTGCCCTTAAAAATAAAAAATAAAAAATACACTAAAAATAACCAAAAAAGTTCAAACAAGTTACAAAACCTACAGAGCGCCCCCTGTTGGTCCTTACATCTGCACCCCCTGTTGGACTGACAATAATTTATCCTCAAAGGTAGGGGCAAAGGTGCTTGGAATGGTGGTAGACCAGATTGGTGTGTCATTTTGTAGCCAGGGAGGGGTCTAAAAATTTCCTTGGGATCAAGCCTTGGGATGATTGAGGGGCACGTACAAAGGAGATGGCCTTTTCATGCTACTTTTGGTCATGCCTTGAACCAGGGTGAGAGGACCCGAGGTGTAACCTAAAATGTAAAGGGCGAGATGGGATCTTTGTTCCCTCAATTTCTTCTCAAATGGTGGGGTCAATCTAGGATAAACATGGCCAATGGACACAACACTCACTCTCAAAGTTGTCACAAAATATTTTGTGTATGTTTACTTTTCCAGACATAGGTTACTAAAGACAGTTAAGTTCAATTTAATCTTGCATTCTCTTAGTAATGAAATTAAGGCTAAAAGACACCTTCAGTGATGTTTAGAGAAACAAGGTAGTGAAATAGAAAAAAAGGACATTTTAATAATGGGGGTATGGGGTCAATTATGGAAATTAAGACTTCACATAGGGGGAATTATAGGAAGAGAAGTTCATTTTGAAATAGCATTTTACACTTAGAGTATCCCGCAGTCATGGAAAATGCATAAAACTGGATCAAGTAGTGACAATCTCTATTAAGAATTGTTTGCATTCATTGAAGCTCGATAGAAGTAAAATATTCAATACAATCTCTAAAATACCTAACACAAGAACTTTGTAAGCATTCTAATAAAGTGTTTACTTGCTTCATCCCTCATATGCCCAAGATACACTCAAAGGCTTACAAAAATCTATCAGTACAAAATGTTTATGACAAGGATTTTACAATCCAGTTTCCAATATTGTAGAGGGAAATCTCACAACACAATATCAAACTTAATGACCAAAGCATAAACATCAAGGATAGATCTAGTGTATGACAAAGAGAAATATAAACACAAGACTACAGCAGAAAATATCACTCATTAATGGACAATTCCAAACATACAGAACCCAGAAGACAAAATTTAAACTCAAAAGTGGACATAATACTTTATTCAGTTCTTGAATTTATTAACAAGGGAACATCAAATGAATGCTCTCAAATATTATCAATGGCTATAAAATTACAACCACCTTGACACAAAAGTTTGGGAAACTAAGATCAGTATGCAATTCACGAGTGAAACATACAGTATTCACAATTAATCTCTAACCTTTTTATAATTTGAAAGACTAAGCCCCTTTGATTTGAATACCAAAAATAACTCCCTTAGTTATGAGGAAAAGCCCCATATTTATACAATTTAATGTCTTCTTACAACCCAATTTCCCCCCAAAAACTTTAACGAACCATCCCAAAAGGTGCGTGGAAAACAAGCTCCAGTTTTGGAAAATGTATTACAACTGTAAAGATACTTTTTTCATTCCTTAATTTGATTCTGCTTCTAGATGCTGACATGGATGTATGCTGGATTTTTACTTTTGTTGTTTAATCCTTTTTTGTCCTATCCATGTTGTCACCATCATTCATGCACCCAGTCACAAATCATCTATTCCCTTATGTCGTTATCTTAACTAATTTGACACCTTCCCTTTTGGGGAATATGCTTTGGGAAATGGATAATCATTTATACTCCCTTGTATTTTATGTTTCCTTTGTGTGAATTGTTGCTTAAAGAAAAACCAACTTTTGAAAGATATCAATCTATTTCCCCTTTCTCCAGACCCATGTGATTATTCAGAATTAATTTCACATTCAATTTTGAAATGATACCTCACACAATCACTCCAAAACTTCATCCTCTTATAAATTCTCATTTTTTCTCATAAGATTACATCTTCCTTCAAGTATTCTGAGTGAAAAGAGAGTTTTTTTTGTTCATCCTTCTCAAGTAATGGTGGATGTGGAATTGGGAACCGATTTAAAGGAGCTTTCTTCGAAGACTTTGCACTCAATTTTTGACCTTTCTAGCTTGGATGAATATTTTGTGAGAATGTTATTTGAGATTGAAGATCAGGTGGAGACTGATGGACCATTAACACCTTGCGCATTTCGGGTAGCACTGATACGAAGGCTTGTTAAGACAACTCCTTTCTTTTTTGTTTTTCAAGTCATACATCATCATTTATTCCGTGTAGAGGATCACAAAACTCCTGAATTACTGAAGAATTTTTGGCTCCCCTGCAGGCCTGCCATTAATAAGAACATCATTGACATATCTCCGTTATATTTTAATGAGGAATTGGCCAAGAAATAAATTCCTTCTGATGCTTATGTAGTGTCCTGGTGATGATCCTATAGAAGACATATCATCAATTTCCTGCAGAATAGTAGCTGCAATGGAGCAAAGAATTTCCCATCTTGAGAATGCACCTATGAGATCTTCCTCTGGGAAAGCCCCTGAAGTGCCACCACCTTCCTTGAGGAGATGCAGATGGGGTACCAATCCAGCATGTGCAAGTTAGCCAATTTCTGTGGATGAACCTAAAATCTTCCCCCCAGGCACCAGCTGATGTTCCCAGGTCATCTTCAACCTCAAAATATACTACCCGGTAGGGTACTAAGGCCTACCTTAAAGGTGGGTCTAACCTTCTTGAATGGGTCTCCTCTTATAGGAGAAAATTGGAATTGATCAAAATCTTGGAAGGTCCCAAGGAAAGCATTACAAAACTTCATGGAAATGGCATGTCTCATGACCTTTGCAAGGGACATCCAATATGTTTATGGGGCTCAAGACCACAAATAATTTGAGTTTAGGAAGAAGAATTTGTTGAATCAGATTCCTGCCTTTGCAGAGGAATGTGTAACCATCAATTGACATTGTACCTCTTTTGCAAGAACCTCCCTTTTTATATATGCATATTATAAGTTATGTGAATTTCAAGGGTTGGGGCCCTATAGAATCCCAATTTTGTTCCTAGTATATACATATGCTTCTCTTTATTTCATTTTTTAACTCAACAATTAATTTTCATAATTGAATTTACCTTTGAATAGCACAACAATTATCTCTAAATTCATAGTGTATGATTTGAATACCCACAGGTAAAGGTATTGATGAAAGATGTTCTTTTTTCTGAGTGTCCCATGATAACTTTCAGAATCCACGGAGTGCTTGACCCTTGTGATAAACCACCCCATGGATTTTACTTGTATTCCTCCTTTACCCACATAATTTCAATTATTATTATTTTTTATTTTGATGTTCCGCGGCCCTTTGGTGGATTTTTGAGTGTCTCGCGGCTTTTTTGGAATCCATGAAGTGCTGACTTCCTTGAAAAACCCACAAAACACTAAACCAGTGTGCCATGGTTTTTGTTATACAATCACATTCCCTTATTTCTTGCAACCAGTCATCTACAAAATCCTCTCTTGTTTCATATTGCTATACCAAGTCAATTTGGATGGTTACCAATTATTCTAGAATACCTCATCGATCATAATCATTATTCCTTCAACTTTTGGAGCAATCCACATAATATTAAGTTCTTCGTTCCACGTATTTCTAAGTTGATGCATTACGACTTACTCAGAGTTGAATAGTCATGTCCATCCTTTGATTTGTTGAATTTCATGGGAAGGAAGGATCATGGAGATTCAAAATGCTCTGGTGACCAACTGACATATGTAACTTTGAGTCTTTTCTATAAATTTACTAAAAATCTCCCCTCCTACAACTAGTTTCAAATGAAAATGACAGTTTTGGACAAAAACAAATAAATGCTTGTAACTTACTTGTTCCTGACCCTCTATTGCTACCACTAGGTTTGTTACCATCATGACTCAATTCTCTTCATTTTGACTATACTTTGCAAGCAAAATGGTCACCAGAATCCAGAGCTCCAAATTTGGCAAAGTGGTTAAGCACAAAATATTTTTAAAAATAGCAAAAATAGATGATATATATAACTCATATTTGGTCTTCTAACATTGTTTTGAGTGAGTGTATATAGGGTTGGTGCATGTGCAGTGGGTATATTTCTCATCCATGCAGATATTATAGTAATTTTGTCTTTTCATTTCAAAATATTTGGCTAATTTTGTCTTATGGTTACACTTGATTCATTTTTTATTTTACAGGTAGCGGGAAGGTTGGATTGGCATAATTTCAACACACATACAAACAAGGTAAAATTTCTAACTCTCCCATTTGGGAGCACCATACTCGGATATCACGTTTTATGCCCATTCATATCTAAAATGTTCCTTCAAGGGGGCAATATGTATGCACCCAAAAATTACATGGTGTTACATTGAAGGACATGGTAAGTATCCAGTGATGAAAGAATTATTTTCCAGAGTAACGATGAGATCCAGATCCTCTTCCTTCACTTTTACACGCTTGTTATGACATTTATGTCCATGTTTCTAAGTTTGAAAGTTTTTTGTATGTTTGTGAGCCATTTTCTTCTCTTTTCATGTTTTAGTTTTAGCTTTAGTTACGCAACCGCCGGTGGTTACACAACCACCAGTCTGTTAGACTAGCGGTTTTGTCACCTTTACCCGCAGAGTTAAAAATGTGTGTTTTGCAACGCGTGTCTTCAGTTTGGGAGTGATTTTCTCACTCATTTCTTAACCATTTCACCTAATTTTGGGCTCATTGGATTCATATTGGAATTCTCTTCCTAGTTTACTATGTTTAGAATGTTGACTTCCCCTTATGTTGATGTGTTGTCACTTCTTGTTGGACATGTGTTGTTGGACTTCTTCCCCAGATTTTATAAAAGCCCAAATTTTACCCGAATGATGGGTTGGAGTTTTCATATTTGATTTGCAAAGTTATGTTGCCAAAATCTTGCTAGGAATCACACAGACAACCTGTTCATTGCTTTGTTCTTTCCTTGCATTGCATTTTCAACCAGTTTCTTGCAACCAGCCAGCTACAACCATTTTCTTGGTTTTTCTTGCTACCAGCCAACACTCTACACACCTTGGATCAATTGGAAATCATCTCTGGAAGAGAAAAGAAAGTTGAGGAGACACAAACACAACACCACACCTGGAATGCTATCTCAGTCAATAGTTACAGGTTGGGGATGTTTTGAATTCTGTAAAAATTTCATTAATTGTTGTCATTAAAGTAGAAGAAATACTTTGTTTTAAATTGGTAGAATTAAATATTTCTTCATTTCCAGTATTGTCTGTGTATTGTCTGCACAAGTTTTCCATTGATATCTTGATCCCTGCTTATCCTTATGGATCTGTAAGGGAAAGAGTTGGAATAAAGATTCTGTGTCTGTGATTCATTGTTATTTCTTCATTATTGTTATCCATATAATTTATTTCCACTTTGTCGGGAAAGCTTCTGGGTAAAGAAGAAATTGGTTCTGAGAATATTTTCTTTTCTTTCCCATGAACTTGAGGCAGAAGTAGTTAGAAGAAATTTTCACTTTCCAGAATAATAACTTTAAATACATTCTTTTGTTTAGAGTAGATCTTGTCTTAAAATCCTGCAACAGAGGAATAGCCACATCTAGCTACTCCTTGTTTTAGTTTATTTTAATTTAGAAGTAGTTGTTTTTATTTTAGATTAGTTTCTTTGTTTGTGTCTTGAAGTATTTATTTTATTTAATTCTTCAAATCTAGAAAATACAAAAAGAAAGCTAGGAATTTAATTTGTTTTATTCATTTATTTATTTTAAAAGCTTTGCTAAAAACACAAAAAGAGATAGTTAGTTTGTTATTGTTTTACTTTATTTAAATATTGGCAAATGTAATTTAATTAGATTAAAGGGTGAATTAATCCATCTTTTATTTAATTTAGATTCACTTGTTTTGTTTATTTAAAGTTATGAATTAAAAGTAGATTAGAAATTGGAATAAACACAAATCCCATTTCTTAGTGGCCTAGGCTACCCACACTTAGCCCTTAGCCCTCTTTTGTCTATTTTCTACCCACCTTTCTCACAAGTCAGTGCCCATATGACCATCCCAAGACCACCCAAACCTCATAGAAGGCTATTTTGATCCAATCATAAACCCACCCATCATCAACCAATATCAGGGAGAAATAGACCTAGGTTTAATGGCACCAGTTTTTAGAGCGACCCCCATACCACCAAAGATCATCGGCCAACTCAACGCCCTTAACAATGAAGTAGACATAGTAGAACAATATTGGGTGATTTAGCCAACAGGGTTAGACCATGAAACCCTTAGTTTGTCCTCAACACATCCTCTCTTATTCTTACATGACCCTCTTTGGTGAGGTATATTTAGAGGCAGAAGGACAATTCCCTCGAATCTGTCAACCGGGTCGAACACACTCGGTTTCACTAATATAGACTAAGACATGCAGACAAAAATCATTCTCGACCAAGGTATCACTCCCATACAGGTTAGGTGGGCATTCAATGCCCTTAACGAGAAAATTATCAATTTGCAAGTCGAGCATATGCGTTTTCCTTGATCATAGATCCTAGTATGACCATTATTTCCCCTTCACTACTTTGGTCAACTTTCATACTAATTTACACCGACAAGGTCAAGATCCATCCCATGTTACTTTCCGTAACCTTTTACTTGATATAAGTAATGTGGATGCAACTATTGAGGATCAGAAGCTCCTTATGTCTCAAATAGACGCCTCTTTGTCTCCTATAGATCTATAACTTCTTTTTATTCCTTGAAATTTTTTGTGACAAATAATTTGGTCAATCTCCACTTTCTACAAATGTTGTAGCTGCTAAATATACCCATTGCATGTGGCATTGCTAAAAGCACAAGACAAAATATATTAGTTGGCCTGGATGATGCCTCGCTATATCAAAAAATTCTTCTTAGCAAGGGAAAAAAGGTTATGCTAACTACTAATCTCTAGTAAGCAGTTAGTTTTATGAATGATGCAATTGTAAAATTCCATTTGATTATCTATAAAGCCAACACAAACCCCCCTAAATTGTCGGAGTTTGTGGTTATCGATTTCAACAAATACATTGGCATAACATGGGATGTTAGAAATCCCTGTAAAGTTTCCATGTCACTAGTTTCTCATGGTAATTATAAGAAACTTCCCCTCAAAATGTCATGGGAATTGACAATCCATAATTCATAGGGACTGACACTACTAAAAGCAAAAATTGACTTAGCGAGAAAAGATCGACAAGGCCTTAATTTTTACTACAATCTCCAAGGTTTATTTGCTACATGATCTTTGCATTTCTCCTTCTTTATTTATCGAATGATACTCCAAAATGAAGATTTTTTTCCTACAATCATATCCATAAGAAATAATATAAGATACTTCTATATGTACAACCTCTTCCTTAGCCCTTAGGTTCACTTTATTTTTTCCCCTTTGTTACACTTTGATTCCATTCATATTCATTTTCTTGTATGATTCTCCACTTTGTTACCCTTCCCCCTATACCTCTATACATTTTCCAATTCTCAGACTAGTTCTCTTCTCTAGGTCTTTCTCCTCCTATTGTCCACATTTCTATCCCTATCGGTGCATACATTGCACTACTCTAGTGTGATTTTGAGTATATTACATAGAATACATGGTTTGAGGATAATGCTAAAACCTTCAAACAACAACAATGATGAGTCTAGATTCTAAGGAAAAAGATTTTATATTCTTTAAGAGGCCTTTTAAATAAATTTGAAATAAGCTAATTTCCAAACAAATGCTCTAAATGAGTGAGGACCTATGCAACAAAGATTTCCTAGCATATAAGAACACTTGGTTCGACAAGGTCAAGATCAAAAAATAAATATGCAATAATTGATATAAACACACGACTTCATAAAAAATGTAATTATTCTCTTTACATATGGATCTTATAAAGGTAATCGAGGACAAACTACCATAGCACAAGTAATCAAAATAAGTAAAGGTGATTTAAAACTAATGTATTTCCAAGATATTATAATTTACTATAATAAACACTAGCCTTCAAGTAAGGGATAATCTTATAAAGTAAAAAACATTCCAATCTTGTAGCTTGTTTTTAGATTCTTAAATTATCCCCAACACAATAAATTATTAGGCAAACAAATAATAAATGTATTACATTGGGTAGTGGTATATGTGATATTAAAAGTTTGAAAGTAAAATTTGAGCATCTTCAGTTTTTGAAACATATCTCAAACCTTCAATTAAGTGGTGGATAAGTTGATTAATTGGTCTTTGAATAAAAAATATAATGATATCAAAATATTTAATACTTTATTATATATTTGAGAACTACTCAAATAAGTTTTTATTTATAATACTACATCAATGTTATTGAAACTTACAATATTAAGAAAAAAACCCAAAGAAAATTTTTCATACTAGTTATTTCTTATAGTTAATTCTTTATGGTAATCTACCCAAAATAATAAAATGATTATTTATAAGTGTTTTTGATGTAAGAGAAACAAGACCTACTAAAGTTTTATGTCTTTCTCATTCTGTAATAAGAAAGAAACTATTAAACACACATTTTGGACATATAAATGAATCAAAACTACATGGATTTAAGTTCAAAATGATTTTCCAGCCCTTTTTCACTAACAAAATCTCACAAAAAAATGCTCTTGTTGGAATGAGATTATCTACAAATGTGGTCTCAAAAACTTTTAGACAGATTATAATCACATATATTTGAAAAATTAAATGTCATTCTTGTTTCCTTAACAACATTATTTCTTGGACAATAACTCTTCTCTAGACTTACAATTGGTTTTATCTATTTTTAGTTTGTTCTCGGTATTAAAACATATTTTATATTTTTGGTTAGCATTCACCCTTTGTGGCCCGGTGTTTTTTTGGTAGTGTAATATTCTTTTTGGTGTATCCTTCAATATTAAAAAAATACAACTTCAAAGGAAAGTTTAGAAAAAATTGCACCATCCAAACTATTATATCTAAATAACTGATAATCAAATAAATGACTTTCTAGTGATTTCATGTAAAAATTTTGTAGTGAAACTTTAAATCCTTGTGAGTTTGGAGCTCAGTTAATCAAAGGGAAGATTTATTGAATAATCATAATCATCAAATGAAACTATACGGATCCTTTATGACTTACCAACGAGAAAGTATGTTACAACATCACTAGTGGAAATACCATCTCTAGATGGTGTTTAGTTGTGAGTTT
This sequence comes from Taxus chinensis, assembly GCA_019776745.2. Classification (NCBI taxonomy): domain Eukaryota; kingdom Viridiplantae; phylum Streptophyta; class Pinopsida; order Cupressales; family Taxaceae; genus Taxus; species Taxus chinensis. Next base: position 236,856 of record JAHRHJ020002763.1, on the reverse strand, counting down.
AATGCAAATCATTTACAAATATAGTGATCAATGGGCACTGAGAAATGTATTTTGCTTGATCAACACCATTACAAAATTCCTTTTGCCCAGGAAGAACTTCATAGATCCTTGCTAACAAAAGATAATGCCACCGAAATGCAACCAGAAAAACCATGAGGGGTGAATGTATACAATACAATAACTCTACAAGTCAAAGAAGAACATAACAAATGTAAGTAATGGTGGACAAAACTATCCAATTATTGTTTGAATCTTTGGCACAATGTATAATCTAAAAATTGTTACTCACTTCAAGGAGGAGATTCATAATATCAAAATAGTCATTTAAGGAGAACTAACCAAATGTCAAGTGGAGCACTTCAAGCTTTGTGATTAGTAGATGCACGATTTGAGGGAAATCTTGCATATACGAGAAAAGAAATTCTACTTGGTAATCAAAGAAGTTTGGGGAGCGTGTCAAATCACGATTTGAACAAGTAGATTAATAGTTCTTTTGCCTTCATGGAAAGTAGGTTGACATTTATTTGTAAGGAAGTTTGAATTTATATTATTGTCGACATTGTTGAGGTTTGTGTACAAATAATGTGATTGGTCTATTAAATTAGGGGAGAGGACCCAATACTCATGAGAAGACCCAATAGTCGTGACATGACATTTTTTTTGTCGGAACATGTCATATATCAAAATGGAATACAAATGGTTATGTTAAAAAGTTGGCCTAGAAAGAATCATAGGTCATCACCACGCTGAAACAAACCCAACATAAAAGGTGAGAAATTTTTTTAACAATGCCTCAAAGTGTCCTTGAAGAACACAAGTTATGCCTATATCTACAATCCTCTACAGGAAATGTAGGACTCCACGGGTAACAAAACTCGAGACCTCATGATTAGTCTGAAACATGATATTGCCAAGAGCCTTAACTCAACCAATATCCCAATTCTTCTGAATTGTGGGTACAATTTCCTTGGAAAAAATTGACGTTTTCAATACTTTTTATCCTAAATACCATCCTCATTTAAGCCTAATATTGCAGAAGGGTTAGAACATAAATCAACATATGAACTAATGACATTTGTTTCCTTTTGAGCTTTCTCCTCTTTTCATTTAGAATCAAGTTGAAGGTAATTCCTTCCCTTCACACCAATATCCCTCTCCTTTTTCTAGGTTAGCAATGTTCTACTTTTCAACAGTAATGACCCTAAGGTAGTGACCATAAGGCAATGTCGGTCTAAAACTGTAAACATGTTACATAAATAAATGAGTATTATGGATTGGAATTTTTGTATGGTCGGAAGCACATGGTAAAAGTTAATGTTGAAAACGATTTTCATAAAGGAGGGAAGACCATAGCAAACACGTCAAAACTTTTTAATGTATTCCACGTCAAAGGGAGACATTGTAACGTTTCTCTCTTTTTCCCTCTATATGGCATTGAAAGGGGAGCAAACGAACGGTCCACCCATCTTTGAATTTGACAACCACATCGACGACGAGCGTTGTCTCCGCACCCCGAGGAATGAATCTGAGTTGTCGGTGTGGGCCTGAAAAAGCGTAACTTCAAAAAAACGCAAGGCATGGTCTGTTGGACTTTAACGTATTTAAAGTGCGGGTCGCTAAAGTTAGTAGAACATGGATTATGACATACTAAGTATTGGCAAACATTTATGGACGGTTAGCTTTGAATGGGAACACAAGAAAAGACACTTTTGGGAATTCCACGGATGTCTATCACAATAATCCTTTATACGTTCTTTATTTTTTTATTTTTTAGTTTTTGGTTTAGGGGATTCTTAAGATTGTACACACATATAAAACTGCCCTAGTATTTATTTACTATTGGAATTGTCCTTATTTTAATATTAATAAAAGAGAGTTATATTAGTAGGGATGACCAAAAAACTCACGGTCCCACAAATAAGTCATGAATGTAACATGAAACACTAAACAATTAAGAGTCGGGCATGGGCCCATAACAAGTGGAAAAAGAAAAGGGTGCAAAGGCACCAACGCTGTAGCAGAACGAGTAACATGAGGCTCAAAGCACCCCTTCTTCTCCTTAGACCTCGAGACAACAATCCCATTTGTCGGTTGGGAAGCCAAATCTTGCGGAGGATCTAGGCAAGGACTATCCTGATTGGAGTCAGAATCAGAAGACTCAAATATGTGAGACCACTTGACACAACCGCCGACAGGGGGAACTTCAACAGTCATGGCTTTTGGTTTTTCCAGGGTGAGAACAGTCTTTGACTTCAGGCGTTGAAAATGGCTGCCAGCCTTTAGACCGTGAAGAACTGCCCTAACATTTATTAATTGTTAAAATTGTGATTTTATTAAATTAAATATTAGTGGTGTATTTTATTAATCTTTGGTGGTTTGGATTTTTTTATTTTTTCTTCTAATTTATCTTTTAGATGTTCTGGAGCCTATTTACAAAGACTGAAGTGTACGTAACACTTTTTTAAGTGGGCCCTTTTAGTTTGAGTGCACTTGCTTCTATTGTTTTGAAATTTTCATTTTTTGAACATTTGATATTTGTTTGGACACCAAACATGGTCCTAATTTGATTTTAATTTGTATATAAATACACAACCGTTATAATTCATTTAGATATACAATATCTATTTATCATTCACAACATTTGTTTGAGTAAGTACAAGCATTCTAAAGGAAATTAAGTAATAATTAGAGCATTCATTTAATCACACAAGTTTATGTTAAATACACACCACACATTATTGATTTACGTATCATTCGAGTTACTCTAATGATCCACAAATCTCCGAGATCTCATTGACACGACCATACTAGTTCCAACACCATGAGACAGACTAGATCCGCCAAGTCCTTGCGACATACTAGATGGTCCAGACAATAGTATAATGGGTGACTTCAACATCTCTTCGCCTCCTCTTCTGATCGTCATTCTATCTAGAGTGTCTTTCAGTCGACCTCAGATGTTAGGAGAGCTGGGTCTACCACTCCCTGATAGGCAGAGCCAAATTAAAGTTCGGAAGCGCCTTAGGCAATAGTTTGAGTGGACACCCTCTTCGCAATCTTAGTTAATATTTTTCCACCAAGTAAATAAATAAAATATGCCTATATTCTTGTATTTTTAAGTTTACTTTATAGTCATAATAAAATAATAATAAAAATATCTTATTAAATTATGAGAGAAGGATGCAAAATATTCCATGGATGGAAAAAATTAATGGTAAGAGATGCTCAGAATGAAAAAAATAGTATATTTTATACAAGGCTTCTTAGAAGTCTTATTTAGTTATATCAAGTAGGTGACAAGAATTTCATCCTAAAATAAAGCACCATTTTTTTACAATGAAACAAGAACGTTTATGTATCTCCCATGGTTTTGTGAAGAGTTGTATTTGGACCATGCCTACCAGTTCCTCCATAAAAAATAATAGACATTTCCACCAAAAAATTAAGAATAGAGAATTAAATACTTTTTCCCTTCAATTATACTCACCTCTGCTACATACATCTGAGACAATATAAATAATACATTAACCTTCCTTTAGAACAAATTATACACCTACATAATCTAGAGCTACATTAGAGAATGGGTAATAATACCAACAAAATCATATGCGCTTATAAATATGTGATATATTTTTTACTTGCGAAAATATTACAAAACCTTTTAATTTGTATGTGTGAACTTTATGTTACTATATAATGATATCTATAAATGGGTTGATCAATATTAAATCTTCAAATAAATTATTCTAAAGATAAGTTCTAAAATTAACGGATAAAACGGAAAATTTTAGATATAGGCGCCCCTGACTGTTAGCGACCTAGGCACTACCTAGTTTTCCTAGGGCTTAACCCCCCTTTGCTGATAGGTAGTCCTCATTGCCTCTCCTGGGACTACTTTCTTCTCTTTTTGGGCATTTCCATCCCCTGGTTTGGGTTCGTGGATTGTTCTTTCCAACTCTGCCTTCTCCCTCTCTTCTACCTTTCTATTGCTCTTCTTTTGATTTTTTCTTTGTACTTCTTTTGGAAACCTTTTGGTTTTCCCGCTTTGTATTAGCACATGTGTACTCCGCAGTCCCTTTGAGCCACTTTTATGGTCATTTGTTAGACATTATTATATTTATCTTATCTAATGATTGATGCTTTTTAATTTTTGATATTGTTATGATTTAGAGATTATCAAATATCAAGATAGTTCTACCATTTACCAATTCCCCACATGTACCAAAACATATTTTGTTTTCATTATATTTTTATATATCATTGGCCAATTATGACAAGAAGAAGAAACTTGTTTAGTAGGTGATCATAATGAAAGCATAGGAAATTGTGTGAGGTTTTTTGACATCAAAACTAACTAAACACATTTGCCCAGTTATTTTAGACTTATATGTAATTTTCTAGGATCGCCCCAACGTTTTAGATACTGTCATGAAAGTAAAATGTGTTTATCGAAGGATTCATTATTCGTCATCACTTTTTTAGGCCAAGTCTCTATTATTCTAAACACACATTTTTACAATTGCATCCCAATATCTGTCATCAAATCATAAAATAAAATAAGATAAACCTAAAAATTACTTGTCACTTCTCTTCACTATTTTAAAATTAATTAATCAAACTTGATTGTTATTTTTCACACGTCTTAGGTATGGGTATCACAAATTTTCAAACTTCAATCCTTGAAATAATTACTTGTATTAGTTTGTGAAGATGCGTTCAACAAGAATACAAATGACAATATAGTTATGCTAATTTATATATAAGAATATCAATGAATAATTTTCTCCTATTAACATCATATTAGTAATAATTATGAAATAAGGGTGAGAGATAAATGTTTTAACTAATTTATAGTTAAATCTAAAAAAAATTAGAAACTAGATATAATTTAGATTATATGATAAGTATAATGAAGTATAATTATCCAAACATAAATTAAGATTGATTTGATGATGCTAAAGAAAGAAACTAGAGAGATAATGCTAGAAAATATATAATAGAAATAACTAAGTCGATTTTTCTTGAAATGTGGTTATACAACAAAAACATGGATATCATAGAAAGGTGTCATCAAGCTCTCTAATGGATTTTACTGTCTAAAACTATTTCTAGATAATACTAGTAGAGATAGATAGTACCAACATATAGTAGTGTCCAAGGCATCTGGTAGTGTCTCGGAGTGTCTAATGGCTATACAATTTTTTAGGGGTGTTCACTTGTACATGTATAATGAAATTAGGGAACTAGAACACTGCAATATGATGAAATAAAGACTATTTTTATCTCTCTTTTTGTGTAAATACTACAATGTACTTGAACATTAGCACAAAACAAAAATCCCTAAAGAATATTGTGTTTGACTAGCCCTAACATGGCCTAATGCATGTGAATGCTACACTATGTAGCAATATTGTAAGGTGGGATCAATCCACACATAATTTTCTTAATTCCCATATTAAAATATAACTATGAAACTAAAATGTGACCTAAAATTATCCTCGACACTTAGCACTATGTTACTTCAAACCCTTATGCTTAAGATTTAGCTTTGTGGACTGCTCTATGAATGTTCTTGGAAGATTTGGGATACATATAAGCCTTTTGCTGTAAATAATCTACAATGTAGTGTTGAGTTGTGTGGATGTTAATGACCTTGAGAGTCATTTGTATATAAAGTTGACTCTTCATTGATTCCCCACTCAAGCCAAGGCATGAATCAAGCCTAGAGTGACTTAATAAACACACTCACGAAAAGCAATCATTTTCCACACATGATAATGCGAATGAGGGTTGAAAGTGTATAAAGTGGATGGTATTGTCCTAGGGGTAGGAATCGAGAATAAATGAAAAGGAGAATGATTTTATATTATTCTTGTATAGACTAGAGGTGATCCCTAGTAAACTTATAATTAATAGATAAAAGTGACCGAGATGATGTGTGGGTGATAAAAGTGACCGAGATGATGTTTTTCAATAGTCTAGTTATGTTGTCAAATAACATAATTATGTGTCTACAATCCCCCCTTTAATCTAGTATTATAAATGATATATTATAAGGATAAAATAAAATTTGTGTGATAACTGCTAAAGATATTGACAAATGTATTTGAAATGTTCCACTATTGAAATATAACAAGTAAAGTTTTGTGTGGTTTTATGTTCTAATAATGATAAAAAATAGAAAAACATGAACTTCCAACAAATATTGAAAACAAGAAATAAAAGTAAGCGAATTAATACACTTGATTTTATGTAAACCGAGATGTCACTTCTTGAATCTAGTAGAAACATTTTATGGGATGAATGTGCCCCAAAAGATATAAATATTGAATTGGAGAGCTAAGCAGTATAGATGCTCTAACTACAACTTAAGAAAATTAGAGAGATGAGGGATATAGATTCCCCAAATGAGCCATGGGTGTCCAAATAACCTAGTTTATTATAAATAATGTGATTAGACATTATTACTTTCTTGTCCAAATAAACAAATGAGGGTTTTCAATTAATATGATAAACTATGATATCTTTACCTTTAATTTCTAAGAGAAAAAAGGATGAATGTTTTGGTGTATACAAAAGACCTAGAAGTGTGAATGCATAGTACCATTGTTTCCCAACTTGTGATATAATGTTTGTATATTAATAAAACCCATGTTTAATGTGATCAATTATCCCTAAATATAAATGGAATTATCACTTCTATATTCTTGCATGCCCATATATGTGGAAAAATGACAACTCCAAGGCCACCAACATACTCCTCCAAGGTATATCTATACAAATATCTATATAAGTGGGCGAGAATACAATGCCCCCATGCGTACCACACTCCCCGCTCCTAAATATCTCGTAATATATAATACATATAATGGTAAATGGTGACACCACCACCATCCACATATAAAAAATATGCCAACCATACATAAATGAATTTATGTAATTATGGAACAAATAATGTCACAATATCAATGATAAAAATAGTAAATTCAATGATATTTCCGTTTGCCTACTAGTTTATTGTCTATGGGATCATTTTAACATATCCCATACCCACTATTAATGATACCTGAGCCCTCTCAAAAAATACGGGGAGACATAAAATATGCCACACATCCTCTAGAGTGATAATCATCTATCCTGTCGGGAGCTAGAAAGTACATGTGTTTGTATTCCACCTCTTGGTGAGTGAGGTCATTAGATGCATATTATATGGTATCTTACATAGAAGAGAAACATAACCTACTTTGTCTCACTCCAATATATCCCACCTTACATAAGACTAATCCTATCAATTTCACCATGTGGTGACCATATGAGAACTCTTGTGAGAGCAAGCACCACTTAAAAAACACATAAAACAAGCTTTAATTAGCCATCTCTAAGAAAAATAGAAAACAAATTCAATACAAAATTCATAGGATGAAATTGAAAAAATAGATAGAAACGTAGATAATACATTTCCACACATGAACCTAATCATCCAATTGTGGACAAAAAAACATCACAAATTTTCTAACTTTGCCCCTAAAGGGACAAAAATGCTAGAGGGACAAAAATGCTATAAAACATTTATACACCTACATATCTCAAAAATGATTTTTTTATAAAAAAATATAAATGGGTACAAAATGATAAATTTCAAAATGGGTACAAAATAAATTTCTTTATCGTTCCTTGTGTGCCTCTATCTCTCAGTTCAAAACTAGAAGGGTCTCTATCCCACTCCATCAAGGCTTTATTCTTACCCTTGTTAAAAGAGTTGCCCTGGATATTGACAAGACTGGGTCCCTAACTAAAGCTCTGGAAGCTTATGCAGATGGAGTCGACTCGGACTCGGAGGAAGAAGACTCGAGTGAAGATTTTGACTCTCAGGAAGGTGACTTGGAAGAGGATAAAGACGAGGTTGAGATTGTGGCAGCCCAAAATCTTAGGGAAGTGAAATCTAAGCAGAGTCCTAGTGTCCCTTTGCACACCAAGGGGGAGTCTAGTAAACAGGATCTTCCGACTCCTATCAATGTGCAATTGGAACATAAATTCAAGGCTATGTGACACGTTGGACCTGTGAAAGGAGAGAACCATTTGGCTAAGATGGCGGAGGATATTGAGGAACTTAAGGGAGATATGCGGCTCACTAAGAGCTCGGTGAAATTTTTGTTCAACAACTGGCATAAGATGAAAGCGCAGGTTGAGGAAGCAAGCAGTTAGCAATGGGCATGGCAGAGAGATTGAGGTTTTTTAAAAGCCAACTATGGTTTCATTGCCAATGAGTTGGACCATGTTCGTGTCATTCTCCATAGCTACATCTAGTGGATTGTAGTCACGGTGAAATCTACTCTATAGCATCTCCAGACTCTAGTTTACCTCGCTAATGCATATAGTGCTGTGGATAGTTAGGGAAGGAAAAGAAAGGCGACTCCTCATGGTTTCGACTTGGCATCTTTGGTTGGTAACATAGATGCTTTAGATAAGGAATGGATTAAGGTGCTAGAGGGGCTTGAAAAATCCTATAAATGATTTGGGGAGGAGTGTTTTGTTTTATTTACTATCTCTATAGGTTTTTGGCTATTAGTTTCTTTCTTCGCTGCTGTTAGTTCCACTGTGTTTTTTTGTTGCTGTTGTTTCACTATTTTAGCTCCTGGGGGAGCTCGTATTATTATGAATTGTTATATTATCGGTTTTTTGATGGTGTGGTAATGTATTTATCTGCTCTCATAGAGAGGTGACTGTGTTTGGGGTAGGGTACCCTCAACCCTTTTTTACCTCTAATCAAAAAAATAGATTTCAAAATTTACTAGTTTGCTAGCCATCTTTGTGTACAATTTTTATAATTACAAAAATCACGTCTAAATATCCCTAGAAATGTGACATGGTTGTAGGCTTAGAGCACAAATCTCACTATTGTAAATAACATATGAATTACTTTTGGATTTTCAACTCAACCTATTTATAGGTTGTTTACCTTTTCTATATTTATCATATATTATACTAATTAACTCAACGCAGATATGTATCTATCACTTTATTTGTGTGACATGTTCAGCTACACATATCCAAGTTGTACGCTGTTAGTAGCATTGGAATCATGATAATTATTTGTCCATGCTATATCATCCTTCCTAATAATCTAATTTAATTTCCATTTTTCTATATGATTCAACTTGCTACACTCTTTTTCAATACATTGGCTATGATTACATTAAACTATTCTCCATTTTTGTTCAAATATATACATACCTATTAACTAAACTACTATCAATTTAAATTCATCTCCATACTCTATTACTATATTTCGATTTAATCAATTCATTTATCTCATCTCTCATATAGATAAGGGGCATACATCAAGGCTTGTGGCATAAGCCAAAAATATGCTTAAAAGAAACAAATATCAAGATAATTCACACTAAAATTAAATTCTTCCAGAAAAATATAATACATGATTTATGATTCAAGGTTGATGAAAAGCACAAAAATGCAAAAAATATTTCAGGAATTTTTAAAGCCATATGCAAAAGTTCCAATAAATGTAAATTTTACAATATCTTCCAATAAATGTAAGGGTCATGATGCTAATTCAGGATCACCTTTTCTATATCACAATTCATGGGCATGTTGTTAGGTCATACTCATTTATTATATATCTTGAGCATATAAAAATTTAAGAGAGATTATTTAATATTCTATACCAAAACATAGTAGGGGAATGAAATTGACTCGTGTTCACCTCGATTATGATACAATTACCAAATTTAGAAATAATCTCAATCCTTTTGAAATTTAATATTTTAAATTACTGCAAATATAGTGTGGGCATGACAATTCTTCATTCCCTTTTAATTATAAAACTAGCAATCACACGTGAGGTGTGCAATGTTAACGCTGAAATCAAAATATTCTTAAGGCGGAAAAACAATTGAAAAACACAACAAAATAATTTGATATTTCTAGTTAGTAAATGAAAACCAAAATGAAGTAGTGAAAAGTGGAGAAGAAGAAAAGATTCAGATTCCAAAAGAAGTGGAGTAGCTTGAAAGGGAAGGTCCATCGCTGAATAAGAGGGGATTGTTAAGGATAGGGAACGAAGATGGGACTCCTCATATAAGTGTGATTGCAAAATTGCTGCCGAGAAAAATGTGTCATAGCAAGTGAGTGGGAAAAGGGGCGACATTTGATAGGCAGACAAGGTGGGAACAATCGATATAGTTGTGAAGGAAAGTTGTCGTGTTTCCATGCCCCCAATTTCAATAGTGGTTTTCTTTAAAGTAAATCCTTGAGTTTTTTGGATTGAAAACAATAAAGCCAAGTTAACTGGTAATTGCATTCAGTGACCTATGGAAATTACGGTAGTTGGAACATGGGAGGGGTTTTTCGTAAGGGCCATGTATATCAATCGAATTAGACAATGAGTAATAAAATCAAATATGACCGACAAAGAAAGTTGACGTAAACAATATCAATGATATAGTTTTGATGTAAACATGCTTTATTCATTTGACGTGTGACAGTCACTCTCCAACCACTGTGAGCCACGTGTACGGTAGATGAATGTTTGTGCTTCATCGACCAAATACATCATAAGCATTGATGTCTATATCAGTTGCCAAAAAATGGAGAAGGCTTCTAGCCGTGATTACTTTTCTTGCAATTGCAAGGTAACTCAAGCTAAATTATATGTCAATTTCATAATGAATGATGATAATAACGGTGAAAACCTATCTTGTACTTCAAAGATGGATTCAATTTTTTGCATGTGGGATCTCAACACAAGGAATCTAGAGATGGAGGAAGGTTCCCTGATGAATATTTCGACATCAATCTTGGCACAGACGGATAATTGTCTGTTATACGACGATCTGGACCTTCTCCAAAGCCGTTCTTCTCCTCCATTAGTTGACGTGTTCAATTTTAAAGATACAAAGTCGGTGTTGGAAGAACAGAATTTTGAAGGCCTCACAACAGTTTTGGTCATCTGACATGTGACAAGTTGTCTCCAACCACTGTGTGCCACATGTATGGGTATGCAAAGAACAAAGAGACTGAACGATGCAATGTGGAGAAAATGACGAACATTTAATCTGGGTTTGTCAGACGATGAATTGAGAGCTCCGGTTTGAGGTGGTTTTGGGGGATATTCACAAATTGAACGGCTAGAGGCTGCCATTAAACAAGCCTTGGATGAGACAGTTCTTAGTTAATTTGCTTTGTTTCTTTCTATTCATTATCTTAAGCACATGAACTTGGGCAGATGAAAATGTGACTGAGGGGAATGGTTAAGTCCCTACATGATTCGGGATGCCTCGTCTCGCTCCTCATTCTCTTGAGTGTGCGAACTTGGAGCCGACAACAATGTGACTAAGGGGAATGGTTAAGTCACTACATGATCCAGGATGCCTTGTCTGATCGTTTAGATCAAACCAAGGTATTGTCATCAAGTTTGTGCGTTGCGCATCTACGAGTCGGTCTATATTGTCTATAACAACACCTAAACCGTTGTTTGCTTTTCCCAAAACGCAACAAATTTGTTATTTTTCAAACGCTATTTCCTAATCCAATATATACAACTGGAGCAATGCGTGTTGGCCTCTAACGACGTATGGAGAGATTGTTTACAAGATAGTACTAATTCCATCCAATGGACACTCTCAGGTCCATGCGCAAGCGAGAACACGAGTCTTTAGAGGGACATCGGATAACGAGGTAACAACTTAATTACAAAAAATAAGAATGTTTATTACACACATTATCGTGCTTGTGTTTTAATGCACATTATTTTCTTGGCCGTAACAAAGGAATATAAAATATTATTTTCGCGACGTAATAACAATTTGCAATTCCGTCACTTATTGTAAAGAAACAAACCTCCACATAAATCGACATTTTCAATCTTCTTTTGAATATCTCTATATTGCCAGCTGTATAATTTGATGAATGTATTGACAAATACAAATTCTCATACAAAACTTTTTCAACATTTTATTTTGCGCATATTTAAAAATACAAATACGCATACAAACTATACAACTATATATTTTGCATATATTTACACACATTATCATGCCTTTGTTTTAATGTCATATGTGATAATCTTGTTTCCCCATACACTGTCAACCAAATCATCTCAGCCGGAGCATAATTTTTTGGTTTCCCCTTGCTCTAATGCCTTTCAACATAATAACAACTGGTAATTTTGTTGCTTGTTTTCTAGGATGCAGCAAAGGAATATTAAGTATTATTTTCTCGGCATAATAAACGCTAACATCTTTCGGTGTGATAACAGTTGGCAATTCCAAAAAGGTGCAAAAATGGATTTTATGAAAATAAAAAAAATATTGCCATCAATGCATAGAGCTCGAGAAAATATGCACTTTTAGAGAAAATGACACCTGAAACAGAGCCACAAAATAAAAGTTATGGCACATACAAGTTTTTGTTGTTATACATCTTCCCGGACCCTTTCCAAAATTGGCAATTTTTTTTTTCTGTTCTTGTGATTTTTTCACCAAAAACCCAAAAAAAGAAAAATATGCCATAAAAGGAAAGAAACTTTGTGTTTGCCGAGTTTTTTAGTTTCTGCGAGTTTTTCCACGATTTTTAGTTTTCGCGTGTAAGGCAGAGATCGGGCTGTGCGGGAATAGGTTGTTTTCGCGAGTTTTTCCACGCTTTTTACAAAATGCACCAAACCCACGTGTAAGGTAGAGATCGGTCCGTGCAGGAGGAGATTTAGCGTATTTTCCACTATTTAGATAGTCGACGATGGGGAAGATGTGGATCATTGGATGTTGTTAGAGCCCCCCAGGCTTTCTAACATAGAATACGCCTTTCAAGGTAATTAAGTCTAATTGTACTCTTTTCGGTCTAATTAAATATAGTTGCATGTTCATGGCTAGATGTATTGCATATTGATGTGAAACCACTTTCCAACAAAACAGTGGGCTTCCACAATATACATGTGTGTATGGGGATGGCAAAGTATATGGGATTTGTTCCATATAGGTTGTCAGAAAGGTATTTTCTTTTTTTAAATGGATTCGATGTTGTATATATTCTAATCGAAAGAATATCTATAAAAAATTATTATGCATGGTCAAAATGGTCTAGAAATAAATAAATACAAACCCTAAATTATTCCATTGTGCAGTTTAACTAACAACTAATTACAGTATTGGTCCTTTACATAGCTTGGAGCACTAACCAACATGGGGTGAATGTAAAATCTCTATCTACATCGAATCTAGGTGGATGTGTAAGGATATAGTACCTCTAAACTGGTCTCTTTGGGCCTGTGCAAGTCTGAATAAGCCACCAAATTAACATAACCCTTATTGTTTTTACTTTCCTTGTTTTGACCCTCCCATGGAGCCCTGCAGTAAATACAGGTCATAGTCCCAGAGTGCTTACTTTGACTCCACTTGACAAAATAGTCTATGTGCACGTTATTCCCGCAAATCATACAAAAGACAACCACCTCTCTACCTCCAGCCAGCGGCTCATAACACATAGGGCAATCCCCCTCCAAATCTCGCTGCACAATTGCTTTGTCCTTGTGTTGGGGATTTGAACCCGTGATCTCTTGAAACCTAGAAACGCACACTCTGGCTGGCAAGAATGGCCTCATTGACAGAGGATGTGTGAAGAAGTTGATCCAGCTCATATTTGAGGAGCGCTTTCTGCCAGACATGTGGGTTGTCACGTGGCAACTTGATAACACATAACATAATGAAGAGAATAAGCTTGGTGTTGCCACGGAGGAAGTCGGGGCAGGTGCAGGAGGGGCGGAGGTCGAGTTGCATGCAATAAACGTTGCCTGTGGCACCTAGAATGAAAAACTCACAGGTGGAGGGCGCTGGTATTTGTTCGATGAGGTAGAGGTGGTGATCGAATGCACGCTCTATGCACTCTAAAAGAGCCACGGTGGGGCGTGCAATGAAACATGCCTACCACTTCTGTTCCTCCTCCTTTCTACAAAGCTTCGTAGCTCGACCCCCCCCCGTGCTACTCTCTGCCTCGCCGTGTTTCTTCTAATTTGAACAAGATGTAGCTACATTTTTTACGCTTCTCTGCCTAAGCGTCATTGTGAACGATGAAGCCCCGACTTTGGGCATGCTTTCTTTCTTCTCTTCCGATGATTTCAAAGTTGTAATTTCCAAGGGCCAGTCATCCATGACGTCCATAGTTTGTGAAAATAACAATTACTAGAAAAGACAGAGCTTTGAACATATAAATAACAGAAGTCGACTAAGAGCAAAGAAGCTCATGCACTCAAGAATGACCTCCAGAGTAGAGATCCATATGACCAAGCCAAAGATAAACCCAGAGTGCCATGATGGCCACACCAAAGAATGCGAATGCAATAAATAGCTACCTATTAATGCATTGTGCAAAACGAATTCCCGAGGACGCTCCTTCTGCGATGGATGAAACAAGATTTTCTTGTGTGTAATATCCTCCTCCACTTCTAGCTTGTAAGCATCAACCATTCCATGCATTTTCAAAGAGGGCAGGAGCTGACATACAGAGACAAAACGGTGATAGTACTTGGGTATGCACCACACTCTTTCTATGGCTTGGCATGGATGAAATGTTTGTTTCCCTGCATCAACACATGTACTCCCTATTTCATGTCAACCTTTCATCCTCACAAGTTGTCAGTGTCAATACCTGGTGACTCTAGCTGAACAGTCGGTGTTTCAGACCTGTCAGTTTCTTTGCAACCAAGTAGACCAGCCTGCTAAACTGAACTGATACTGCCAGGTGTAAGGCTGGAAAACTGCCATACGTCATCGACAAATTCATAACAGCCATCGCTGTCACTATCAATTTCAGAGAGGGGGATCCTTTTCCCATAGATAACACGCCTTTCGGTGTAAAAATTAGAAGGCCCATTTTTAGCAACGTGGTTTAGTTGGAAAGGGTGATGTACATTGGGTCTAGTGAAACCCATAAAACTTAGCAAATTATTGGAAGACCCTTTGTGGTTCCCCCTTTGAGTATTACTCTAATCTTAAAATCATGAGCATTGGAATTATTGCACCCAAACCTCATTTGCTAGATTGGAGAGATTTGTTTACACAAAATTGGGGAGTGATCACTCTTAATTCAGTATTAGTCACCCTTCTTCAAAGTTTGGAATTTACAAATGCCACTTGTCTAAGAATGTGGGTTAGTCAATGACTCAAAACTCCATCATTTTAAACTATGTTCACTCTCCTTCAATAATTCAAATAATATGGTGGATCTCGCCTAACATCACTCACAAATAGGCATGGTAGTCAAACATGTATGGTTTTTCTTTTAACTAGACATTTTCATTTACTAGATTAAAAGGAGACAAATTTAAAAAATTAAAGCTGACATAAAATCCAATTCATATAACACTTAATTGAATTATTTTAATTGGGAGATCGAGCAAAAAAAATAGTAATTAGTGATGTAATGTCTATCCTTTCCTTATATTCATATGACTTAATTTTGAGCATCTAATAACTAATTGTGTTTTATTTCTTCTTATCTTGTTGAGTTAGAGAGATCTCTATATTTGTTTATGGT
This sequence comes from Taxus chinensis, assembly GCA_019776745.2. Taxonomy (NCBI): domain Eukaryota; kingdom Viridiplantae; phylum Streptophyta; class Pinopsida; order Cupressales; family Taxaceae; genus Taxus; species Taxus chinensis. Next base: position 221,310 of record JAHRHJ020002763.1, on the reverse strand, counting down.
TATTTTATTATTCTTGACCTCAGGATACGATAAAAAACTATAGGAAATGATCGATTCTCGATCTTGTACCAAAGTGTATGATTCTACCTTGGGCTCGTTTTCACTACCTTTTTGGTATTGGCCCATTTTTTACCATTATTTATGATTTTTTAAGTCTATGGATCAAATTTTGCAAACCACTAGGTTATAATTTTAATGTAAGAGACTCCTATCTATTCAAGGTTACTAAGAGGTCAAACACATCCACAAGAAAGATAAAAAAGGCCAATACAAGAGATAGCAATGGAATTATTACCAAATTAATTATTTGAAGAACTCCATATATTCATTCTATTTTATAGGGATGGTTTTAAAAAATATTTCAACTATTTATTTTATGTTTATTATTACATAGGGAAATATAAATATTACACTTGATCAAAATTTCACTTCCACGAAGTTGGGAGAACTACATTTAGGTTTATGCTCCAGGTGAGGTAATGTAGTGTAACACCTAGATTATTAGTGAGGATCTCCAAGGTCAGTCCAACTTGAAAAATAACTTAACCCTGCTCTCCTAATTTAATGTCAATTTGAGTGCTTGTGTAGAAGAGATTGAGTTTTCTATTACAAATATGTTCACGTGCATCTAGAGTGATTTCATAGGAGAAAGAGTACATCAGAAAAAGATAAAGGAACATACACTAAAATAGGAGCCTAAAAAATGAACAAATTAAGTATGTACAGGTTGTGTTGGTTGATCATATCTAGAAAAGATACAAACCTAGTTTTAGAGATAAAGTAGATACAAAATATTTTCACAATATTCCTTATATTTTCACACACATATCATCCTAAAAACATCCAAAAAATCTAAGTAAACTATCCACTTGTGGCTTTAATATATTTTAACATGATCTCTAATTAATTGGATTCCCTAAGTAATGCATTTTAATTTTATATCATTGTACAAATGTGTAATATATAATCTAAATGTACATACTTTCTACATTTCAGTCCTAATTAGGGATATAAAGCCTATCATGACATTATTATCTAAATTATGGTTAAATCGATAAATTTCTCATATACATGAATTTATCTAACTTATATCGATTTGAATTTTTAATTACATGGATACTATACATTATACATGAATGTGACACCATTTTCTTGTATTTGAATATATTTCTTGTTTTTTATTTCTACTTGTGATTTTGTGTGTTCTTATCTTGTGTATTGTGTCTAAAGACTCTCTTTTCATAATATTATCATTTTTTGTGTGATTGATTACTTGCCTTATTCTTGATCATGATGTTTCTTACATGCTTGAGTATAATACATGATATCAGATGTTTGTCTCTTTGATTCATGTCACACATACTACTAGTTTTTGTTCCTACCAATGCCAATGTTTCCATGATTATATCACACATCTATAAGGGCACCTACAGTCTACTACTGTGTAATTCATTGCTATATATTACTTGTTACTTGTCTATATATCTATCTAAGTTTTCATGCGAAGATATATTACATGACAATGGTAGTCACTTTATGCTTGTAACTTGGATTACACGTTACATATTTTTTCTATATGATAATTTATTTTCTATGATGACATATCCTACATTGTTTAAACACATGTGTTACATGGCTATCTTATCTCATAATTTATATAAAATTTACAAATAGTGTACATTTCTCTTTAATTTTAGATGAGTGATGCATTGACACATCAAATACCTCAAAAGGGCGCATAAATCTGTCTTATTTCAAATAATTATATATTTTCGGATAGAGTATACAATTCTATACAATTTTAGAGGTATTTAAATCAAATTCAAAGAGATCAAATTTATTTTAAAGATATATTATACAATTTTAAGTTACATGGAACACAAAATGAACATGCAATCAATGAGGATAAGAGATAACAACTTACATTTTGAGATTCATTTTATCATATTTTGGAGAAATTTACATACATCTTTTGGGTTTATTCATCTTCAACATTGTATATGTTTTGACCCCAATGGGGGGTTGATAACCAGAACCATTGTAGTAAAATGTTCATTTCAATTCGTGTCATATTCAAATAATACTTTTTCGTTTCTCTAGTTAAGAAGTGGGAATTGAAGTGTTGTACAAGGGAATTTTTTTATTCACTTCTTTAAACAAGAAGTGGATGTTCTAGTATCATATTAGGATCTCCTCTTGATATACTTGGGTTGGTTGATACCCCAGGAATTTATATCAAGTTTTAGTCAAAATTTTAGCACTATTTATTTATGAAAGAGACATATATCCACATTAGCAAGGGAATCTTCCTATTTTATAATAGTGTTTAGCTCAACCTTGTTTCCACATTGGAAATTACATCTCCACTCGAGGTTCCATTACACCTTTTGGGAATGTTTACCACATGGAACTCTCTAAAAAATAAAACATTTCAACAATGATACCATGTTTCACATACCATTAACTTCATTTGTTTCATATTGTTTTCAAATTTACATGTATATAGTACTTAAATTTGATTATCATGCATTCACATTATCATTAATTTGATCTATTCGTATTCTCACTTAAGTTGTAGGCATTCTAATGAGGCATGGAAAATAAGATAGTGTAATTTCAAAAATAGGTTTATGTTCCTAATTAGATATTATTAAATGTGTAAAGATATTTGAAAACAACAAACCATAAATTGGACAATCCTAATTTATGTAAAGATATTAGATCACACCACACATTACAAATATAAGAGTGAAAGTAAAACTAGTGTTTGGGTTTAGAAGGAAGTAACCATTATTTAATCTTAGGCTATGTGAAAATGGGACAAAACTAGTTTAGGAAGATGCGAAGACTACCATTAAGCTATACATGAAATATAGGAAAATGGAAATAGTAGAATTTCCTACTTTTACACACTTAATTTTTTTTCATATCCAAATTTTTCTTACACTGTGACTTAAATTTAAGTTCTTTTGCACCTTTTCAAGTTTGAAATCCCCATTTAAAACTTAGTTCATGAGTTGGGTTATGATATTGGGACCTAATATTACATAGTTCAACCTACTACTTAGTAGCTTTGATATGTACATATCAACCCTATTTTTGTTCTTTAGGCAACCCAATCCTCTTATACCAGTTTAGGATTGCATATTTGGATCAAAATTCAAGATGTCATATTTTGATGATAGATTTAGGATTAATCAAACATCTCTAGGACCATTTTTCCAATTTATTTCTATAAAATTAATTCTAGGGGGTTCATTCCTCGATGGTCCTCAAGACCTTAAGCTCTTGATCTAATTTCCAGAGCCCTTCCACTAGATTTTTGGATTTACTCATAAACGTCTACCCCATTATATAATAATAAATATTAGTTGAATTTTTGTATAAGTTCATAACTCTATTATTCTAGAGAATATGGGAAAAAAATTGCATAATCCATTACATAGTTATATAATAGTATAAGTTAGCCAATATGAGATTTACACATTATGTTTATGAATGTCTATCACTTATCATGCATATTAATGGCTTATGAGCATTATTGATTTTTATGGAACTCAGATGGAATGCTTTACCACACCCCCACCCTACAAAATTATGATTCACAACATAAAATAATGTAATAGGAAGACAAACAACTTATCCATTAGTCATATCAACACCTTTTATAGGCATACATTAGGAAGAAATAGTGTCATCCACCTGACATATCCATCAGGATTCAGGGATTTATAACCTCCCACGACTCTTCCTTTGAATCATTGTTGGATTTTATAGAATCCCTTCATTATGTAGCGAGTCTATTAAGGTATGTATATATATAATTATACATGGTCTCAAAAGTCAACGACACATGGTTTTGATCACCCTTGGTTAAGATCCATTAATTAATAACATACCTTTTAAGTTTGTAAAATAGGTTTATTATAATTATGATTGATTACTTTTTGTAAAGATTAATTAAGATAGTATATGTATTAAATACATTAAATATGTAGATACGAAATCATGTCCTGATAAATATGACTATTACACATATAATAAGTGAGATAAATAAAGTAAGTAAAATTTATGGTTAGAAGATATTACACAAATTTTGGATCGAGATGGAGTGATATTGATATGAAAGTGTGTATGAAAGATTCATATCGCACCACTAAGTTTTTCTAAAAATTTAGAAGTTTGAATCTGAGTGGAGGATGAAGTCTCATGTTATGGTTAAATTCTCCCTGATAAATTTGTCTAAGATGGACGTTTTTTTCCCTTGTAGGATTTTTACTTTGGCACTATGATCTTATGTATATATAGCTTTTCATTTTATAACTAGAATTCTATGATCACATTTATGTAGCATATTAGGGATATTTTTTCTTCTTTTTTTTATGGGGACTTGAAAAGGGGTTAGTATGATTGGGTTGAATTTCCTCCACAATACCTACATATAAATAATTTGAAGAGGCATCCAAACCTTATACTTCCCCATTTGATGTATGTGTGTAATACATATATTGAAATGTGTTTTGAAAATGAAGACCCAAAAATGACCTCCATCCATTAGTAATGATTTATGATGTGTTCTAGCTTTACAAAATGTATGAGGATAGTTTACTAGTATGATTGAGAGAGTTATTTATAAATTGGTGCTTTGTTGTGATGTCCTAGGTAGTCCTAAAAGATATGAGATGCAAGGCCCTTTGAATTTTTTTTATGAATGTACTTTTATAAATAACTATTGCAAAATATTTTCTCACTCAATTGACACTAGGTTGACTGGGGTACCTTATGAATTTCAAAAACTGTTTGTTAGAGATTTGGAGGACTAATATATTATTTTAAGATACAGTCACCCAAACAAATTTATTTTTCATGGAAAATTTCAATCTAGTGAGGTGTAAATTACATTTTTTTTCTTGGATATGGTGGTCATATGTCTGAAGGTGTGTTATTTATTATGAAAGTATGATTTTGAATTGTCAATGATGAAAAAAAGTATAACCTAGTGGTTTGAAGTGCCAATTGAGCTAGATGTATGTAACAACTATTATCTTAAGCATAAAATGATATTGGGGTGAGATAAATTCCAATAATTATCACCAAATTTTTTTGGTCTACATTTAGGTATCTAAATTTACCTACATGTTAATCTAGTAATTAAAAATTGATTGATTAAAATAAATAACTTGAAACACAAACCTACTATAAGGACAAGACATCCATAAGACTAGAATGTGTGTATTCCTTTATACTTTGTATATTGTCATACATGTGAACTTACATTCCACATGAAAAAATGTATATTAAATTCCAATAAATATGTTTATAAAAAATCATTAAATAACATAAACTAAAAATTAAAAAGCATGAAATATATATATTTGTTTATCCCCAGTCCTTATTAATTATACATTATATGCCCGATATATGCCCACATGCACATCAATAAATTCCTAATTTGTATTCACTAAGTCTATAAGCTCATAGATTCATTAATCCATTTAGTAAATTAGAATAAGGATTGAGTGAGTGATAGAGAAATGTGATCCCCATGCTAAAAAGAGTGTAAGTGTTTAGAGAATAAATTCAAGTAAATATTAATATCTACCATTTATTAGGCATGTGCATTAGAGTAGATTCCAACTTGACTTGGTATATAATTGGTTTTCTATCTTCAAATAACTATTTCAATCAAGGGAATTGATAATAATGGAAATATAACACAGGCCTCTCAAAGCATTCCTTATTTATTATTATATTATCGCAAGGTGTTGCAACTCAATTAGAGTTATAAGGAGAAAGATTAATTTCTTACAGATCAAGTTTTACAAAATTCAAGGAAAAAGAGAGGTCTTTTGAGCCCACATGTCGATGAACAAGGATGTGGATCTATATTTTCTATAATTGATAGTTACACTAACTGTGCTACTACAATACCAAAAGATAACACAAAGGTTCTTTGTTCATACTATATTTTCTAGGTATTCTTCATTTTCTTGTATAGATTTGGATTATATTATTTGATTCTAAAAATTATCTCCAAAATTAAAATAAATTGGGTATTCCTCTAAAACTCCCTCTTACCATTATAATTTTTTTCTACTTCATAGAATATATTGTTATTATGTAAGCATATTTTGTTTTAATGTAATATTTATGGGTACATGTGTTACATTGTTGATTTAAAAATGATTTCCCATAAATCAAATACAACCTATGATATAAATGGATCCACATTCTTATGTATTGAAATTTGGGATGTAAATAATATGAAATTAATTTTGTTTTTTACATGTTTTTTTTTTACTTATTTACTATCATGCATTTGGTTGTCTAATGGTTGGAGTGTGATATGAACCAGTTACTTAAAGAGAAATTTGTTTCAAACTTTAAAATTTTATCCCCCTATGTTATTATTCTAGCGTAAGACAATATGCCTCTCAAATAAAAATAATCTGTGGTGGAATAAAGTATGTGAAAACAAACAAACATATCTTGTGACTCCACCTTTGTAAAATAAATTGGTCTTGTGCTAAGAACATCACCTCTGTTGATTGAGAAAGTAAGAAAAGTTTACTTAGTTCCATCAATGCATAAATATATAGGCATCCCTCTAAAAATTGTTAAGAAAATGAAGAAGACAAGTATGAGTGCGACTATGTGGGATTCATTTTCTACCCCATCTCAGAGGGGTCTCTTGCAAGAAACTTTAAATTAGCTGCTGCAATCTAAATCAGCTATGCATAAGTAAAATTATGTGGTTAACCTATGTCAACCAAAGGAGGAATAAGTAAGTAGATCTAAGAAACCACAACCCTTCTATATGTCCTTGATTTTCAGAAAGAACCTAGTACATAATTATATGAGAGATTCAGGTGCTAGTAGTTCTGTAATTCCCAAGAAAATAACATACATTTTAGGCCTTCAGTACAATCCAAATTTTAAGGGAGTTTTACAACTTGATGGTTCAATAGTCAAAATACTAGGAGTCATAAAAAATATTGAGTTAACCCTTCATGCTTGTCCTAGCTTGACCATCACTCAAGCTATATTAGTCTACCTATCAAGAGATATTTACATTGATCCAAAGTGGGTGGATATTTGTCTTCTGATTAATCATATGCTTTTAAGACTAGGTATGGCACAAGATTTACCATTAGAGTTGAGCCAATTTCATCTTACCATATTGAGTCTATATGATCATGTTCCCCTCAGCTCTAATTACATAATTCAAGAAGAATAAGAAAATTAAACAATGTAAATACAATAGATAACCCTACCTTACTCAATACCTAATATTTTATCAGATGAATGGGCTAAGGAGCATTATTAATTTGACTTGTATGACATAGATGAGGAAATTGGTTTGGATAATTATTCTATCCATGAATAAGACTCTTTGCTCCCCATGTTACACAAAGAACGAAATGAAAGTTCAGACCTATGGAATATGTTATTTGATGGTTCTAGGAGAAGAAATGGGTCTAGAATAAGTGTCATTTTGATTTATCTAGCTGGTAAGAAGTTCTTATTTTCCCATAGATTAAATTTTGCATGCTCCAATAACTTGGAAGAGTACAAGGAATTAATACATGGATTGTTGTTGGTGGAGAAAAATTAAAAGTTTGCATGTTCAAAGTTTGCAAATCAATTAAGAGATAATTTTGATGCCAAGAACAAGATTCTAAAATATTGTAGACATAGAGTGTGGGATCTCATAGAAAATTTTGATGTTATCAACCTACAAGTTGTTCCAAGGAAGTTGAATGTGGAAGTATATTAAATGACAGGTATAGGATCACAATTTTCTCCACATAAGTACCTCATCCAAGGTAATAAGCAACATGTTAAGATTGTGGTTATACCATCCATTCCAGATAATGAAGAAAGTTGGGAAGTTTTTAAAGTTGATGAGAAAATAGTCCAATTTATCCAAAATAAGGAATATTTTTCATCAAAACTATCAGTCAAGGGTTGTAAGAAAGATATGGTGAGAAGATCATTTAGTTAAAGGCAAACAAGTTTCCTAGAGGACTAGTTACACTCAAATACATCTTCATCCATGATGATAAGTTCAAGGGAGAAAATAAAAAACATAATAAAAAATGATGAGGGCTAATAACTAGTCATTATCATGAAATAAAAAGAGCTATTGCTTGGTAAGGTATGTGAAGAGACTGGGGAAAAGGATTTTATTCCATTGTGTCAAAAGTATAATAATGTTTTCTCATGGATCTATGAATATATTAGAGGTTTTGATCCAAATAATGCCTAGCATGTTATAGATCTTGATCCCAATGCCAAACCCATTAGATAGAAGAAAAGGCTTGTCAATCCCAAGATAGAACCCCTCATGAGAAAATAACTATCCAAACTCATGGAATCCAAAATCATCTTTCCTATTAAGTATTTCTCTTGGGTGGAAAACCTTGTCCCTATTATGAAAAATAATGGAGAAATTGGGTTTTGCATGGATTTCAGAGACTTTAATATATCCTCCCTCAAGGATAATTATCCTTTACCCTCGGGCCTCCATGGATCATATTTTTGCAAACATTATTAGGAGCTAGAATGTTTTCTCTTTTTAATGCAGGTTATTTTGGTTTTAACCAAATCATATTCAAAGAAGAAGATAAAAAAAGACAATATTTCACGACCAAATGGGGTGCATATGCCTATGATAAGATTCCATTTGGGTTAACCAATGTTGGCTCTACCTTTTAAAAGGCCATGGATATTACATTTAAGGGTATTCATAAACAGGTTCATCCTTATTTACTTGGATGATATTATAGTTTTCTAAAAATGTGGGTGAAGATGACATGAGACATCTTAAGAAAATGTTGTAAAGGTGTATGGAGTTTGGGATGTCACTCAATCCCAAAGAAATGCATTTTTTATTATTCTGTAGGGAAAACTCTTAGGGTTACATGGTCTCAAAGGATATGAAAAGTATGTTATTATCTACATGGAGAGGATCTCAATCATTATCTATCTTTCATTACCATCTCACAAGAAGGTGCTACAATGTTTCCTTGGCAAGATTAATATTGTTAGGAAGTTTATTCCTAGTTTTGTAGGACTATTCAAGCACATCACCTTGATGCTCAAGAAGGATGTGGATTTTAAATGGATCAGGGAAGGAAAGGATATATTTTTCAAGATCAAGGAATCAATTTCTTAAGCACCCACTCTCATCAACCCAAATTATTCAAAGTAAGTAATTTTCTATACTTATGGATCTGAAGCTAGTATTATTGTTATGTTAATTCAACAAAATGATGAAGGTTTAGAATAACCAGTGGATTTCTTTAGCCAGACATTTAAATACTATGAATTGAGATATAACCACTTAGAGAAGAAAGTATTTTCCATTATGAGAGCCCTAAAAAATTTCAAGTGTATGCCTATGACCAACCACATCCATGTATTACTCTCCCATACCATTCTAAGAGACTTAATAATGGGAGCTGAAATTAGTGAGAAGAAAGCTAGATGGGTGACACAAATTATGGAATATAATGTAGCTAGTAAAGCATCAAAGTTGGTTAGAGGTAGGGGATTGTGTGAGTAGCTAGTTATTGATGTTTTAATGATAAAGAAACTTCTCATGTCTTGGAAGAGGAGGATGAACAATCACCGAAATATCTACCTAATGAAAATAGTTGGAAGAACTGCATGTGAGCCAAAATGTGTCTCAACAACATGCACTGTTACTCATCCATTTAAATAGGGTATTTAAGGCAATGTGTAGGAGACACGCAAGTACCAACATATAAGAGGTTAGACTTAAAGGGGCTATAGAGAGCGCTAGGGTCACATATTTAGAGGGAAGTAACCCTTACACTAGGTTAACCTAGGGTTTCTAAGGCCCGTGGTCAAGATAAAGGAAGGAAACCTACAAGGATATCAGTGTTTGGGTGTGGAGAGGTATTGATGTATGACAAATAAAAGAAATAATCATGCAATAATTGAAATGAAAGTGAATAAAGTAAGCTGATATGTAATAAGAGTATATTCCTAAGATAACTAGCATCAAGCATGCATAACACTAAGCTAACATAACACAATAAAGAAGGATATGAACTAATCTATGTAAATTGACAAAGAATGGTTAGATAACTTACCTTGTACCTGTATGGTGGTTGTTGATGCATCTATCTCCCCTAAGAAGCAACACATTGAGAGAGATATGCTATTAAGTGGAGTAGGCGAAGACCATTCTTGTCCTAGACTCACATATGTTGATCCAATAATGTAAGCAATCATCCAAGAAAATAGGTTTCCAATCCAATCCAAGCACAATGCAAGATGAATCAAAATCTAGGAAAGCAAATGCAAAGATGATGTAAAAGAGAAAAGAAAATGGTACTTTGGGTGTCTTAGCTTCCTTTTTCCTTATGAGTGTTAAGTGAAGTGGAGGTATATATAGGATGGAATTTCCCATGGGTGATGGTGTCGGCCATGAGATAAAATAACACCAAAACAATCACCCATGGGTGATTGTGTCATCCAAGGATGTAAAAAATGAAGTGGTGTGTCATGAAAGGTAAAATAAATGTGTCATGAGTCATGAAAGTGGATGAACAAGGTGTAAAATGGTAGAATGCAAGCAATAAGTCATGAATATGATATGCATGAGACCTAGGAGGATAAGGATACCTAATGCAAAAGTAAGGCCAAGACCAAATATCGACACTCTCTCCATGTACTATCTCTAACCCATAAAGGGTACATGAATAACCATTCCCCATTCTCGGAAAGCGTCTTAAGGAACCCACTCAGGAAATAGATGCATCAATGACCCTTATTTATACAAGGATGATTGTTAGTAACAAGTATGAAAGATGAGAAGTAAAAAAAGGGAAAAATTAGGTGTATACATATGCCATAACTGTTGATCACCACATGTCACAATAGTGAACACATGTGGTGGTCAATGGAAAAATACAGTTCTGTAACACCGATACTAAAAGTGAGTACATAAAGAAGTGCTGAAAGGACTAGCTAAAATTAAATATACTCACCAATTCTTACATGATAGTCTCGATTCATCCTACGACGTGTGGGCGTAATCCATACTAAGAACCCTGAAGAAACAAAACTAAAAGGAAACACTAGAGGATCATCAGTAAAATAATACATAAATCACCTAGCTAGGGGCCCATGGGATGGATGTCGTGATATCATGATGTTGATATGGTGTAGTTTCATAGAGGTCATAGTGTCATTACCAAGTGGTAGGTAGGAACACTAAAAAGTGTAAAAACCCATATGGTAGAAGCTACAAAAAAGAATTGTAACAAAACCTAAGGGTGTACATAAAAGAAGATGGATGATTAAACCAAAATGGGAAGAAGGAAATGTTGAAAAACAAAAAAAACCATGAGGTATATGTTATAAAGTAATTACATAAATCCAAGCAAGACCATGAGCCTAAGCGAGGATGTGCATAATACTATGGTGATCCCATTGAGAATACCTAGGTATTGTAGACACAAAACTATGCATGTATCTCCACTTTGATATTCCATCAGTATGTTGTTATATGCATGAATCCTAAGTAAGAAAATTACACATTGGTGAAACTTTCCCTTGTATTTTTACATTCTTTAATTGATTTCTATCATGACTCTCTTCTACACCTATCATTTTTGCATTCACTTATGTTCAGGTAATAGGGATCCCTGTCTGGGTGTTTTGTCAAATCAGTCGTTTGTGGTTTCAAAACATTAGTGCCCACTCTAGAAACTAGTGCCCAAGCACTTGTGTCCCTTCTGGGTGGTCCTATCCTCCTTATTCTCTTTGCACACTTTATCATTTGTGGTCAGCGTTATTTCTGTTCTTATCCTTATCCTCACATTCTTAGTCGGCATTTAGTGTCATTAATGCCAAAATTCAAGCAAGTGACTTATATATACACAATGTACTAACCATTATTTGGGATGGAAATTAAAGAGGGACTATTACATCTACATATTACTACTACCATTCAAATGGAATACATTTTGGGTTGCATACACTGCATAAGAAGGGAACTGTTGAATTTCATACCACAAATTTACATCAAAGATAACTATATCACACTATCTTGGCATCATTGGCTCAAGGAAAAAATTAAGGACACCATTTCACACAAAAGCAAAAAGAACTACATGGATTCTAAAATATAGTGCAACATTTGGTACTAAGTTCACTCATCAAGTGATCACGTCGAGGTTAGTCTGACTTCACACATTGCATATTTTATTCAGATCTAATGTGTTTATGGGATTGTATAGATAGATAGGGTTTATTTTATAGGTTGTAGGTGTGATTAGAACCCTAATATGAAAATTTAGAGTGAAAAATTAAATGTTGGAGTGAAGACCTTCTGACTCACAAAGATTAGATCCTGAATATTCATGTAGTCACTAACACTCAGAACCGTCACTAGCACCCGGGGCACTCCTATAATCCCCTTGGCACTTCTGTCCAACACACTTAAGATCCCTAGAACTCTCTGTGAGCCACTGTGATATTGTTTCCAACCATATCTAACATTCACATAGTTGCAATCACTTCTAAATTACTCGAAACTAGCTAAGTAATTGTTCCTCTCTTGTGTGCTTAGGGTTTTATAGTGTTGAATTATCATTGTTTATACATTACTATATTTTACCATTTGAGTATAATTTTTTACATTAGTTACTATGAAATAAGGTTGAATTCAACTTAGATTAAATCATTTTGTGAACCCACTCCTTATTCGAACTCCTTGCCCCAAGATCCAAATCTCTCATGGATAATTGATGATAAATGAATAATTCACAGAAGATAATGCAACACAAGAGATATGGGAGGAAAATATGCCCAAATATTCAATATATGCAGAATAATACCCTTAAGGTAGGGCAACACCATACAATGCTCCTTAAGGAAGGAGTAACTCCACAATCTCCCAAGATGGGAATCCACTTCGAGGGGGACACCTCCAATATACCTCTACCAAGTAGAAGACTCAACTCATACATACATTACCTCCTCATAATGATACTCACATCCTTTAAATAGGATGGGTGACACCTAATCCCGATGTAGGCCGACCCATTACCCAATATAATTAATTCCTATGTGAGCCCATATAACTAACTAAGGGGATGTGTGCCACATGTCGGCATCTCCATCAACCCATATACATTATAATATCATATCCCCCATACATATAACTAAGGGGAGTGTGCCACATGTGCCTCAACCCATATATATTATATTATCATATCCCAAGGTTTAGCATTGACATCTTTGACATTTTCATCCCCGAAACATAAGAAGAAGCCATATAATGAGTGTGCTTTAAATTATTGCACACTTGTTCGCCATGCTCGATCATCTAACCACCCATATGAGATCCTAGTGGGTGATGTTGCTCCAAACATGATTCCATATTCCATTGTGACTCATCTTATTCCATCCTGGTCCATATGTGTTCCTCCTTGGCATCCATGCATATCCATAATTATTGTTCATGTGATTCCATGTCATGTAATTATTGTTCCATTGATTCCATGTATAGCCAAAATTATTGCTCCTCCAATTCCCTGTATATCCATATAGATTGCTGCCCTCATGTGTCCAAGCATATCTCCATGATTATTTCCTCTCATGATGATGTGGGTGTCTACATGGTGCAACCTAAGTATGCTCAACCTTATTAATGTTTTCCTCCACTTTCTTTTCCTCTTCCAAGTTGTTATTTATTTAATATCTTGAGTAAATGAATTATTTTCTCCTTTTTCATCATGTTCTTGATCCTCTCCTTCTTATTCATCCTTATTCCCTTCTTCACCAAATTCAAATTCATATTCATGATCCCATTTTAGTATTACCATTTTTTTTCCTTGCTAAGTGTGATATCTTGCAATGTAATTTTCTTTCTCTTGTACCATAATTTCATGAATTTATTTTGCACATTAAGATTAACTATTCCCAATGTCTCTAACCAAGGATATCCAAGAACAATATCCATACTATCCATATCTAAAGCATAAAAATCTGAATGTAAAACATATTTATCCATAGAAAGCTTTAAATCTTCAAAAACTTGAATATGCTTACCATCCCTTTGAGATTCCTTGATATGCTTTGTTTGCACATGTAGATTTTGAGCTACATCCATATTGATGAAGTTATATTTGAATCTAGGGTTTATGGAAACAATTACCTTTTTCATTTGAATGCACCCTTCAAACTGAAATATTGAAGCTTCCTTCCTTGGAGATGCACTATCCTGTGTAGTAGCTTCATCATCAACATTTTCTTCTTCTTCTTCTTCTTCTTCTTCACAAAGCAGAAATATTCTTCTTCTTCTTTTTTAGGTACAAAATTGTAGTTTCTTTGATGTTTCCCATTATCCTCCCAATCCCAATCCAATAGATCTATATCCAAATAAGAATACCAATGTCGTGCACTTTCCCACCAAGATGAAGATAAAAACTAACCCATACTAAACACTTTTCAAAATACATTTGTTTAAATTGTATCCACCATTTTTTTTGCATCAATTTCCCCATTACCATAGAAAATTGGTATATCCATGATGCATAAAAATTAGGGTTTCACAAACTTACTCCTTTGACCAATATTTAATACCTGATGATTTTGTCAATCATTCAGCCTCAAATCTGAAACAACAAAGAAGTAACCCCTGGTAAAATTTTGAGATTTCCGAAAATGTAAGAAATTTAGGAAAATTCCTCAAATTACGGCCTATAGGAGCAAAATAGCGAAAAACCCTAAAACTGAAATAACTTCTGTCAAAATAGATCCAAAATTCTGAAATTTTTAGTGGTGTCACGAGTTTGAATATATTAATGCAACAACCCAAAAAAAATTTTTGATAATTCATCATTATTAAAGAATAGACAGCCTTAAGCAATTTAGGGTTTCAACCCTGAAAAAGGAGGCACAATCTTTTGCAAAACAACTCCAAAAAATCTGAAATTTGTAGTGATTTTTGAAATGTATTCACTCCCCATGGCTAAAAAATATGATTAAAAATTCAAGTCCATCTCAAGATATAGATGAATCTCCAACATTAGGGTTTCATCCCACAAATTGCCCGAATCACTACTTATAGATACCACTTGATAAGAACCTTGCATATAATAAATCAATAAATTGCAGAAGATAATAAAACACAAGAGATATGGGGGGGTATGCCCTAATATCAATATATACAGAATAATACCCTTAAGGTAGGGAAACACCAAACAATGCTCCTTAAGGAAGGAGTAACTCCATAATCTTCCAAGATGGGAATCCACTTCGAGGGGGACACCTCCAATATATCTCTACCAAGTATAAGATTCAACTCATACATACATTACCCCTCATAATGATACTCACCATCCTTTAAATAGGATGGGTAACACCTAATCCCACTGTAGGCTACCCATTACCCAATGGGGATAATTAATTCCTATGTGAGCCCATATAACTAACTAAGGGGATGTGTGCCACATGTCGGCATCTCCATCAACCCATATACATTATATTATCATATCCCATGTGAACCCATACATATAACTAAGGGGATGTGTGCCATCATGTCATTTTGATGATCTCCATCAACCCATATATATTATATTATCATATCCCCAAGGTAATAGTATAAGAAGGTATCTCTGCCCAGATCACCTTATGACCTTTATGAGCATGCAACCAATTTTTTCCAACTCCAGTGAAGAACCTAAATTTCATGCTTTCATGCAAAATCTGGATATGATCCACATGTCATCCAACAACTCCTTGCATTCCAAACATCTAACTCCTGATGATCTCTCTAAAAGTCTCGATCTTTGATTTTTCTCCCTATTCTCAAAATTTTGATGAATATTCTCCCCCATCCACCGCACCATGAATGATGCTCCATCCTCTTCTCCTTGTTATTTATGGAAAATGAACACTATGTAGATGTTAAATTTTGTTATGAAAATATGGATGATAGTGACTCTGGCATGATAATGATAATGCATGTTAATAACGATGTTTCTTACATTTATTGTTGAATGTGAATCTATACCTCATATCTCTTTACTTCTGAAATTGTTTCCAATGATTGTCATGTTGAAACTAATGATAATCTTAGTGCATATCCTACTATTCATGTTGATCATACACCCATTGAATCCCCACATACTACATATTTAGAGCCTTCACATACATCCCCTTCTTCCACATCCCAATCCTCTCCTCAAGTCCCTATGATCACTCATAATGGAAAAACTCAACCCCTAAACGTGTCTCTCACTTCCAAACTATTCCTTCACAAGATATCCTTTCTCATGCATGTTGTTGTGATTTACAAAGAAAATTACACACCCTTACCCTTGAGAGTAAAAATCCTATTATGCTTCTATTGACAATAATACCATTCCTGAAAATCCCATTCCCTAAGAAGAATTCACAATTCCATTTTCTGTAAGGGTTTCATTATGCCTACTTTCTCATGTTTCAATGGCATGAGAAATCCTTATTTACATCTAAAATATTTCTGATTAGCCATGGCTTCATATTCCAATGATAGGTTGTTACTCAAAATATTTCATCATAGCCTTGTGGATATTGCTCTTCAGTGGTATACTCATTTACCTAGTGGATCTATTAGTACTTATTATGATATGGAGGATGCATTCCTTAGATGTTTTATTTCTAATAATGGGCCTAAAGTTACATATGAACACTTTACCTTCTTTGCATCAAGGAAAGAAAACCAATTTTAGATTACATTTTATGCTTTAATTCTTGCATGCACCATTTACTTTTTCAGCCTATTGATCTAGAAATGCAATATATCTTTTGTCATGGCTTAATTCCTCCATTAAAAGAAAATATATTATATGATACATGTGATTCCTTTACTCTTCTTTTCTATAAGGTTATTGACTTAGAAAAATACTTAATTGTGGATCATGTTATAATACCTACTTCTACTTCTTCTACTCCTCCCTTTCCTACTAAGTCCTCTACTCTCCCATCTATTGAACCCCCTTCACGGTCACCATCTCCTCCTCCACATAAGCATCCCTCCCCTCCACCAGCACATTGACATCCACCTAGATCTTCCCCACCTTCCATCTGTGAACCATTATACTTCTCACATGCTACTAAACCACATGATGTCTTACATACTTTACTTGATAAGCGATTAATATATTTACCTTCCAACAACATCATCCCCCTCACCACTCTGCACCACCATCGTGACCACACCATTTTTGTAATTTTCACCATATTAATAGCCACTGTGAAAATGATTTCTATGCCCTTCATGATATATTCCAACAATTAGAAGATAAGGGTGTTATTTCCTTCCGCTACATGCTCTCATGTTTCTCTCTCTCTCTCTCTCTCTCTCCTTTTCCATTAGGTGAGCCTATTACAACTATTAAGGTTTGTCTCATTCACCACCTCCTAAGATATTTGTTCATCATCCATAAGGTCATCATTCTATCCACCTCTTAGGCTATCCCACCCTCTTCCACATCCTCTCAATTTACCCCTATGAGTTTATGGTACCCCAATATTGTAGATTCCTAAGCAGCCCATTCCACATCTCCCACCATCACACTTCTCCACTTTTGGCACAATTTCCTCTAACATCCAATTTATGTACCTATTGATGCATGATCTCTTTGTTTCCACATGCTCCTACTGTGCACCACATTGGGTGCCCCTCACCTATGGTAGATGATTCCTCATTTCCATATCATTACCCAATGATGCACTCCTTTCTCAAGGTTCATACATGACTGTTGAGTGGAATTGTTACTCAAATGAACCTTACTCTCAAGACTGGGGAAATCATCCTTTTCCCCTCCTTTCAATCCATCACATTCAATTCTCTACCATAATGTTGTTACACATTGGCATCATTTCATACATACTATCATTGCATCTGACATCTTTTATCACCTACATCTATCATTATACAATTATCTACATCACATAACCATCTTCTTCTTATGCATACTCTTTCCACATCATTTCACACACACAAGCATAGATTCATACATGACTCTATCTACTGCATTATCAAATACAAAGCCACCTCCATTTATCATTTTATTATTATCACAATATTCATCATTCTATTTAACACATCTTATATATTCATCTCATCCAACAATTCATATCAATTCATCTACTAATTATCTCTTATGCATCATCAATAATTTCAACAATGCAACATTATATATCAAATCAACCTCATACCAACAATTCATATAGAATCCAACAAAATATACAATCACTATCAAGTCAAAATACAAATGCGACAATCAACAAAATATACAATACTACAACAATATCACATAGTACAAATACCAAATAAAAAAATATCAATATATATATATATATATATATATATATATATATCTTCATAATAAAATTTATACAATAAAATCGATGGGGGGAAAGCCCCCATGCCTCAATACATCTATTATGATACATCATATGTCCTCATCACCTATCACTATCTACAACCGTGGAGCTCTAGAACTTGAAGCTTCACCACTAACTCCTACATCAATCTTGGGCTCTGTATCTCTCTAGCTGGCTCTGTAATACAGAAATCATTCTCTGCCACCTTTCTCTGCATATCATCCCTAGAGCTCCACATATCATGTAAACACATCCTGGGCTAGACCACCACCTCCCACCACCTGTTTCACCCACTCAACCTCTGCGTGAGCCTCGTCACGCTAACTCAACAACATTGTACATGTCATTATTGGTATCACCATTGGCTTAAAAAATGGGCATGCTTTCCCATGATCACATCCACTCACTCTAGCATCCCTCCACCCATGAGCACATCTAGGGGCAAGTTCTGAGTCAATGTGTGTATGGAGGTATCCATGATCAATGTCCAATAAGCATCACTTACAAGTACATGAAACACACCTCATATTAACAACTACACATCATCATATTCATCAACCTAATTAACAAGTAAACCAATAAAAATGTCTGATACTTACACTCTGCTCATGCCATTGCTACATCATCTACCTCAGGAGTGGGTGACCTGACCTTGCCTCACCTCCATCCCCACCTGCTGCATTCACAACCACTAGAAACAAAAACACCCATCGGTGTTTCATCCCACCACTTCCTATACACCTCCATACACCCCACATCATCCACCTGTATTGGCCCTATGGCTAGATTTTCCTCATCTGGACCTGGGGGCACTAGCTGTGCTCATGTGTGGCCTGGCCTCCACCCTGGTCATCTCACATCCCTAGTAGACAATGACACCATATATATGGATCTAGGGGCACATCTTGAGCCATCCCAAACTTTTGAGATACCCGACTCACCCTAGAATAGCTCTGCCACTCCTAAAAACCAGTCCTTTAACCACATGGTGCACCAAATGCACCACAACTCAACATCATCCTCCACCCATCCTCTGTAATCTCTATACAGCCTCCAAATAACTTCCCCAAGGCCCATTTGATCCAACATGGACCTGTATGTGGTCATGTCCATCCTCCTACTCTGGGTCCCCACCCACTTTGCTGCAAAAATATCTCTCGTCGAGCCCAATCAGCTTGTGGCCCACTAAGTGGCATCACTATAGCTATATGCTCATATGCCCATACATGTAATAGTGACATGGTCACTCCTATCCCACCACCATGGTCTTCCTGCATGAATCAGTACAAATCCATGTATAAATGGGCCAACACACATCATGCCCATGCATATCTAGTACCATGCTCCTCTATACTCCAAAAATATCATGCATCCTATACAAAATGTTCCAACCCCACCACCCTCCACAACCACTGATGAAGCTAGTACTACTGCAATGAATTTCCATAACCGTGGAACCCCATATCTCACAATTGCATCCAAGACTAATATATGTCTTGGCATCTACACTTAAGATCCTACAAAATATTGTTGTACTACCCTCATATGGCTACGGGCAAACTAATATACTACAGCATAACTTGTACCCTCTCTCAACAATAGGTAACCTCAATATCCTATATACATCCTCTAGTGTCACTGTCATCTCTCTGTTGGAAACTAAAATGTGCACGTATCTGTACACCACCTCTTGCATCAAATACTGTCAACAATGACCTATTATGGGGTACCTCCCCTAATCTAGTGATGTCCCACAATCCAACATGGTCCAATACATCCCACTCATCAATAGTCGAACCCAAACCAAGCAATATACTCAAATGACAGTTCCGCACATAAATCTCTCGAGTGTATATCTTTCCATGCACAACACATTCAGATCTCCAAAATATTATGTACACTTGCATACTTCATCAATTATTCAAACAAACTATTAATCAGTCACTTATCTAAATACTCATATTTTGTCAAAATTACTAGTCATATCTATAATATCTAAAATGGCAATTTACTAGCAGGCTATACAATCATTGCTTCAACTTCAGTTCTTTGTTCTGACACCCATGCAACACCAACAAGGGGGCCATACTAATCAGGATCATCTTATAATCCCTCTTAGGATACAACACAATCACTTTGACACTTCTAATACATTTCACTATGCCTACATTTTTCTTTGATATCAAATAAACTAAAATATACAAAATTCTATGAATAGTATGGAAATACTTTCACTATTTGCCAATCCTATTCCCCCAATCACCTCAATCTGTTAGCAAACTAAAAATCATCTCCAAAGAAATTTTCCAAATATTTATTTCAATCAACTTCTATCCTCAAAACTCAATCAATGTTAAGGACAATTGCATACCCTATCCATTCAAATGAAAGGTTAGGATTGGGAGTTACATTTTCTAACACCATTTTATCCATAGGTGACCTCAACTTGGAAGCCATAATACTATTCAAATTGGAACACTCCTTACAATATCCAGTGGGGGAAATGAGACTCATGCTTTCCTTTCCTTTTAGGCTCTATATGGGTTCTTAAATAATTGAAGACAATACCCCTTCCAAAAGGATTCAAGATGGAACTAGGTAAATTAGGATAATCATTCCTTATCTTCTAAAGTTTGGACACATGTATTCAATGGAAGGTTTCTAAAGCATAAGATTCTCAACCTAACACTCTTCTAGGGTCTAGTTAGATTTGATAAAACTATGATAGTCTGATGTAACAAATCACTTGGTAATTGATCACTCCAAATACCTCTTCCAATGGAATATTTGAAAAGGGGTCAAAATATTCAAAGTCAAATCATTTATCTAATCCCTCTTTCAATTTACTCCATTTCAATTTTCACTCCTAAACATTACGCTATCACATGGGCTCCAAACATTATCCATAGTTCAAACACTCTGTTACAATTTTCTATAGTTCTACACGGCACTTCGCAATATAGCTTATAAACTACTATTTTTAATTCATTTTCAAACCTAGATCTATTTGGTCACAAGGAAAACCTCTTCCAACTGATGTAATTTCTCTCAAAATACATAGTATTACTATGTCATTCTCATTTATTTACTTCATGTTCAATGACATAATTAATCAGGTACTATCTCTCAGATGCACCTACTTGGGAGCTACATTATGAACCCAATCACTTCCAAATGACCTAACTTGGAAGCCATCTAATACTTATTCAAATGGTAAAGCACTCTATTACTAAAGAGTGGGGGAAATGAGATGTAATTTCCTTTCCTATAAAATCCTATACCCTTCAACTAAACATTATTTTCAATTGGAACAAAATAGTAACCAAAATAGTCCATCTATCAGTCTGTAGTGGTTGGACATTTTGGGGAAGCATGTCATGGAAGAAGAGAAAAATAGACCTCTCTCCCTAAACTCTTCCTCTAGTGGTAGGATTATCAAAATCATCTAATTATTCTAACAAATTCATTCTTGGGAATTTATCACTCCCTACCTCTTCCATCCTCAAAATTTTGCAAAAATGTATCCAATAGTCCAACGACATTGTCAGTCAACTATTTCTCCAAGTTATCAATGAAAGGTTTTTATCTCCTATGCATACCTTACATGGGTCAAAACATTGATCCATGATGTTCACCACACTACAATTTTCTATGTTCTTATTCATGCACTTTGTAAAGCACTAATTATATAGACACATCAAGTATGTTCTACTTCCTTTACATTAATTGAATTTCATTCAAATAACATAAATGGGGGAAAATACCTAGACATGAAAAATATGCACTATTTTACTATGCTTCTAGTATGTTGTTATATGCATGAATCTTAAGTAAGAAAAGTATTCACTGGTGACAATGTAGCCTTTGTCCATCTACTTTTGATTAATTTATATTGTGATCTATTCTCTCCACATCTGTCATTTTTGCATTAACTTTTGGTCAGGTCACAGGGATCCCTATCTGTCTGTCTTGTCACATCAATTCATCATTTATCATAAGACACTAACATAACCCACTCAAGACACTAATTGCCTAGGCGGTTGTGTCCCTTCTGGGTGCTCTTGTCCTCCTTTGTTATTCTTTTTACACATTTTGACATTTTTGGTCAGCCATTTCTCCTTTTTTATCATTTATCCTACATTCATAGTCGGTCTTTTGTGTCACTAGTGTCAAAATTCAAACAAGAGATTCATATATATATACAACATACATTATATTATTCTGGATGGAAATTCAAAGGGAAAATCACATCTACATATTATCACTACCATCAAAGGGACTGTATTTTTGCACTACATACACTGCATAAAAAGGGCAAGTTTTGAAATCCATACCACACATTTGCATCTAATCTAGCTATAACACATTATCTTGGCATCATTGGTGCAAGGGAAAACCTAAGGACAACATTTCACACACAAGCACAAAGAATTACATGGAGTTTGAAATGTAGTGCAAATACTCGAAACTAAGTTCACTCTTTGGGTGACCATTGGGGTCAATCTGACTTCACATATTGCATATTTTATTCAGATTTAATGTGTTTGTGAGCTTATGTAGGTAGCTAGGGTTTTTTTTTACGGGTAGGTTACATGTGTGATCAACAACGAAACCCTATGACAATGAAGTCAAAGTGATAAAGCAAATCATTAGAGTGAAGCACCTTATGACCTAGAAAGAAGATCAACGATTCATGTAAATATTCACATAGTATACTAGTGCCTGAATAGTTACTAGATCACAATGAAACTGGCTAAGTCCTGGGTGTTCCTTTCCCCTAGGGCACTTCTATCTCAGCATAGTTCACTTTGTTAGTTCCAGAACTCTCTGTTTTTACTAAATCACTTATTCTTTTAAATTTTTGAAAATATCAAATATCGTTATTTTTTGTTTCTATCATTTTCATCTAGCCAACATTTGGCCAAAACAATTAGAACAATTATTAATAAAAAGAGTTTATTCTTGAATGCCTCCAGGTTGCATAGTGAATCATGGGGTTGAAATATCTTGTGTACTTAGAGGTTTATTGATGCTTGGAGATTGTTATAATTTAAGGATTGTTGTCATTGAGTACAAGATTAGCACTTCGTATTTTGGTCCAACACAGTTTGAGCTATCATTTGTTACATTAGTTACTTGTGAGGAAATGGAATAGGTTTTCTTAGTTTAGTTGGGTCACCAAATAAGAAGAGGAAAAGGAGAAGGAATCTAAGGATGATACCGAGGAAGAGAAAAATTAGAAATAATAATAAGAAGAAGATGTAAATAATATGGATGTTGTAGATAAAGATGAAAAAGATGATGATGATGAATAAAAGAAGAAAATAATATAAATGTTGAAAATAAAGAGAAAAAAGAAGAAGAAGAAGAATATTTTGATGATGAAGAGGCTACACATAAACTCAAAAGGGGAGTTCAACAAATCAAGCATAAGAATTCAAATGGTGATCTCCAAAGAAGGAAGCTTTAATATTTCAGTTTGAAGGGTGTCATTCAAAGGAAAATGGTATTTTTTTTCCATAAACCCTAGTAGAAAATGTAACTTCATAAATAAAGATGTATCTCAACATCTACACATTCAAGCAAATAATATCAAGGAAGCTCAAGTAGATGGTAAGAAAATTCAAGCCTTTGGATATTGAATGACCTTTATGATTAAATATGTTTTGTATTTATATTTTTTTAGTGTGTGTAATCAAGTTTAAGAATGAGGTCTCCCACGTCAAAAGTACGTGGATGAATTTTTTTGTGTGTTATTTGGCGAGTTGTTATTTTTACTTTTGATTTCAAGTGTAATCTCTAGCGCATCATTCTTATAGTAAGTCAAGATCATAGAGATGGGATTCATGGAGTTCCTCATCTAGAATGATACCATGAAGGGAGATGAAAATTGAAGGGAGTTCCACCTTGAGAAGAATAACCACCTTAGCTTCATAAGTAAGTGAGAATGGGGTTGCCCCAGTGGGTGTATAGAAACTGGTGTGGTATGCCCATAATGTAGGATATAGCTTTGCATTATAATCTGTGCGTGATTCACAGACCACATTTTGTAGGATTTATTTCAAAAATTTGTATGTAGATTTGGCTCATCCGTTATATTACAGATGATATGGTGTTGAGAATCAATGTTTAATTTTGAACTTAGCGCAAAGTTAATTCATTTTTTACATTTGAAACTACCACTTTTGTCAGATATGAGGAAGGAAACTTACTAGGATATTGGTGGTTGGGTGTGGAGATGTATGGATCAAAAAACAAAAGAAAGAAACATGCAATATATTAAATTAACGTGAATAAAAAACTGATATGTAATATGAGTGCTAAGCTAACTAGGATTAAGCATGAATAACACTAAGATAACATAACACAATGAAGAGGAGTTGAAATAATCTATGAAAACTAACAAAGAAGGGTGGTTGGATCTATGGTTTAGAGTTCTGCGTGGCTTTGAAACCTTCTGTGAATTCTTTTATGTCCCATGGCCTTCACCACAATATTTCAATTTTTCCTCTTTTACAGACCTTTGTAACTTTTCTCCTCGCTCAACCTTAATGAGTAGAAATACTTTACACCACATGCACGAGGATATAATTCTTTAATCTGACATATTTTTCCCCTGCGAATAGTTTCCTTCATTTTTGTGGGGTTTGATAAAACTCACAGAATGTTACAAATTAATGATACCCTTCGAAAAAACTAAGTTAGTGTTATGTGGACTTTTGAACTTAGCCAAATTCCTCAATTCTTTAACAAATATGTAATTCCTTGAGTGCTTCTGTCTAAATTCACATGCCATGGAATTACCTTCCTTAGTGTTGCAAATGTTAAGAAGATAATAATGCAACACTAAACTTCACTAAATTTCACCTAAGTCCCCACACTACTCACTTCATTTGTTCCATGGGTTAGAATAACCTATAGAACACTAAGTTCCTACATTCCTGTGGTAGATTAAAATAGTCTCCCATGGATTTTCTAGAGCATGAAAGTGGTTAAGTACTTTTGGTAATTTGTTAAAAATTGTAAAGGGGTGTAATTCTTGGACAAATAGTTTGGAGACCTCCAGAGGACATTTTCCTAGCTAGATGATGAATAGACTAGTTGCATTGAAGTATCCATTGGGCATGGAGTCAAGCTTAACCTTGAATAAAACCAATCTCATCCTTGAAAACTTGTCTCTTGAATCTACATGAACTTAACACTAGGTCAAGAGTTGATTTGATGAAGTTCTAAATATGTATACTGAAGTGGACTCTAACTATCTCATTTATCTACCATGAACCTACTCTGATATGATCCGTGTATGACTGCAAGTGGCTCAAAAACTTATGTAAAAATAGGAAAGATCATACATGTTTCAAATGGAAACATGCAGAGTGTGCAAAGCATTTATCACAAAATAAGACTATACTAATAATGAAACATGTGCTTGAAAGTACTTGGAGGAATTGAAACTAAACTACTTACATACAAGGTGGAATTTTCCTTTCAAAAAATATGCTTCAAATAGACCCCATTGACTGGGATCAGTAAGTTCTTCTCCATCCAAATTTGACAATTGGAAATCATTGCTTGGCTTACAATTAGGATATCACATAAGGGCCATTCTCCACATTGTGTCAAAATTTGAATGTTTACCTGGCTTGGCTTTATCTTGATCCCACTTAAGCACAAGGTATCCTTCTTGAAAATTTTCTGGCTACTACCTTCTCTATCAAAACATTTCTTGATCTGAGCTTGATTTAGCTCCATAGCTTGTATGGCCTAGTTTCTCAATTCTTTGAGCTCCATGAGTTCTGCATGTATTCTGATCTCCATTGTTCCAAATTCAAACATTTCCAACTGTTTGATGAACTCTAATGCAGGTAACTCAAGAGATATAGGTAGCCTTGCTTCTTTACCATAAACTAACTTGTATGGTGAACTCCTTGTTGATCATTTAGGGTGATCCTATCTAGCCCATAGAGATGATTTTAGCTTAGTGTGCCAAGTCCTTTGGTTTTCCTCCAAGGTTCTTCTTATGATTTTCAATAAGTTCTTGTTGGTTGACTCAGCCTGTCCCATTTCCTTAAGGATATTAATTTTATGAGGTGCTTAGATGGATACCATTCTTGACAACCCAGTCAAATATTTTTGTGCCGAGAAATGCCAAAGCATTATCTAATATGATTGTAGAAGGGACACGTTAAACCTAGTCACAATGCCTTCATAGAAATCTAGAATGTTGGTTTCATTTCTTCCTTCAATGCAACTACCTTCGTCCACTTGGTGAAGTAATATGTGGCTCTCAAAATCCATTTGTGTCCCAAACTAGAGTGTGGATTGATTACCCCTATGAAATCCAACCCCCACTGCATGAATGGTTGATCTACTAAAATAGGGTGAAGTGGGAGAGCCGCAATTCTTTCCTTGCCTTGTGAAAAAGGCACACTTCTTACATTTTCTAATCCATGCATGAATGGTAGTCCTTGAAGATATTTAGCCAATAATAGTTGCCCTTCATGATTCTGAGTGTTGTGGTCCTTGGAGTGAAATGACCTCTTTCTTCTCCATCATGAAACTCATGCATAATTTTCTCAACTTGCTTTTA
This sequence comes from Taxus chinensis, assembly GCA_019776745.2. Lineage (NCBI taxonomy): Eukaryota > Viridiplantae > Streptophyta > Pinopsida > Cupressales > Taxaceae > Taxus > Taxus chinensis. The sequence goes on along the minus strand of JAHRHJ020002763.1, from coordinate 194,303 downwards.
TTCAATGATTCTCAGGAGAACACCATTCACATCCTTTTTGAACAAAATTACATTAATAAGCACATAAGGGATGGATTAGAGTCTAAAGTACATTCTTCTTGGTTTACTTAGGCCTTGAGGACATTGAGCTTGTTTGAGAAATTTACTAGGTCATCATGTCCAACAAGGAGTAGGTGAGGAATCAAATGGTTCATTCTTGATCATGTTAGAGTGTGAAGGATAGCCATCTTCATCAATTTTACTGTTCTGAAACTAAAGTACTCACACATAAACCCTCTACCTTAACCAACTTAGTCACCTTGATATCAATATCATACTCCATAACCTTTGTTATTCAACCAGCTCCCTTTTCATTCAAATATTTATTTAAAAGAAAGTATTTTACCCCAGAGTGAGATACCATGAGGTGAATCTTATTATTAGATACCATATGTATGAATTTTTAAAAAATTCTTATAACAGCCAAGGCATGTTTCTCAATAAAATTGAATATATCACCTCATAGTCTTCTATAACTTGGCTTGAATAATGTAATTGGTTGTTCTAAAATTTCTTCATTTGTTGTACACTAGCATGGCAAATATTGTATCCATGCCTCCAAAGGCATACAAGTGAAATCCTTGGAGAAATAGGGTTGATGAGGGTAGGAGCTTGTGATATGGCTTATTTGATGGCCTCAAAACTACCTTTCCCTTTTTGTAGTCCATTTGAAAGGTACAAATTCTTTTTCAACATGGATGTCAAATGAGTTTAACATGGTTTGACAAAATTTGGGATGAACCTCTTGAAAAATTTAATCCTTCCCAGGAAACTTTACAATGCCTTCTTATAATGACAAATCCAAAATAGCACTCACCCTTTTGGGATCTATTGCAAGCCCTTGTTTGGAGACAATATGGCCTATGAGATTACCTTCATGTGCTAGGAAAATGCATTTCTTGGGGTTGATTAAGAGACTCTAAACTTCTACACCTTTCAAATACTTTCCTGAGGTGAAGGAGATGGTCATTTGCATATTTGGAGAACACAATGATATCATCAAGGTAGACAAGAACAATGTCATTGATTAGTCCTTTGAATGCCACATGGATCTTTGCAACTTTTCTACCACGTTAGATAGACCAAAAGGAATTTTCTTATAGGCATAGCTTTCCCATTTAGTAGTGAAAGTTATCTTGAATTGATCCTCTTCTTTCATCATGATTTGATTGTATCTTGAATTAACCATCCAGTAAGGAAAACCTCTCTGAACCTACCACCATCTAAAGAATTTTCTCCATAGAAGGAAGCAGATAGTGATATTTCAAGGATGTCTTGTTCAAATCTCTGAAATCAACACATAGCCTTATTTCTCCATTTTTTTCCACATTGGGACCAAATTTGCAACCCACATTGAATGTTTGATGGGGAAGATGATATTTTCTTCAATCAGCTTATTCAAATCCCTCTTCATGAGTGGCTCAATCCATGGGTTGATAAGGCTCTATTTTTTTCTAATAGGATTAGCCACATGGATCCAACTCAATAGTTTGATATGCTAAGTTAGGATCAAAACCTTGAATATATTCATAATTCCATGCAAATACATCAGCAAACTCTTGATAAAGCTCCACAAAAGCATGTTTTTCTTAAGGAGTGCATACCTTTCCAATATTGAGTAGCTTATCCTTCTCCAACTGAAATGGGTTCATAATCCTCATCTTTGACTATCATGTTTTATTTTCTTGCTTCTCATTTGGTCATCTGGATTAAAAATGGATTCCAAAGTGACTAAAGCCTTTGGGAAGCTTGTTTGACCTTAGTTGGAAAATTTGGTCTCCATATTGTTGTTTTAACTTGTTTTGGTTTCTTGAAGAGAACTCAACTTCTTCTTGGATGAAGTTGATGATCTGTTGATCATTCTCAAAAAAATTTCTAGTTGATGTTGTTATCTATGGTACCATGGGTCTTACTACCACTTTGATATGTGGTTGTTCCTTGTCTCTTTTGACTTCTTCAACAACATCAAATCTTTCTCCTATCACGGCCAGCCTGTCTATATGTTTATTTTCTTCTCTTGGTATGGTATGGATATTGAAATCTTAATAATCCTATATGAGTTCCCATATCCTATCCTTGTATGCTCTAATATGATGAATCCTAGTTGCATTTATTCCTCTAACTTGATTCATAATTAGCTCGCTATCCCCAAAGGTCTGTAACTATTTAATTTTCTTTATTTTTTCCCATTGGAGGCCTTGTATGAGATATTCATACTCTGCTGAGTTGTTAGAGAAACTAAATTAAAATATGAAAGAGGAGTAATACTTCATACTAGAAGGAGATACAAGGAATACACCCCTCTTGCCCCTTGTCTTCTTCTTGAACCATCAATTTTTTTTTTTCCATAGGCTCATCATCTTTTCATCTTTTGGTTTCACAATGTAGGGAATAGGAAAACTTTCTTCATGCAGAATAATATATGCCAAGGAACCTCTTCAACTTGTTTGTATGGATCAAAACCATGACACTTAAGCCCCATTCATCAAGTAATGAATCTAGGATACCTTCAATTTGAGTATCTATTTCTTGAATGCTTGGATGACCTTCTTGATAAAAAATAGTACAATTTTCATTGATGGGGTTGAGTGTATAAGGTTCTATATGATATGGAACAATAGGTTCAGACCTTATAGTGACCTTGGTACCATACCTGGTTCTGAAAAAGCATATGTGACCAATCCATTGATAAATATCCTCCAATTTTGGCAGTTGAAATCCCGTGAGAGGCAAAAATAAAATAATGGGGGTAAATCGATGATGAACACATCCTACGAGATTGAGAATTTGGGACATGTGTGTAATGTAATACTTAGACATCTTATAACCCCAATATTCCCTACCACGGTTCTCATCCAATTGCACCACTCCCTTAGAGAGTGACTCATATTCAATACCAAGTTGATATGCTATTTTTTTTAGGCATCACTGAACTAATTACTCCTGAGTCTATCATGAAATTGTGCACTAAATGATTTCCTATAATAAGAGACACATAAAAGGGTGGAAACTTTATGAATTTACCTGGTTGATCATCCTTTTGCTGAAAATGCATTGGAAGCACAAATTTTCCCTTCTCTCTTAGGTGTCTCATGCAAAGTGGGAAGATCAACCATGGGAGCTTGTAGAATATCTTTATCCAGGAATGGTCAAATATTCCCACATTGAGATGCTTACATTGGTGTCTTCTTCATCTGATCCAAGATGTTAAAGGGGGTACCCGCAAGATTTTACAATAGAGGAACAATATTTCCCTTTCTTTTTTTCAATTCATGAGTTTTATTTGAATGACAGGTCTGAAACATGTTGTGTGCCTTCTCCATATTATAGGACTCACAATGTTCCATGGATTATGTAATATAATACAGATTTTGTTACATCCCACAGTTCTTTGTTGAAGCTTGAATTCCAACTGAGTCCGTAGGTTTCCTAATTTGAGGATGTAAACTTGGAGGGGTAAAGGGTGGAATGATTTTGCTTCCACTTGTCTTATTTTCACCCTGGTGTTTGAACCACACTTGATGAAGGAACTTGGTTACTCTCTTGGAGTTGATTGATTTTGCATAACTCTTCCATTTTCCAGTTTACAAGTGATGTATCACTCGAATATTTCCTGCATACTTTCTTGCTGTGGATTTCCTTCCGCAGGGTATATCTTATGGGAAAGAAGCATTTTTTCACTGTTTATAATTAGATAAGAATACCATTGGTGCACAAAGTTTCTTAATTATGAGGAAGGTTACAAGGAAAACACCATTCATAATCTTACATAAGATTATTCTGTACTGGGACCAAAGCCTTAGATAAATCATCTGCATTTGGGTTATAGGATTGAAATGATTTCACGGGAGTGATTTGATTATGTGGAGTCCACTTGGAATGGTGGTTTGGTTTGTGGATAAGGAAAATTGTTGGGTTGGTATGGGGGTTGATAAGGCCTAAAGTTTTGAGCTTGTTGCCTTTTCAAGGACACCAACTCATTTCCAAATTTTGCAATTATTTCATGACCTCCTGTAATTCACTTGAAGGACTTGCAAAAGTGGAAGCTTGATTTGAAATTTGGCTTCTTGGGGATGGAAAATGTGGTAACTCAGGAATTTGATAAGGTGTGGGTGTCCCTAGCTCTAGAAATATGGGCATTGGAGGTCTAGGGGAAATTTCCCAGCATGAATGAGACTATTCTCAGCTCTAATGGCAATATCATAAGCATCTGGTAATGTTCTACCCCCCATGGATTGAATCATGACTGAAATGTCACTATTTAAAGCCTTTAGATAATAAAGAAAAACATATTGAGGCGACGGCCTTACCACTTGTGGAATTCATTCCCAATTCCTTTGAAATTTGATGTTGAAATTAGACATTAGCTCATTAGGGGCTCTTTTTGTTGTTGTCAGCTACTCCACCAAAGATAGGTGATCTGATTTATCTTCAAATTAATTACAAAGAGTTTCCCCTAACTCATCCCAAGTGGTGATAGAGTTTATCGTTTAGCCTTTATATCACTGCAGAGCTTTTCCTTTGAAAGAAGCCGCCATTAATCTGACTGTTACATTCTCTTGTGTCACGTGGTATATTGAACAGATGTTAGCAACATCCTTAATGTGCTCAACAGGGGTTGTAGTGTTCTCTTCTGTGAAGAAAGAAACACTCTTTAGGTATGCAACTCGAATGCCATCATATTGGGCTAGAAGTAAAGGACTTCCCCCATCAAATGTGATAAAAGCTTGATTCCTTTATATGAGCCATGAATGTAATGGGTCTCAAAACCCTAGAAGACAACATGAAAGGCCTACCATGAGGAGGGGTAAAGAGGACTTAGTCTGGAGGTGATGGTGATCTTTGAACTGATCTACCCCTTCCTTCTCTTCTTGGTGACAATTATAGATAATAAAAGGTTCTCCCCTTCCTATTTATTTGACCTTGTCTATATTCTTCTCATAAGAAAATTAATTTCTTAGCTATTTAAACCAGTAAATGAGATAATTAGAGTAACCAGATGTGTCTTGTAGAACTACCTCAAAAGGAGGATATCACTAAGATACACACCAAAACTAACAATAATGAAGTTAAAATTATCATTGTCCCACCAGGTGTGCTAAAAATTGTTAACACTAAAAATTGCGCCCCTCTGAATGTTCACATATGAACATAAAAAATTTGGGTAACATGGGATGATCTCAAAAGTGTGGGACTTTAAAAAGTGAGATCAAACTCTAGAGAAGGTTGGTTCCTTCGGTGTTCTATCCCACCATAACTAACCTACAACTTCAAAATACAACTAATGCTAAAACTAAACTACATTTTCATAAGATTCAGGGTTGAGGGGAAAGGGAAAGGTGTTGTAAAAATAAAAGAAGGTGTGGTGCACTTAAACTAAAATAGGGTTCAAATCCAACCCATATGGACACACTATTGAAACTATCATGCAAGGAAGTTAATGAAAAACAATCTTTGTAAAAGGAAAAATGCATACATTTAAAGAAAGGAAAAATGGTTAGATATTCACAATTAATGTGACACAAAGTGCATGAAGGGAAAATACCATAATTGCATTTCATTAAACATTTTCACTTGCATTTACAAGAAACAATACTTGATAACCAATTATAAAGGTGTACTTACAAAGGTTCGAGGGCATAGAAAATATAAAGACTCCAAAGTAGAGTTCCAAATTTCACAGAAGAGAACCCTTTACATGTGCAAGAGAACCTACATTTATATAACTTATGGAATGAAGAAAATAAGGAAGGGAGATGAGAAAGGAATGTTGATATGGAATCCATCCCCTTAAGATTTTTTAAATAAGAATGGGCACCATGATTTCTACCAGAAATTTATCGTAGTACAGGTATGGATGCCCCCAATTTTAGCCAACAACCATAACACAACCCTTGAGTCTATTGAGTTCCATCAGACTGCACAAGATGATGTCGTACTTCATTAAATTCCAATGGTTGGGGTGGTTGACTCTCTGGTTTGGAGTCTGACATGGATTTGAAACCTTCCATGACTTCTATTATGTCTCACATCCTTCACCACAGTATTTGAATTTTTCCTTTTCCGCGGACCTTCGTAAATTTCCTCCTCACTAGCATTGATGAGTGGAAATAATTCACACCACCAACGAGGATCTAATTCTTCAATCCGTGGCTTTTTCCCCTACACATATTTTACTTCATTTCTTTGGTTTGAGAAAACCCACAAAAAACTAAGTTAGTGTTATGTGGATTTTAAACTTAGCAAATTTCCTCAATTCCTTAGTGGATATGCGATTCCGGGGTGCTATGTTTGACTTCACCTACTAAAGAGTTACTTCCTTAGTGATGTAAATGTTAAAAATATACCACAAAATACTAAAATTCACTAAATTTCACCTAAGTCCCCTCCCTACTCACTCCTTTGTTCCGTGGGTTAGGAAAACCCATGAAACACTAAGTTCATATTCCATGGTAGACTGAACTAGTCTCTTATGACGTTTATAGAGCATGAAAGTTGTTAAGCCCTTTTGATAAGCTATTAAAAATTGCAAGGGGCGTAATTTTGGACAACAAAACCTATTTCTTATGCATTGATATGTAGATTTATTTTTCAAGAATAATTTGGATGGAATTTTACTAAGTTGCATTGAAAGAGAACAAATAAACAAGGTACTTACAAAATTCCATAATGGATTCTCTAGCGGTCATTTCTCCCCATGAGCCACAATAATGAAAATCTTGAGAGAAATGTACTTCTAGCCCACATGTTTCACATATTCACATCAATGGGTTAGTAAGTGCAAGGAATGTTCCCTCTTTACTGTAAAAAATAAGATGACGACTCTTACACTTCATCTAATCTAGGTGGATAAAATTTTTTCTCAATGGGGTCTTGACTTCATTGGCATGATCAATACAATGTCGATTTTTGGTCACAAACAGGTTTTGATTGCACCTGATTACTTCAATAAGTGGACAAAGGCTATGGAACTCAAGTAAGAAACTGAATTGACCATTAAAAAATTCTTAGAGCGTAGTTTGAGGAAGTTTAGGGTTCCCCGAAATATAATTTCAAATAATGTTAATGCTTTCTTGGGTTACATAATCTCTGATTGGGCTCTAAGACATGACATCTACCCAAATAATTCTTCCAACTATTACCCTCAAGGTAATGGCCTAGCTAAGTCTACAAATAAGGATCTCATCAGGATAATGAAGAGGAAAATGTAGATGAACCAAAGGTAATGGAATTAAAATTTGAAGGGTACTCTTTGGGCTGAAAAGATTACACTTAAGAGAGCAACATGTAAATATAATTTCATTTTGGTGTATAGTAGAGAGGTCAAAATTTAATTACCTCTTAAATTCATTCATTAGAATTATCCCATCATTTTTAATTAGAGGGAAAAGATATGAGGACACTTAGAATGGAAAATTTAGATGAACTAGAGGAATTGAGGTAGTCTGCCATGATAAAATTAGAGGAATGAAAAAGGTAAACCAAGCAGTGGTTTAATAAGAAGGTCAAAGCTCAAAAATTTAGAGTAGGGAGTATGGTTCTGAAGTGGGATGTAGACATAGCTAAGACAAGGCGTCACTCCAAGTTTGATACAATTTTGAGTGGGCCATATGGTATCACATCTTGCAAGCAGGCTAATTCATTTGAGCTATCATATCTTAATAGGGAGACACTTCAAATCCCAGTCAATTTTTTTTTATCTTAAACCTTCTCATTGAGTTTGTTAGGTTGCATATTGTATATATTATTTTATCTATGTTGTGTTTCCTTTTCCTTGTTATTCTTGGAGGGTCCCTTTTGTTGTTTTTTTGTGATCATTAATTGAGTTTCCCTCCCTCAATCCTTTTGTGGTGATATTTATCAATAATTTTTTTACTACACAAGTTTTTGTTCCCATTTGTAATTCCTATAGGATAGAGTGCCTAGAGAGAAAAATTAACTATTTCTACACGTCATGAAGGATATGTAGATTAAAGAAACAAGGCACCAAAAAAGAAAGAACAAAATTATGGATCAAATTCATGGTTAATTATCAAAATTATATACTAACCTTATGCCTAATGGATAGGCTAGGCTACTGATTGATTCATCTAGTAGGAAAATCTCCCCTAAAAATTCATAAAACTGTTGTCCAAACTAGCACCCATGTTATTTAAACAAATGCATTCAAATTATAGACTTAAGAAGCTTCAGGAAGTAAATCCGTAGAATGAGAAGTATCATGGCGTTCCACAGAATAAATAAGTGGTATACCACAAAAGGTAAAATATGTAGAAGTATACATTATGGAAAAATATGGAAATCCATGCAACACTGCGAGGTTTTGAGAAGGAAGAAACAAAGCCACATAATGAATAATAATCTAGTGTTTCATGGGATGAAACTAACTAGATAATCCATGATATAAAAAGAGACCACATAACATTAAAAGAGTTTTCAAGGAAAATAAAACCCATGTAAGTCTAAAATCCATGACAAGAGATGGGAAGCCACATAAGGTAAAAAAAATTCATGGATTAAAAAGGCAACTATGAATCATGGTACATGTCAAGAAAGAAACTGTGAGTCATCTAAGGTTTCTCAAATAATGCTAGAAGCTGCAGGATACGAGAACAACATAGTGAAGTATATAAAATCTACAGAATATAGAAAATCCATGTCTATAGATAGAGCACCCAACCACCTCAACTACCAGCATTAAATCTTGAACAGTTCCACCCCCTTCTCGAATGATTTGATGACATGTAATTCAATCCATGTCATGTACCCATACATGGCCTGTAAAATGAATGGCCATTGGTCCTTAGTGGTTAGTAGAATGGTTAAATTTATTAATTTCTAAATGCAATTTGATTCTCTCCTCTTCTCTTTATTTCTCTATAAATTTAAGTGCAATGGAACATAAAAAATGGTCTCTTTTATACTAATTCCTAGAGATATTCCATTTTGAGCTCGAAGCTTTTTCTCACGGACCATTGTAACGTGTATGTGACTTTTCATGAACCTTTTCTCTGTGAAGTTGAAAATGGATAACTCTTAATGATATCATATGTAAATGTGATTTATTTCCTTTGAATGCATTGGTGTATGATGTGAAAATATTTGTCCTCTTGTAAGTATTTTAGTTTTTTTATCCTATAGTTCTATGTGCATTATTTTTTTCTTAACATCCAACATTATATCTGTGTCTTTGGAGCCAGAATCAAATGTTATTTTAGGTTGGTTCATCACCTCCCTTTTTTTTGCATTCTCTCTCTAACATTGGTCCCTTGGAAATATTATATTAGGATTAGTTAGTAGTAGCCAATGCTAATGTCGTTGTAGTGAGCTAGAGCAGAAGGAACCAACCTTCTCTAGAGATTGACCTCAAATTTTCCATTATCCCAAAATTTTGAGGTATTTCCATGTTTCACTGAGGTACTGAGCTCATCCTTGGAAAAGAGTGTAATATTAGGTGATAACAAAAAATATCAGACTCAATTAATTGGTTGATAAAAATTGGAAGGGTCTAATCGTATACCCAAAAATCATAATTTAGGGATGTCAACCCCCAATTACCTAACCCATCTTAAAATTTATATCATTCTCTATAAACATGGTTTTATCATAGTTTTTTGAAAGGCATTAAGGATATCTAAAGAGTCCCCCATGATATTATTAATAAACCAATTTCCCTCCTCCTTATATAAAGTATCAATGATATTCATTGGGTCTTGTAGACATTGAAATTTGGTAATTTACCCTTTGACACTGTTGGTTTTGACAATGCACTCTTGCTAAGATAAACACAACCATTTCATTCTCAATTAGAAGTTTTTGAGGTCTCTTTTCTATCTATTTTATCCTTGCACACTGATATGCCAACACATTATGAGAATATAATGCAAAAAATATGAATATTAAGTCCGCCTAATAGGATGTAAACTTAATTTAACATTATTTTCATCCTTGGTGAAGGTCGTATAGTTTGGTCAAGAATTTGTATCTAGTCCTGACCTTTTTGTATGGTTTTGCACCAACATATCATCTATATTTTCTTTCAATTTCAAATTATATGATGGGTCCTTTAATCCCTTTGGGTTGGCTTTTATTTGATAATTCATCTTTGGAACCCTATATAAGAAAGATAACACTGCCCTATTTTATAACTTGTAAATCTATGACACTACATTGATACACTCACTTCTTACACTTACAAAAGGCACCCAAGGCTCCCTACATATCGCAAACGCACATATAAAGTAATTAGGGAAGAAATATCTACAAGTATGAAACTTCTTACCATGTCAAGACATCATTCTCTTTCATACACAAGCACTCAAACATCCCTTATCCAAGTATTTTAGCAAGAGACAAACTCAACTCAAGAATTTTCATAGTGGTTTCCAAATCTAGTTGCATTCATTTATGTATCACATGTTAGGTGGAGGATGATATGTAATTTGAGGTCTCTTTAGAGTAGTTTCAATGTTTTTGGTGCATAGTGGTGGCCACAACTCAAATACTGTTTGTTTTATAGGGTTTCCCATCCATGTCTAGGGTTTGAGATCATGATCATAACGTTTAAAAAGCTTCACAACATGACCAACAACTAAGGTTTGATAAAAACAAAAAAATTCAGGTAGGTAACAATCTCAGGAAGTTATAGAGTCTGAATCCATGTAGGTTCAAGACTTTACAAAAGGATCATGACCATACAAAAAGTCTTGAAAAAAATGTACAATCCTACCCCAAATTAGTTTCTAGTCACATTTCTTAAAACAAAGTGTCACCAGGTACATATCTCCCTATTTCAGCATTGCACTCATAGAACCTCACAGTTCCATCTGTAATCACCTAAGTACACTCATTCTCTTGTGTTTTCAAGTTTGTAACCAATCATTTAAAAATTAAATGTGTTATTTGTATATTGCATAATTAATATTGCAAGTTAATTAATCAGTATAACTCCTTGTAGCTCCCCATACATCCTTTAATGTACCTAATTCACTAAATCTTATATTTCATGTTATCTAATAAGGGTATTAATGTTTTTGGTGAACTTGAGTTATGACTTGATCTTTTCATTAGCCCTAGGCTCATCTTGTGGTATGATCCTTATTCTAGGATTTCTTATTTCATTTCTTATTGTAATAATACCAATATTTCATTGATCATGATACATTTATCAAATCCTTAAAGATCCCTTATAATTTGGATCCCCAACTATTTTGGGAATTTGTACTCAATGAGCTAGTTTGTTAAATTAGTTCCGGTCATGTCCCCCTCAAGACATCCTATATTAATGATGAAGTAATTTTATATAATTTTGTGAATACACATGATACACATTATTCTCATGACTATTGTTGTGATGATGATCCTTCTCTTACACAATCATGTGACAACACTTCACAATGATTCTTTATATATTGATGACATAAAGCATGATATAATTAATACAATCACCACTGATACACATGAACTTACATTTAATATAGATACTGCTACACTATAACATGCCACTCATGGTGATCATATTTATGATGTTTCCCATATATGTGATCATGAGGACTCTGCTTACACTGAACATACTTCCACTATTGTCATGGACCCCATGGATACTTCTTTACATGACATAATTTATACTAATATACATGATCCTATTGTTGATGTGTCTCTTTCTCCTATAAACCAAGCTAAATCCATAGTGTATAAGGTTATACCTTCACCTATATCTAGTGATTTTCCTCTTATGGATGTTATTATATCTACAATACCTATGGTATTGGGGGTGACTCATATCCCCTTTGAAAATGTTACAATTCTTATATTTCAAATATGCTTCTTGGAACACCTCTAAATAAACTTCTATTGATCTTCTTCTTATTGATTTAATGTCATATTACCTGGTATGTATACTCAACCAAAATTGGGTGCCCCATATACTAATTTGATGATGATTCATACTATTATTTCATCACTTTATTTTTAACCTTCTATGAGTGACTCACCCACTATGGATACACCTAGTCTTGCTACATCCATGGGAGCACTTGATTCCCCTCTTTTTACTACTATTATGACTCTGGATTCTACTATTGTCCTACGATATCATGCATATGGTTCTAATTCTTATAATCATTATATCTTGCAACTATTACTTACGACGAGCCTTGTGTCTCTCCCTCTATTTATTGAGGTTGATATAAGGCAAGCCTTATAACACAACATGTGTTTCACATCTCTTACTTCACATGTTGTTACTTGTAGTTACAATTTCTACGCATGCTTTTTCCACTATTGAAAATGATGAATATATATATTTTATCTTTTGTTTTCTCATCACATGAACTCTCTTATTATGAAAAATATTGCACTTAATCCTCATACAATTGAGATTTTGTATTTTATCACGTTATCCTCTCTTTATCCTCCACACACTACCCATTCATTTGCTTCATCTTCTAGGCCATATTTTCCCAACATTACTATTAATGTACCACTTGCATTTGAGTCATAATTGAGGCATGAGACCCCACCTCCCTTGATGGTTGCCTTACCTCTTCAGAAAGTTCTCATCATATAGATTTAAAGCTAACCCTCTTTCTTGTACATCTCTAAGAAGTTCAAAAATATAAAAAACATTAACATATTTTTAAAATTAAAAAACATTCATATAATTATAAAAATAAACAAATAAGGGCTTGTACACTTAGTTTGAGCTTTTTGCACTTTACACATGTTGTTTTTCACCATGGATTTAATAGATAACATATCTATTTAATCTTTACTCACATGTGTTCACGTGGTATATTGAGCTTGATGTAGGACACACATAAAGTGGCACACAATAATAGGTGTTGGTTGTCCCTTTACCCATACTTCGATACATCTGGGGGAATTTATTATACACTACACATAGGTGATATTTTTCTATTATAGTTCATTTTTACTTCCTCATTATGATTGATTAATATTGTGTACATGTTATTTTTTTTACTAACAAGACTAACACATGTGTATTTTTCAGTGTTGACACCTCTTGCTTCACATGTCTCTTTTCCTATATGTTGTTGTATCATTTCATCGTGTCCCTATAGAAACCAAAATTTGGTTCACTTGTCCCCCATCCCACATTTGTTCACCCCTTTGTCATCATCATGTACAATCACACCCATATCCTATTCAAAATCAATTTCCCCTCCTAAATCGGATTTATTTCCCTCTAATTTCTTATTTTCCTATCTTAATCCCATCATTATTTCATCTCTCTTTATTACCCCTAATCACATTTAATCATCCCTAAACATGTTTATCACCTTAATCACATCCCTAAACCCACCCATTTATCCTTTATAGAACTTATCACCTACCCTCATTTAATGTTTTCAAACCTCCAACCACTTTATCATCCCTATGCAACCCTAATCCACCAAATCAACTCTAACCCTAATCAACACTTAATAAGGCCTCATCCCCATCATCCCAAATCCAAATAAATGGTTCTTTGCAGTCGACAGGTGACCCTATCGGGTCGCCAGGTGACCCTATAAATACATCATCACCCCCTCCTCAAAGAGGATGAAATTTGGATATCTTGACTTCTTGTGAGATTTTACAGGTTCTTTTCTTCTTATGAGTTACCATCAACATCTTGAAGCCGTCTTAGAGCCCTTGCTTAATTTTTGGAGATCTGAATCTTGGAGTTTGTTTGGAGACCTATCTTGTTTCATCACTTCTTCATCAAATTTTTGTAGACCTGTTCATCATTTTGGAGCTCTACCATCTCATCATCCATCCTTTTTTCATTCTCATAGTCCTTTTTCCATCTATCATTCATCAAACCCTAATCAGACTTGGTTTCCATCTATTCTGCCTTGGTCGCCATCAACCCGATCTGCATCATTATTTTTCCTACATTTTTTTCACTCTTCCATCAATCTGTCTCAGTTCTTGAACATCCAAATCTTGTCAAATCTTGCAATCTCTTTGTTCTTCCTATATGATACCCTATGATCTCAATATTTCCTACCAATCATTTCGACTTCCTCTGCTTTTCCTATCTTCCTCTGATCTCATCCATTATCTTTTCATACAATTCTGTATCCTTTTTGTTTCTAGCTCTCTGTTATATTCAGGACATCTTCAACAATCCAACAATTTGTTCCATATGCTTTTTTCACATATTTTATCTTCTCTATTCTAGATCATTGTTGACTATCTCAGGTTCACCGTATACCCCCGGGTTTCCATCTAGTTTTCATATTTATTACCTCAATTTATCATTATCTATCATCTCTTATTTAGTTATCTATTTATGATATATTCTGATTATGTTTATCTTTTGCATGCTATCTATCCATTATTTTAATCCAATATTTCTAACAAGTGGGCTGACATCCTCCCTAGGAATTTCATCACTTCTCAGGACTGACTTTATCAAGAATCCCACCATATAATCTACTAATATTTTTCTTTATCTAGTTGTCCTTTGTGTTGTGTAGGTTATCAAGCTCGCTACATAAAGGATTTGTGCACCCATATATCATCATTCATCATCATCACACATTGGAGGTAGCCTTAAACCCTCCCATATTTTGGAGTTTCTTGTTTTCTTGCATACCACTTCATTAACTTGAAATAAGAGTGGAAAAATCGTCAAACATTCTGGCACGCCTGGTGGGACCTACCTACCTCCTTTGGTAAGTTCCTTATTTACTTTCACTTTCTATTCTATATTCTATTTTCTTCTTTCCACTAACTCTACAGGTTGGATTTGTTCACTTGTGTTCTTGGGAGTTTTCTTTCTTTCTCAACAACGCATGCATAATTTGGAAAAAAGGAAAAGTGTTATCCAGGTATTCCTCTTTTTTATCCTTATTTTCTCCTTTTTACATCATTCTTCCCTCCTTTGTTTGCTTGTTTCTCATCGAACATCACATTTGGATTTGGATCTAAAATGAACACTTTTGCATGTTTTCTTGATCATATAACTTAAGTAGGTGGTAAATATCTTGCATTCACAATTATTCACACATAGCCAAACACCACACATAAATCTACACATATAAACACTCCTACCAAGTGGATCTATTGGGATTTCATCACCCAATAAGGAAGCCACCACAGTGTTCTGGTCGTGTAATAATTTTTTTTGACTATTGGTATATCTGCTAAGCACCTGACACCCTTATCAATGTGGTGCATGAAGTGCGGGGGTAGGCCCCAATACCAAGCCACGTACCAATAGTCATCATAGATTTGTGCCTCACATACCTTTGGGTATATCGAGGACTCCATCCTTAAACTACCTAAAACCATCCATAGATAAATCACTTCTTTAGGTTCCCTTTGAGCCTCTTCCCTCTTCACATTCTATAAATAAACAAGATAAACAAAAAAAATTGCTTGACTTGTGTGTTGCATTAATAGTTTGCATAGGATTTTTCTTGTTTATTTCATGCCCATTGTTACTCATTCCCAAGCCAGAAAAATGGAACAATCAACCTCTTCCAATAATATCCCCACCTCAAACAATCCCTTCACAACAAACATCCACCCTCTCTCTTGTTTCTTCTACACCTTTAGTCACCTCATCTTTGGTCTCTGAACCCATTATTTATATGGCTCCTCCTCATGAGCCTCATATGATTTAAGGAAATCCCCATCTTGAAACCAATCCTTTTGTTTACTATCACTCCATCCCTTCTAGACCAGCTACACCTCCTTCTTACTACTTCCTTAGGAGCATTTAGACCTCCCACTATCCCTCGTGATGCTTGGAGTTTCAAGAACTCCTTGATGCTAACCCTGTCACTCTCCATGACTACTTAGCTCATAAATCCACCAATATCCCTATTGATGGACCTCCCCTTCAATAAATTTATGCCTATCCCCCACAATTTGAATCCACTGAGGTTCTTACTTCCCAGCTTGATGTCTTCTTTCCTAGGGCCATGAATGAGCTAGCAATAGCCCAAAATGAACATGTCCCTCATGAGTCTTCTACCATGGTTCCCCAAACCCATCAATCCACACAATTGGTGGTGCCTATCCCACCTAATCTACCTCATATCAATACCATCCCTACATCTTCTCTCCCTATTCCTTCCTTCATCTACCGTTATCATCAATGCTCCCACCCAAACTCTTCAAGAATCCAACATACCTCCTCCACCACCCGAGAAATATGTTCAAATCTCGGTGCCCCTCTTCACATCTCAATTCCATACCAATGTTGTTACCTCACAACCCCACCCTTTGGAGTTGACTCAAACTAATCAACCTCCACTCTGAAGCATCTTTTGACATATGTTTCCCAACCAACCCCATTAAATTTCCCAACCACCACATGCATATATCCCAACTCATCCAACAAAAACCCAATATAATCCCCTATCACTCAATAATTACCTTCACTATCTTACCCATCCAATTACATCCCTTCACAACATCATACTTCCCAACCCATCCAATCACAAAATTTCAATTATGTTCCTTCCTATCAGCCACCCCTACAAACTCCTAATTACACCCAACAATATCAATCTTACCCATAACCCAATCCATCTACCTCTTATAATCCACAACCGCATCAATCACATCCTAATCCTCATACATCAAATGATCCCATGCAAGCTTGTTGAGTAGAATGGCCAACCTAGAGGCCACTACCTTGGGTACCCCAAAGCACATTCACCTATGATAAAATTTGTAACAACCTATCAATCCATCTATACCCGTTAAGCTATATCCTCCACATTGGGATCTTCCTAAATTTTCTAAATTTAAATAGTAAGGAAGATCCCCAAACAACATCTTTGATTCCTTTAGGAACTCATGCTACCTTATTTCCCATGATCAAGATCTTATGATTCACACCTTTCCCATGTCATTGGTCGACCCCGCTCTAGACTGGTACAATGGCATCCCTCAACATTCACTCTTTTCCTTCACACAACTTGCACAACTTTCTTAGACACTTCTCCATCAATATAGCACACAAGATAACCATCACTGATCTTTATGCCATCAAACAATTTGAAGATGAATCAATTTCTGATTTCATCACTAAGTGGCATGACATTATCAATCAATTATCCTTCTCATTTCCTCAAACCAAACTCATAAAATTCTTCTCTAGATCATGTGCCAAACATATCTCATCCACCCTCCAAATTCAGTCTTTCCAAACCTTTGAGGAATTTTTTACCATGTATCGCAAGTTAGAACTAAGTGTCCTTGAGAAAGACCATGTTAAACTTCATTCTAATAAAACCAAGACTAAATTCACAAAATCATTCACCCATAATGAAAAATCCAAGAATGCAAAAATTCCATTATCGTAAAAACTTCTTTTACATCCACATCTCATGTCGAGCCTCCATAGAGATCTCTTCGAACCAACCCCAAACTATATTCCTCTTTAGAGAATCATATAGTTCCATCTTTGACAAGCTCATGGTTACATGCCTTATCCAACTTCCTCCCATATTCCCCATTGATGATTCACGTCCCCAAACCCACATGGTATCATGAGGACCATTATTACAAACATCATCAAGTTTGTGGCCATGATACCGAGAAGTGTCATACCTTCAAGGACCTAGTATGCAACTAATTATCGATCATGGGGACCTCCAATTAGAAAATCCAAATGCTCCCTCAATCAACCATTAGATGTCTTCAAGAAACCATTTCCTAATCATCCACCAAACAACCAAACCAATCCTCTCACATCTCAAGCATATGAGGCCCACATAATGAACACTTTAAGTCAGGATTTAACATTTCCACCCACATCTACCACTATACCTATACCTATATCCACCTCTACTTCAATATTTACACCCCTAGCTATATCTACATCAATATCTACTTCCCCATCTACTTCTATACCCATATTTACACCTTCATCTACAACCACATCTATACACATGTCTACTTCAATATCCACATCCACATCCACACCTATCCACATCCACACCCATATCCATATCCACATCTATGCCTCCATCCACATCCACATCCACATCTCTTGAAACTTCCACCAAAGAGACATCTCCTCTCAATTCCGTCACGAATAATATCCCAATCCCATATTTACATCAACAAATTTCCACAACTCCTATATCAACACCCCCAAATTCTAAATCTACAAGCCCTTCTAAATGCTACCCATGGTCTACTCAAGAACATCCCCATCCTCAACCACCACATCTATGACACAACCTATATCCAAACCATCTAATCCTACCTCTAAAGAATACTCTAGCACTATTGAAATCATTGTTATCCTACCAAAGGTAAAACTTCACAAAAATATAAGAACCTTGATCACCCCCATCCAAAATCTCTTATTCATCCACAAGAAATTAGAGCTTCCCCTTTCAAATCCCCATCAATCCAAACAATCCAATATCCAATCATCCATCTTAGGACCTTGGCAATCTATTTCGGACCATATCCTTCATCCAAAACTCCCATCACCAAAAATCTAATCAAAATCATCTATCCCTTCCCTAAATCCAAATCAGAATCTAAGGTCCCTACAAAAAACCATAAGAATAAGGAACCTCTTTTTCCTTCATCCTCCTCTCCTAAAACAAATCAATTGAAATACATGAGACTTCATCTTTCAAAAACCCCCATTGGTTCATATACTGAAATCCTTCATCACCTTATCCAAGCATCTGCGATTACCCTTCCCCCATCAAGTCCTTTGACTCATGTGGGTGGAAACCCATGTGGTTTGATTATAATTCCATCTGTGCCTATCATCGTGTCCCTGGGCATGACACAAAATTTAAGGCTCTCCAAATATCGAATCTCATATGGATTTTTTTTATCAAAATTTCTACATCCTCATCAAAAATAATACGAGTCTTCTTATCAAAAACTAACATATGGAGCAGTGCTCTCTCTCTCAACCATCATCCCTTTTCCATAAACCAAATCCTGTCCAACTTTTGAAAGTAGGTCTGTCAAACTATCCCTATCTTCACATAAAATTTCAAAGGGCATATAATCAAAAGATTGTGATTAGCCCATTTTTTGAAGGTTCTTATCCCATTTCAAATACCCCATGGTTTAAGGGCTATTAGATATACCATATTCTAAGATATGTGTAGAATAAGAGCTTAAAAAAAAGTACAAGGATCTCCAAAACCTTATCAAAAACCTCATACTGATCTTCTCATCAAAGAAGACCACCCTCTTCCATCATTAGCTCATCCACACCCAAGCACAACCCTCAAACCATTATAGTTCCAAAGCCTTTAAATCTGGCCCTCAATCCACACCTTTAGTCACAATATCACCACAAAATTCTACGTCATTCTAAAGAGGGTCCCCTCTTTTCATAAATGTCATTCATGTTACCACTCACTCTTGCCCCCATGACATTCTCAACCATCCACCCAACTAAAACCAAGATTTATCATCGTTGTTCTCTCCTAATGAGACCACTTCATCTCCCTCTTCATCCAAGGATAAGATATCTATTCTAGCCACTCCACAAGACCCAAAATCCTTGTTGCATAGAACAAAGTATTGTGAAAAATTACATAGCTCCCATCAAAATGTCCCTTTATGAGCTTATCCAAAGCTCCCCTCACCATCGACAATGATCTCATCAAAGCTTTACAATGTGTATCCCAATCACAACTGATGAATCTCAAACTTTCACGGCCCTCATTGGATCTGTTACAACTTCTGCCATCTTTCCTTCAATGATTCTGAAATCCCTTACATTCTACCTAAAGATCATGACCTTCCCCTCTTCATCACCATTCATATCAATAACACCTTCATCCAATGATCCATGATTGAAAATGGTGCTAGCATCAACATCATCTCATCCCACACATTCAATCAACTCAAGCTTCCCAACACTATTATTCACCCAATCACCTATGGTCCTTCATGCCTTTAATGACATTGTTTCCCCTACATTAGGAATGGTCATCCTTCCTATTCACATTGGTGAAAAAATCCTCCATGAACTCTTCTACATTGTAGAAGGATAATTCCAATATAACATCTTTCTTAGACATCCATGGATCCACGCTATGCATTGTGTCCCACCCACCCTTCATTGTTGTCTTAAGTATGAGCACGAGGGGAAAATCCACACACTCCCCATTGATCTTCCTCCTTTCAAAGTATGTCATATGAACTACAAGCAAAATGATGTACTCATCCCTAAGCAATAATCATCTTCTTGAAGCTTCCACTAGCTCATTTGTACCTGCATCTAAGTTTTCCAATGATGAATCTCTTGACACCGTGATGTAGCATCTCTCACTAGGGGAAGTATCAACTCCTCACTCTAAATACTATTCATATGCCCAATCGATTTAGTAGACCCAAAAAATCTCCCATGTATCAACATAATGTTAAGGATATCATTTCCTTCGGTCCACCTCACTTGAAGACCAATCTTGTTTATGGTGGCATTGATCACCCTTCTTCCCACACTAACAATCAACCCCATACCAAGCTATACACCAAAGGATTTGACTTCCTCTACAAAAATCCTTTGCCTACACCTATCTCCATTGTTGTGCATGGAAGGGATTTGGTCTTGGATGTTACAAACGAGGCATGCATGATCTTATCCTTGATCAATCCTAAAAACCCCATGAAAAGTATGGATTGGGATTCAAAGAACACCCACTGACTCTCTCACACACTTCTTCTGAATCCCCCATGCACATAGATCCATCACCTCCCTCTTCATCCAATGACCCCATGGACACAGATGACACCATGTCCCTTTCTTCTAACTCTTTTTTAATCTCCACGATCACTCTAGGACCGGTCACCTATCAGGATGAAGGTGAAACTAGGTCCCTTCCTCTTAAATTCCCCAACATGGTAGAGGAGGATTCCCCTACCATCGACATTATTCAATGCAATGATGATGAATCTATCCTTTCCTATATGGGGGTGGAATATTCTCATCTTCATAAGGCCTTACCTCCTGACACATCCACCCTTCTTAATGAATCCACCATCAATATCAACATAGGGACTTCACAAGAGCCCCACATCCTCAAATTTGGCCAATATCTTGATCCACGAGAGCTAGAATCCTTCACCACTTTCCTCTCCAATCATAGTTAGGCCTTTGCATTGTCATACACTGACATGCCAAGCCTCAATCCTAGTATCATTTTCCATAATATCATCACCATCCCTAATGCCAAGCTAGTTAAGTAGAAGTTATGTTGTATGCATCCTTGTGTAGCCCTCCTCACTAAAAAATAAATGCAACGTATTCTTTCCACCAAATTCATGCAACCCATCGACTATACACAATAAGTTTATAACATTGTACTCATTTCCAAAGCCTCTAGGAAATTTCACATCTACACAGATTTTCAAGACTTAAATCTTGCTTTCCCTAAGGATGACTTTCCCCTTCCTAACATCGATCATCTTGTCGACCTAACCGCCGACCATGAAATGATTTCTCTTATGGATGGTTTTTCTAGTTATAATCAAATCCTTATCACACCAAAAGACCAACATAAGACATCCTTCATCACCCCTTGGGGAACCTTCTATTACTGTGTTATGCCCTTTGGTCTGAAAAATGAGGGGCCACCTATCAACATGTGTCATGACTTATATCTTCCATGATCTCATCCACAAAACCATAGAGGATTATGTCGATGACCTCTTGGGTAAATCCAAACATGACATGACAATCTTACTATCCTTGAAATCCTCTTCATGTGCCTTCTTTGATTATTCCTTCATCTCAATCCTGCCAAGTGTGTGTTTGGAGTTCTAACTGGAAAACTCCTTGGCTTCATCATTTCCATCAGGGGTATTGAAGTTGACCCCACCAAGATCAAGGCCATCCTTGAGATGCCTCCTCCTATCAATCTAAAGTAACTTCATAGTCTCCAAGGCTGACTTCAATCAGTCTACCACTTCATCTCACAACTTTCTGATCATTTCCAACCTTTCCATCATCTCCTCTGAAAAGACACCCACTTCAAATGGGATGCTAATTACCAAAAATCCTTTGACAAACTCAAGCAATATCTTCTATCACCACTTGTGCTCACACCTCCATGCGAGGGGGAGCCATTCTATCTCTACATCTCTGCCTCTGACCATGCTCTAGGTGCCATGTTGGCACACCATGATGAGTAGGGTAGGGAGCAAGTTGTCTATTATATCAGCCACACTCTTCATGACTATGAAACCCACTACACTGAAGCTGAAAAGTTGTGTTGTGCTCTTTTCTTCACCACTTCCAAGATTCTCCACTATCTTCTCAATCACAAGACATATGTCATCACTACTTTCAACCCCTTAAAACCATGCATTCCAAACCCTATCACAATGATTGCATCACTCGATGGCTCATGCTCATGACTGAGTTTGACCTAGAGTTCATCTCTCAAAAATCAATCAAGGGCCAGGCTATCATTGATCAACTCATTGAAGCCCCTCTTCCTGATAATCAACTCCCCCATGAGAAATTTCCTGACGAATCCATCAACACAATCGATCATGAGTATTCTCCCCTCAAAATGACATTGTTATTTGATGGATCTAAGTGTGGGCAAGGGGGGTGTTCCAACATCATCATTATTCCTCCTTGGGAAACTCCTATCCCCATCACCTACAAGCTCAAATTTGAATGTACCAATAACATGGCTGAGTATGAAGCCCTTATCTTGGGCCTCCAACCACCTATCATGCTCGGTGTCCAAATTCTTGACATCTATGGTGATTCCCAACTTATCATCAATCAAATCAAGGGATTTTATCAATGTAAAAAATGAAGTGCTTCAAAAATACAAGGACATCATCAATTTTCTCCTCAAATCCTTCGATCAATACACTATCCAAACCATTCCTCATTCATCCAACCACTTCACAGATACCATGGAATCCCTTACATCACTCATCCCTTGGAAAACAAAATAATCCAAACTCTTCATTGTTTTCCATTGCATTGATCAACCATTCCATACTAATGAGCTTCCTTGTATTAATCTCATCGAAACCAATCAATTTGATCTCTAGTATACCCAGTTCTTTGACTATCTCTCTCAATCCAAAATTCCCTCTGACCTATCCAAAAATGGTAGGAGGAAATTCCTTCAATGTGCCAACCTTTATGTTATCTTCCTCTATAAATGTGGGTTTGATGGTATTTTACTATGATTCCTTAAAACCCATGAATCTATTCAAGTCATACAAGAAGTCCATGATGACATCTGTGGTGGAAACTTTAGTCGTTTGGTCATCACCAAGCATGTTCTTTGGATGGGCTACTATTGGCCCACCCTCAACCAAGACTATTGTGAATATGTTAAAAAGTGCGTCAAGTGCCACCAACATTCTAATCTCATTTATATCCCTAGCCAGGCCTTACAACCAACTCAAGATCTATGGCCTTTCTCACAATGGGGACTCAACCTCATTGGTCTCATTAATCCATGTTCTTCTCAACATCATCATTCCATCCTCACCACTACCAAATATTTCACTAAATGGGTGGAATCCATTCCACTCACGTCAACCAAAGCTAACAAAATCATCAACTTTTTCTATCAACACATCATCTGTCGCTTTGAAATTCCTCACAAAATCATCATGGACAATGGAAATTCCTTACAAAATAAATAAGTTAAGAAGATTTGTGACACCTTCAATATCAAGCCTAGCTTCTCTTCTCCATACTATCCACAAGCTAACGGCCAAGCTGAATCTACTAACAAAACTCTCTGCAACATTCTTGCCAAAACTTTTGATAAGGTAGGTCAAGATTGGCACCTTCATATCCCCTTCACTCTTTGGGCTTATCATGACTAACATCTACACCTCTATGGGTGCTACTCCTTTCTCTCTTGTCTATGGATTTGAATCCATTTTCCCTCTTGAAGTTCAAATCCCATCTTTGTGTGTTTCTCTTCGTGACTTCATCTCTGACAAGGACTATCACCAAGAGCATCTAGCACAACTTGAATTGTTAGATGAAAATTACTTAATCACCCTTTAACATCATCACATTTATCAAGAATGTATCAAACACACCTATAATAAACACATCAAAGAATGCAACTTTAACATTGGTGACCTTGTCTTAAAATAAAATCAGAATGTCACTACTCTAGAAAGGAGCCAACATGGAAATTTTTCTCTCAACTAGATTGGACCATACATTATCACTCATAAGTATGGGTCTGGGGCCTATCACTTAGCCTCCCTTGATGGTAAACTAGAAATAGAACCTCTCAATGGCTTGGAATTGCAGCCTTTCTATTGTTGACGCACCTACCAATGTGACCTTAGTCACATTATCGATATCATTTCCATCATTAACCTTCCCCATTTTTTCCATCGTAATGATTTGGAATCATGTGGTCTTCCATCACTATCCTATCTATGACCTTGAATATGGGCACCATGGATCTTCTCATAGCATATTCCTTATGGAAAAGTTCCTCCTTTTAGGTGGGAACCCCACAATCATTACATTCATCTCCTTCTTATCTACCTATTGGAACCATGATAAGGGTCCACATGTGTAGCTTGTACACATTATTTCCCCTCCCCAAGTGGTCTACTAGGCTATCCTCATCTCCATCTTAAAAGTCAACACATTATGGATGCTCATATCAAATCTATATTATCCCAAATAAAGACTACTCCCTCGAAGGATAATTGTTAAATAAATATTATCAAAAGTATAGACTGATCCCTTGAAGGACATCTATCATGTATCTTATCCTTCCATCCAAAATCAAAAATCAAAAAATCCAAAAAAAAATCCAAATTGTAGACCACTCCCTCGAAGGATGGATACTTTCTTATATCGTGGCAGTAAAGGCTTCCCGCATTGATCAACCTTCTCAAAATATCAAAAGAAAAATGCATCCATCCAAAAGAAAGCATCCTAAGAAAGATTTTCCTGCATCGATCAATTTCCCATCAAAAAAAACTTCCTGCATTGATCAGTTTGTGCAATATTGCTTAAGAGCTGGGGCATAGACCTAGGACAACCACCTAAGGAGAAACTATTTCCCCCATACAAGCTACACATCTAAACCCCTTGTCGTGTCTACAATGGGTGTATAAGCACACCTTCCATCTTCCCCTCATGATCTTATATGTGACTAACTATCATTAGTTATGTGTTAACACCTGCCATATGGCTGCAAGTGCATTGCTTTGTTCATGTTCCTTCTCACATTTTACCTCCAATCCAGTCCCAAAGCATCTATCCTACGTGCACTCCTTACTATGATGTAAGTGTACTTCCTATATTTGGGTCACCCTAACAAGGTCACATTCTATTCTTACCTTTTAATCTAATCATTTTTTCATTATCCATCTTATATCACATCATACATTGAACACATGGGTTTCCATTTTGATCTATGTTCTAATCTATCACATCAAATCCAATCCAATTACATCATCTTATCTCATATAAAATCCATCTAACTACATCTACATCTACATCTAAATCCATATCTGTCTAAATCCATCACATATATCATCATATCTAATCTAACATCCATCCACATCATTTCCATATCTAATCTAAATACATATCTAAATCCATCACATCATCATAAAATCTAAATCCATCACATCATTCTCATCATATAAATTAACCATCTAATACATCACATCAATGTCAAATCATATCTAAATTCATTAATACACATCCATCAATACCTACTCAACATTAATATAATAATAATCCATCACATTGCATCTAATCTCTCATCGTCATCCAATATCCTATTACATCCCATGATAGGCCATCTGATATGGGCTATTTATCCAAATTATCCTTTCTTCCACTTTAGGCTTGTGTGTCACACATAACACACCTTTCCTTGTCTTACACGGATTATCTTGCTATATTTCCATATCATCTTATCTTTGTAGCACATACTTAATCATATCCAGAAGCCCACTTTGTGGCCATCTTTGTGTTCCCTCTTGGGACACCATATCTTTCACCTTAAGTCCACCATTTGTGGCCATTTTTCCTTTCCATCCCACTAGGATGAATACTTTTCTCACTTCCTCATATTTGAAGGTTAGCGCATACTATTTTTCCCCACATCCTATCAGACCATTGTCTTGACCATCACCACATTTTTTTGCACATAATTTTGATGTCTTCCTTTGACCCATTAGTCCCACGGCTTACACATCCATCCGAGTGGATTCCCATTGGATTCCATCCATCTTAAAATGATCTTTTCTCACTCATGACTCACCTCCTTTGGGTTGTGTTATGTTTCCTGCTATGTGTTTCCAGAAATATTTTCTGAATCATGGGTCTGTAAGACATTAATGTTACCTCCATTGAGGTCATGTTATGTTCCCTACTGATGTGTTTTTGTTAGGAATATTATAGTGCTTCACATATGTATGTGTGTGAATAATAATTACGTGTGTAATTATTATGGTTAATATTATTATTATAATATATTGTTTCAACAATATATTATTATAGAGTTTTGTTGTACCCGTAAAATTATAAATGGGTAAGTTGTTTGATACACTTCCTATTTTATAGGAAGAGGTTAGTCTATTGTAATGGCTATAAATTAGCCTAATTCATTGTGTAATTATATTGTAAGAATATAGAGAGATAAAATAATATTTCCTGTGGAATTGATTAACGTGAGTTTATTGTGTGAAAATTCTATTCAGTTTACATATGGTATCAGAGCAGGTCTCCGTATGAGAGTCTTGTGCAAGCCTTGAGCCTCAGTGCATGCAGTTTCAAATTGAATTCTGTATAGACAAGACAATTCTCTGGTGTAAAAACAAAATGAGATAAGGACGCAATTATGGATTTTGTATTTGAATAAAATGAATTATTGTTTTGATGTTTTGCTATTAGCTCTCATCATATCACGCATTTTGTATTTGCGAGTTATGTCCTATTTATACCTTGGCATGGGTTTTCAGATCTAAGAACTCAGTCTTAACCTCTTACAACATGTTTGGTAGATATCTTGGGAATGCACAATTGAGATCTCGCAGTTACGCAGCTCAAAATGCTTTGCACTAGATCAATTTCTTGCGTAGAAATATTCTAGCAACGGCATAACAACAACCTAATCTATCTGGCGAATAGATCTCTACACACACATGTGGAAAGCTACACTCAACATTGACTATGCCTGCATCGGGTTCTATGCACCATGCCAAAACTCTGTATCTCCACTTTACACGTGCTTGGCTAGAATTTTCATACAGCTCGTTATGGATTCTATCCTTCAATCATGATTTGATAATTATTTATTGGAAGAGTTGGATCTATTTACCATAAAAAACTCTATCAATGTCACATTGATCAGCCAGTGAGGATAAAAATGGTATTTGTCAGCATTGATGAGGAGCTCTACATGACCATGGCAGACTTTTTCTGATACAACTCGTTCTAATGCATCAGATTCATTTTATTGCCTCCCACTAAAGTCTCATTCTGCAACTTAACTGTGTCCAATTGTTTATAGCTTAGTTAAGTCAACAGTTTGCAATAGCCTCACTATGTATCAAAACGTCCAAGCCTAGAGTCAAAGGAATCATGTTCGAGCTTAGTATTGGATAGAGCTTAAATAGTCTCATTTCTTTATGCATGTGCATTAATTGAGCCATTCTTTTGCATATATCAACTACACCTGTTTAGCATTGTGATCACTCTCATTTGGTAGTCAAACTAAAAAGCAATTGAAGTCATTTAAAAAGGTGTATTCCTTTGTCTTTATTATTATATAGTAGTCATTTTCATTTAAAAAGTAATCTCAGTTTATTACTTTTTTTTTTCAAAGTGTCAGTTGTCATATTGTCTTCTGGACGCATTTTCAAGTTGAAACCGACGTCCTTTTTTTTTAACATGGCTAAGTTGAATCGAATGGAAAAATTCAAAGGCAAAGATTTTTACACATGGCAGGTGAAAACTCAGTTGTTATTAATCAACAAAGATTTGTGGGAGATTGTGGATGGCAAAGAAAAGAAACCGAGAGATGCAGATGAAGCAGCAATATGGGACACCAAAGATTGAAAAGCCATAGCAATCATTGGATTGGGGTTATTTGATGCGTATTTGCATCATATAGATTTATCAAAATCCTCAAATACAATTTGGACTACACTAAACAAACTATTTGGATCACAAGCAGGAAGTGCAACAATAGCACTAAAACAAAAGTTGTTCGGACTCAAAATGGTGGAAGGTGACATATGTATGGTGGAACATATAAGTAAGTTTCATTCTGTATTAAATCAATTAGCTGGAATCAAAGTAGCATGTTCCCGATGATGATGCAAAAGCAGTTTTACTTAATAGCATGCCTCCTAGCTATTCTAATATGGTCTTCACTTTGAGCAAAATCAATCCAAGTAGACTGGAAGACTTGATTTCTTCTTTGATAGAGGACGAAAATAGAACAAATAAAATTGAAACAGAAGAAAAAATCGTTATATGGAACACATGGTAAATCATGTTAAACAGAGATACAAGTCATTCTTTCAAGCAAGTTCAACCTCCCAGTGATCCAAAGAAAAGGCTTCTTTGTCACTATTGTAATGTGTCTGGACATGGAATAATGTTTTGTAAACAACGAGCTAGGGAGCTTTTGGATGGTAAATTGAATAATAAAGCTTTCATTTCTGAAAATAATGACTTAGAAGAAAGTGATTGGGAAGCAGGATCCAACCATTCACATGACAAGAAGTTATTGCTCAAGATAGTGAAGAAGACTTTCTCTTCTAAAAAGAATGCATCTAATAGAGGATGGAGGCACATGAGGCTGGAGGTCATTCAGCGACCTCTCGTCAATCACCAATGACGGGGCCGTACAAAGCTGTGGTGATAGTGTGTGTGTGAGTTTGTTTTTTATTTCAGAGTTGTAGTTGATTTCAGTTGTGTGCAGCATGATTCTTTTTCAGTGTTCTTGTTATGGCTTGAATAAGTGAAATGTTCACATTGAGGGGGGGAACATGGTCTCAATGTTCCATTTTCTCTTTTCATATTTGTTATCAGTGAGCAGTGTTTCCTACATAATTCCCTGAAGGAAAAGCATAGTGGACAGATGAAAGCACAAGGAAAAGCAACATCATGATATTGAGGTTGTTGGTTGTCCTGTAAAACCATCCCATGTTGAGGTTGTTAGCTTTCCATGTTGAGGTTAAAAACCATCCATGTTGAGGTTGTTGGCTGTCCTATAAAACCATCCATGTTGAGGTTGTTGGCTTTCTTGAAAAACCATCCAGATCATGAGCACGCACGGGCGGCACGCTGCAGAAGGAAGTGCAATTGTTGTTTCTCCCATGTTTGCACTAAGGGGGGGAATGTTAGGAATATTATAGTACTTCACATATGTATGTGTGTGAATTATAATTATGTGTGTAATTATTATGGTAAATAATATAGTTTAGATTGTTATAATATATTGTTTCAACAATATATTATTATAGAGTTTTGTTGTACCCGTAAAATTATAAACGGGTAAGTTGTTTGATACACTTCCTATTTTATAGGAAGAGGTTAGTCTATTGTAATGGCTATAAATTAGCCTAATTCAATGTGTAATTACATTGCAAGAATATAGAGAGATAAACTAATCTTTCCTGTGGAATTGATTAACGTGAGTTTATTGTGTGAAACTCTTATTCAATTTACAGTTTCTAGGATTACTACCATATTTTAGCAATCTTTTCTGGATCACGGGTCTGTATGACATTAACATCATCTCTGTTGAGGCCATGCTATGTTCCCTACCGATGTGATTGCATGTTTCATGCCATTTGTTATTTATTTTTATCTTATCCTTCTTCCAATTGTCATACCCCTCTCCACTTAGGGAATATTTTCTCATATTTTCTCATTTTTTTTTCATTTCCTCCATCTGTCCCTTTCAACCTGGTAATAAATTTCCTTTGTGTCATTGATCCCTAGTTTGAGGGGGAGAACCTCAGCAACCATAGGCTATCACTTCTAATTTTTTTCTTGCGGCTTGCTTAATACAAACCACTTGACAAAAAGGGGAAAATATAGACACCAAAATTTGGTTCACTTGTCCCCCATCTCTCGTTCACTCACCCCCCTTCATCCTCATCGTGTACAGTCACACCCATATCCTATTAAAAATCCCTTTCCCCTCCCAAATCAGATTTATTTCCCTCTAATTTCTTATTTTCCTAGCTTAAACCTATCCCATCCCATCATTATTTCAGCTTTTATTATCCCTCCTAATCATATTTAATCATCCCCTATTCATTCTTATAATCTTAATCACATCCTTAAAACCCCCCATTTTCCCTTTTTAGACTCATCACCTACCCTTATTTATTGTTTTCAAACCTCCAACTACCATTTATCATCCTTATGCAACCCTAATATGCAATATCAACTTGTAACACTAATCAACACTTAATAAGGCCTCATCCATTGAGCCTTACATCATCCACATCACCCAAATCAATGATTCTCTGTAGTCGATGGAGACCCTATCGGGTCGTCAATGACCCTGTAAATACATCATCACCCCTCCTAAAAAAGGATAAAAAATTTGGATATTCAACTTCTTGTGAGATTTTGTAGATTTTTTTTCTTCTTGTGAGCTGCCATCAACATCTTGAAGCCCTTTGCTTATCATTTTTGGAGATTTGAAGCTTGGAGTTTGTTTGGAGACCTAACTTGTTTCTATCATTTCTCTTGTTGCATACCATGGTTTACACCATGTAGAAACACCTTTCTTTTTGTAGGTACATGTTCTTCATGGAGGCCATCTCCTCAACATCATACAATCTTCTACAACTTCTTATACATCTAGTTCATGATGATTTAATAAAATTAAATCTAAGAAAAGGACACTGCTGATTAAATAGATAAAATAATAAATCAGAAAGATAAAACAAATGAAATATAAGCAAGAGTGATAGATAGGGTTTCTAGAATAAACTCAACTTGCTACCATAGGTTTGGACTTATTCTATGCCGGTGAATGATTTGAACATACATATTTTGGATTTTATAATCTCTAATTCTTAAAATTTCATTGATGATATCAGGGACAAGAGAACCTGGGAGAGGACACATAATTCTAGGTGCTAGTGTCTGTTCTGGGTGCTAGTGTCCATGTGACAACTCAAGATTTTATTATTTCTATGTTGCTTCTTGTTGCATTTAGATTATCGAGGTCACATCATGTTTATTACAATTCTACTTTATCACACCTTTATATGTAAATCAAACCATATCTACCTAAATAAGACTCAAGTGCACATTATACTGAATAAAAATGGATATGAGAGAGCTAGACTGATCCTAACAATCACCTCGATGTGATCTTATTGCTGAGTGTTGAACTACATTTCAGAATCCATGTAGTTCTTGTGGTGTGTGATTGAAATTGTGTCCCTTGAGATAGGATTCCCTAGTGTCAGTTGTATAAATAATTACGAGCTATAACTACTTTTTACCAATACAAAAATGTGTGATATGAAATTCAAAATAAACCTTCATATGCAGTGAAGTATATAGTTCTTGGTGTAGTAGATATAAAATATTAGATCCTTGTAATAGTATGTACCTCATGAATTATTACCCCTTAACGAGGTTAAATAAGACATGCATATATACATACATACATATATATATATATATATATATATATATATATATATATATATATATATAATTCCTTTTCTTAAGTTTCATCTTTAACCAGTGAAAATACGACTAAGAGTGACAAACAAATATGAGAAAGGAGTAACATCCAAAAAATCAGCCAAAGAGAGAAAGTGGAAAAAAACACCCAAAGGTGATAGTAGAGCTTGGGCACTCCTATCCCTAATGGGTGGTCCTCTACAAGATAATAAAAATGTAAATAGTGAAATTAGATTTGAGAATGATGTGATCTAGTATGTAAAAATGCAAGTTATAAGTTAGAAACAATAAGCAATAAGGATGAAAAGGATAAAAATCAATGTCAAAGTAAAAGTGAAAGGGGTGTTAATGATTATTTCTCTCGCTTAGGAATCATGCATATAAATGAAAATTTTGGAGGCGAGATGTACATAATAAGTGCATGGTTTAGTGACTACATATAGGTAAACATATTATTTTTTATCCAAGTTATCAATATGGATTTCACACATTTCTTAAAAGAGGGGGAATTCATTTGGATATATTCTACACCTATAACAGACATAAGAAGAATTATGTGGTAACAAACAAGTATAAGAATTGTAAATGTACTCATAAATGCACTCAAGCACAAAAATTCAGGAAAATGGCATAGGTTCAAAACCATACACTCTGGTCAAGACTGTATGTATGGTCCTACCCCTTTCACACAAATCTGCCTAGGGGTAGTTACATTAAATTTATCAATAGTCTCATATTTTCACCTACATGTATAATTTTTTGGCACAGTTTGAGATCTGGTTCTCTTATTTCAAATCACTTATAGGGGGCATCAAATACTTCACTCCTTCACTACAAAACTTAGTTTATATTATAGAATTAGGAATCATGGGTCTACTTACTCATCTACATTTCATTAGATTTCATTATATTACAATTTCTACTCAGTTATGTAGCACATAGGAAGGGTATGGGGGAACTTGTTATCTTTCCTATGGTGTGTCCTAATTTACAAAATTGGGCCTAGATCCATCTGTAATATTGTGGTTAATGGGGTTATGGAAGGTATCTAAGTTTAGGTTGTCCTTACTTTCCTCTTACATTTAAAGGGGAAGGTACCATAATTTTTGAACAAAGTTGATACATGATCTTCTTCCTTCAAAGGGTGCTTTAGTACTTCAATCTTATTCTATATCTTCTTTATTTTTGTGTTGGTTTTCATGACTGAACACTCTAGTTTTCATCTGCACAATTTGGGACTAATCACCTCCAATCCTTTAACAAGTTCAACAATGCAAATGTTTTAAGTACAATCAAAGCATGAGAACTTCTCCCTTTGCAAAAAAAATGTGTATTCCTTCCTTTTTTACATATCTTCATTTCATTTTTTATGCTAATGAAAATCTTTCATGTTACATTTTACATTTGAGTTAGAGTTCAATTTTTATATTATAGAAATTGAATACACTTTATGTTGTAGGTTTCATCGTGAAGCATTCCAACACCAATCACAACGAGACTCTGTAAAATGACCTCCAAGGGAACAAAAAGTGTATTTAAACACTTAGGTGTCTGTTCCTTTAAGCATGTAATTTTAATTTCATACTTAAGGGGGAAGTCAGCTTTGGTAATTTACCCTTTAAAATTGTTGATTTTGACAATGTACTCTTGTTAATATAAAAAAAACCTTTTCATTCCCACTTATAACTTTCCAAGGTCTCTTATCTAGCTTGTTTATCCTTGCACAATGATATGTCAACATATTATGAGAACACAATACTAAAAATCCATATATTAAGTTAGCCTGACAGATTGAAAACTTCATTTAACATGTTTTTCATCCCTGGTTAAGGTCTTATAGTTTAGTTAGAAATTTAGTACCGACATATCCTCCATAATTTATTTGAATTCAAAATTATTTGATGGGTCCTTTACTCCCTCTAGGTTTTCCTTTCTTCAATAACTCATCTTCGAAGTCCTATATAAGCAAGCTAGCACTACCTCCTTTTCTAACCTAGAAATCATATGACACTACAATTATACACTCACTTCCTACACTTGTAAAAGGCACCCTAAATATCACAAAAAACACATCTATAGTCATTAGAGAAGAAATATCCACATGTATAAATTTTATTACTAGGTCAAGACATCAATCTATTTAATCCAGAAGCACTCAAAACATCCCTTCTCCAAGTATTTTAGTGAGATCAAAACTCAACTCAAGTATTTCCAAAGAGGTTTCCAAATGCAGTTACATTTATTCAAATATCACATACTAGGTGGAGAATGACATGTTGTTTGAGGCCTCTTCAAAGTAGTTCCAATGTTAGTGGTGCACGAGGGTTTCATAACCCAAATAATTTTTGTTTTAAAAGGATTCCCATATATGGCTAGGCTTTGATATCATGTTCAAAATGTTCAAAGAGATTTGCAATATGATTGACAACTAGGGTTTGACAGTGATATACATTTATAGGAAGATGAAAAATCTCAGGAAATCAAAAAGATAAAAACCAAGTAGGTCTAAGACCATACATAAGGGTTAAGACCATACATATGGTCATGGATGAAGTGTACGGTCATGCTCCAAATTAGTTTCTGTTATCCAAAATTCACCCCCCAGGGTAATTTTGATAACATGCATCAGAATAGTCAAGTCCCAGGCACATTGATTGATTCAGAGCAAACATCATGTTTCTGAGGTTCTCTCAGATATTTTTCTAACTCTCCTGGCCGAAGGCAGGAAGGAGCAAGCTCTGAGAAAATGTGAAAAAGTTGCAGAAAGGCAAGTAGGTTGATCCAGGAAAAATCGTGAAAATTGGCTAAGTCCTGCTCAAGGTCACCTTTGGGACGTGTGGGACAGGAAGACGCGGATCGACCGAAAATCCTCCAGGTGGCCCGCTAAGCATTTGGGACAATCGGGCCAGAAGTACGCAGCGGGCGCGAGAAGCCAATCTGGCCGAAAGAGGAAGAAAAACGACTAAGTGTTGCTCGGGACGTTCGGGACAAAGAGACGCGAACCGGCTGGTTCAGCCGAAATGGAAACAAATGGTCTGAAAGCAAATGGGAAATTTGGGCCGTGAGTACGCGAACCGGTCAAACCAGGTGAAAAAGGTCAAGGCAGTCTAGAAGCATAGGGACATTTGGGACAAATGGGCGCGAACCGACCGGTTCGGCCGAAATCAGCACAAGGAGCACAAAGAAAAATGGGACAAAGGGACGCGTGGGACGCGGATCGCCGAAAGAGCCGAAAGCCCGAACCGGCCGAAATGAGCACAAAGGGCCCAAAATCAAATGGGACATCTGGGACAAATGGAGGCGAAGTACGCGAAGGAGCCGAAGGGGCTGAGGACCAATGAGAAATCGCCACGTGCCACAAAGAGAAAAGTCAAAAAGTTAAGGGGCGAGTTTTCGAGCACCGATCCGAACCAATGGGATAGTGCCACGTGTCCCAGCTAGGGCCCACAAGGAAAATTCAAAAGACAGCCCGCCGAAAGGTAGAGGAGAGAGAATTACGCGACCAATCAGAGCCTGCCACGTGTCGTCTAGGTGGCGAAGAGCGGGAAAACATTTTAAAATTCGTTTTGATCTGTTCCGTGCCCTAAATCTTCAGATCACCATATCTTTTGATCCAGAGCTCGGATTTCCACGTTCTTTATATCAACAGAAATCTGTTGAGATGCTCTACATGATTCTGGGATCAATCTCGAGTTTTGGTGCAGTCTGAAGAGAGAAAATCGAGAAACAGCTCTGACGCGTGTGCACGGCCAGAAGTGACATTTCAGCGGCCAAATTAATGCAGAATGGGTCGCATTCTCCTCCAAATTGGTCAAAGATGGCAGGGTATGGGTTGGTAAGGTATCCTATGCCGTTTTAATGCGTTGGCATTCAATGAGGAATGCGCTTACATGTTTTCCCACGTTTTTCTGTCCCCTAGGCTCAACCCATGCAATGTAAAAGCCAGATTTGGCTCATTTTAAAAAAAAAAGTTGTTCATTCTTTCTGCTCTGCCCTCCCTTCTTTTCTTCTCTAGGGTTGAAAATGGAGTTCGAACCTCCTCCCCTGCTCTGTAATGGCGTTTTTTGCCTTTTACTAATGAAATGATGTTCTGTGTAAACTTCTGGAGCAACAAAACGTGTTTTGTGATGCATCTGTTCATCCTTCCTCGTTTTTGCTTGTCCTCTTCTTGCCTCTCTTCATTGCAGGTATTTGTGCATGTTTGAATGTTCATTGTAGGTTTGGAGCTGTGTTCATGGAGTTTTGGGACATTTTCTGTGTGAAATCTATCCTTGGGCCTGTGATGCATCTGTCCATCCTTCCCATTGCTCACCTCTCTTTGTCCCATGGCAGTTTTGATAGATGTCCAACATTCTCCTTCTCTGGTGTATCACCGTTTTAGTGTAGGCTTTTGCTATTTTTTCCTTTCTCTCTCTCTCTCTCTGTCTCCTTGGCACAGTTAGATTAGGATTAGATTAGCTTGCCTGCACTGGAATAGCTTGTGGCAGGTAGTTTAGGAGCAGGAACCAGCCTTCTCTAGAGATTCCTCTCTCAGTTTCACAAGTCCCCACGCTTGGAGAGAGGTTTCCATGTTGTGCAATCACACTGGATGCCTGAACATCAACCTAGAAGCCTGATGTGCGTCCAGGGGTGCTGTGATTTTGCACTAACACTTATGAAGTTAGAAATATTCTAGACATGGCCCATGTGGGAAAGGATGGTGCCATCATTATCAATCCTCACTCATGGAGAATGTCGATAGTCATCAGAATCTAATCTTCTATCTTTCACCAAATTGAGTAGAATCATTCCAATTTGAAGAGGAAGGGACCTAAAGTTTGAAAATCATAAATTTCACACATGATAAGTGCCACCGGTCCCAAGGTGATGGCGGGGACTAAAAAATAGAAGCAATAAACATAGTGTCATCTGTTATCCATGGCTTCATAGGACACATGGAGAAGATAAAGAAGGCGTGTTCATAAGCATCATAGATGGTGGAAGTGGATCGAAAAATTTCTCTTTATAACCTGGTCCAAATTTTTCATGGGGTTTGTGAGATCACGATCGATAATAAGGTCATGCATACCTTACTCATAGAGCCCCATTCCAAGCTTATTTAACTTTCCATAGCATAATGAATGCCCTTCTCTTACATATGTGTGAGCAAATGATTTACTTGTAGAATCCCATAACCAAAGCTATTGGTGTATAGTTTGAAGTATGAAAAAAACCGTTTATGTCGATATTTCTAGATGAAGGGTGACCAATGCCACATCATAGTATATCAGAGTGGTGCATGAAGATGAGGTGGACCGATAAGTAATGATATCCCCGATGTTCAGTTAGTACATAGGTGAGTTACCAAGTTTTCATTAAGGTCACCAAGTTCCCATGTACTCTAGGTGTGGGAAGAGAATTTAGTGTAAGAACGAAATACTCCCCCTAGTGAAAGTTTATCCATTACTTTGTATTGATAGAATCATCATTAGGAAGTTTAGATGGCAGAAACAAATGAGACCTCTAGTGGATGTTTGAGATGAGTAATTACATTGGGATGAGCACATCTTAGGACGATATGTTATATGGGCAGAGTTAGAATCTTCCCCTCAATGCAACATATTTGATACATCAATGATTTTAGGGTGTGAAGGGATGTAATGCATAACATGGATCCAAGGTCACCTTAACAATATATTATATTGAAACTCCCCCTCTATGATATAGGTTGAATCATTGAG
This sequence comes from Taxus chinensis, assembly GCA_019776745.2. Classification (NCBI taxonomy): domain Eukaryota; kingdom Viridiplantae; phylum Streptophyta; class Pinopsida; order Cupressales; family Taxaceae; genus Taxus; species Taxus chinensis. The sequence goes on along the minus strand of JAHRHJ020002763.1, from coordinate 156,887 downwards.
TGATTAGTTCACCAATGTTGCTATTTATCTAGAATATGATATACCAAATAGGGTGGGGGTATGGCGTCATTGAAGACATTTCATCACCGCTTTTGATTAAATGTACAATATTTAGGGTAAGTATTTTTTTGCTTGATCAGTGAGGGATGCAATGATATTGATGTTAGTTTCATCCTTCTATCATAGATCAACATAATGATGTATGTCGTTGATTCGAATGGTAATAAGAGGGGAAGGATTATGCTCTTCCTTGAGGAGAGGAATGATAGATCTTGTAATTTTCAGTGTCATTTGCAAGATGTATGGTAGACTAATTGTTGTAAGACATCTTCCAACAAGATATGGGAAGGGTAAAATGCCTCAGAAATAAGTGCCTGGGGATACGTTTAAGTAGCTTTCCATGACAATGGATTGTGTGTATGAAGCTCATTACAAGAATTTTCTAATAGAGAAAGCTCATAGAAGATTTCGGACATCTTAACTAGTTCACAATGGTGGAGTTGTTTTGCGATACTATGTATAGTGCGTCAGTATCAAGGATAAATATTTAGGATGGACACCTTGGGTGAGATGATGTAAAATGGTTGCGTAGACTCACTTTAGGAAGAGCGGTGAATCCATACAAACACCTTGGTGTTTTTTGAGTGGGTGGAGTATATTGACGATAAGTTATACGAGTGCACAACTCAAAACAAAAAGCACAAATGTAAAGTTGAAGGTGAAGTTCACTTAATGTTGAAGAGGAAGGAGGGATTTTACATAAGATCATGAGGATATGAATGGGGTGACTTGCAATCAATAAGATGGAGTAAACCAAAAAATAATTGAAGTTTGATATTTTGGAAGAATTGGTCCAACTCTTCGATAAGGTCATCTTAAATAACAGAGATTAATAGAATGAAGTATTTGAAGAGGATATTATAATGTCCATTGGCAGTTCCTTTTACATGCATGGTATTACAAATAAGGTCATGCCTCAATTTTGTGGGAACATATCTAGGACCAATGAAGTGCATTTGGAAAGTCAAAATCAAGATGCATGATAAGATATTGTAATCGAAGCTCAAATAATTGGTAAAACATTTGGGTATAATACCCCCAAGGAAATAGATGCTCAATGTGTCTATAGATTGAAAGGACCTTTGATAAAGGTAATGATTGTTTAATCTGAAATAATTTGATACTAAAGATGAGTTTGACTTAGATCACAAATCAAATGAGAATGGTTGTGCTAAAAATTGAGTATTAGGTTGTGGAGCTTGTTTCCAAGATTCATTCTATTAGGAAAGGTTGTACACTGATGTTAGAAGAAATTGACTGTGTTGTAAAGTAATAGATGGAAGTTTTGTATGGAAGGCACTATGAAGAAAAGCATGTTGTGAACACGTGCGAGGAAATATGGTGTTTTAAGAGGATTGTAGAAAAGGGTTTAAGGAATTCTAAGGACTTCATTATTTGGATTGAAAGGTATCACATACAAAACACAAGGAAGCTGCAGATTTTAATTGTTGAGAAGGTTGTCTACATGGAAGTAGTGGCATCTTTGGCTCAAGAAACTCTGTGAATGGTTTCGGTAGCAGTGCTTGTAATTTGGTTACGGGGGGTAAAAATGAGGGTTTTTATTGCATGATTGGCATTTAACGATGTCTAAAAGGAGGTTCAATTAGGCAGATAGGTTATGATGACATTTGGCATGTGGGCTTGCTATTGTAATGATGTTGTAGGAAAGATCCTTGTGCTTGTATTGATTTGGCTAGGCATTTGTGTATCTAGGCAATGATGGGAGTCATAATGTGTAGGTTTAAGATGTTGGTATAAAGATGTTGTTTTGTAGCGTGGTGATGAATATGGTAATGGTTATCTCAAGTAGGGGTGTTTGTGACTATAAATGTTTCAATCAATGCCATGGGGATACTCGTAGAATTGAGATGGTAAATAGGATGTGGCTTATATATTGTTGAACCCTGTTTGATGTGGATGACTGGGTGTAAACACATGTTAATGGATGTATGGTGACGAAAGGGGTTCAATAGATCTGAAGTCTAATGGTCAAATAAAGAAGTGGGTATAATCATGTCTACTTATGTGGTCTAGTTAACATGGTTGATAGTTATCTCAGGTTGTTGATAATCAGGGAAGGGTCTATAAATAGATGTAGGTGCTGTCCATGTTAGATCTTAGTGGATTTATGTTGTGCTATTTGAATATATTATGTTGATGATGTGTGCATTAGGTTTATGATGTAAGGTTGAATTTTATTAACCACTGGCTGCAAGGTTTGGGAAAGGTTTTTTGAATAAATCCAAGGGTTGATTGGGTATGCATTACGGGTTGTCCAAACTAATGTCGAGGTTACCAATGCAGTCTATGAGTTTTTGGACCAAATCCTTAAGGGAAATGGCACTACATTTTGGTATCATGTTACATGGACCTCTTTTTGAATTGTTGTAATAGTGGTGTGTTCATGAATACCAAGTTGGTTTAGGTTTGGACAACGTCAAGACTTGGCTTAATAGCATGAAGTCGAATGAGTTTTCTCATCGTGAACTTGTAACAAATCTGAGTTTGATGACTCATGCAAGATGGGTAGATAATTGGGGATCATGAGCTCTAGGAGACATTATTTTGGTGGATTTCCCAGTGATAAGTAGTACGAATGGATGTGCTACTATGCATCAAGGAAGAGTTAGCCGGCAGTTTTGGGCTTGACATTGTGTTTGGACCCAAGAAGACTATAAGAGGCTGCATGATGTTGATCTAACCTGGACTCGTGCTGATGATCATTGGTGGAGTGGATTGTTGACTAGCTAAACCCTGGAATACATAATTTCTATCATTATTGCCTAGAGATTGCTGAATTTGAGTTCTGAAGGGAGCCAAGAGGATCATTCTTGCGTTTTATGTCATTATCCATTAAGATTTGATAGTCACTTTGATGGAAGATGGTGTGGTGAAAGATGGTCAGACCTTGCGGCAGAAGCAGAGAGAGAAGAGAGATGGATCAAGTATAATGAAGTGTGAGAGAGGGAGTTGGTGAGACAACATGAAATTTATGGAGTGATGGAATTATAGAGGCAGATGTTACAGGAAGGATTTGAAGTTCACGTGGAGGTCGTGGGACCTGAGTAGTCTGTGTGTAGACACAAATATTGCACATTAGACAATATTTATCCCGGTCTTATACTACTACTATTTAGAAGGTTCTCAAGTGTAAAAAGTACTAATTAATCCCCCCTTTTTTCCATCTTTGTTTTATGTTTATTTCATCTTTCCCATATTTCCCGATACCTATCCACCCATTTCACTAACTTCCCCAAGATTCTAGCCCTAATTCTGGGTGCCCTACCATGTACTGGGGCCCCAGGGTACCCTGGTCCCACCCTGGGTGCCCCTCTCTATGCTTAACCTCTTTTTCTCCTTTTTGGGTCACTTCTAGCCGTTGGTCATCTTTATCTTATCCTCAGTCGGCATTGTCAGGATTAATTACAAAATTAAACTTGAGAGCCCTATTAATATAAAGCATAAAATTCCATAATGAGGGTTCGAGGTCATTGCATCCTATCACTACTATCACTCCATCTAGGGTTGCATCTATTGCACCATCTTGCATCCACATAACACCATACATTCAAGATAGGAAAGTCTGCATCACACACATTCATAGAGGAGGAGGGATTCTATTCATTCTATTCTATTATTCTACATCTTCTATAGCTACCATAGCTCGCTATTTCACAAAGTGCAACTGGCACGAGAGCACCTAGGGCAACGACATACACACACTCACTAGAACTACATTAGGGTTTGAAATGTAGTGCAATTCTCAGTGATAAGTCTACCGGTTTGGCAGTCTGAGGTCAGTCTGACCCCTTCTTCTTCTTTCTTGTGCAGGGTGTCATCCAATTCATCTAGCAAATCCAGTGTGACAGATAGAAGTATTCAGACCTTAGTTGACCATTACCGAACACAGTTTTTGAGCATTTATATAGTTCACAGCACCCAGAATCTAGACCAAGGTGCCCTGGGGCACCCTAGTACACTCCAGGAACCTGTGTCACTTCAGATAGTCCAAATCTACCCTTTGCAGGGTCTCTGAGTGATCATCTGCATAGTTGAGTTCCAATTCCAGATCTGTGACAACCTGTGACAGTCTCTTCAATCAACTAAGTCATTTCCTTACTCCCCTCTTGCATTCTAGGGTTTTATTTCCATTAGATCAAATCATGCAATTTCTTTTACATCACTTTTTATTAGTTTTTATATTATTTATTACATTTAGCCTCATTATTATATTTTAGTCCTCCTATTTAGATTAACACTAGGACCCTAATTTCCTTGCACTTAGTTTTTCATTTTAGTTAATCATTTTGGTGAACCCAACGTCTCTTTCTAGAACCTTCTAGGGATTTCAATTTTCCTCGCTATTTCATTATGATTTTTCACTTCTCTTTTTCCTTTTTATATGCCACTTATTCACTATATTTTCTACATTATCCCTTTCTATAGTTATCACTACATTCAATGCACCATGAGCATATCTATTCACACATACTTACAAAAATACCTAGATTTCCTCCTTCACCTCCAAAAATACTTAGCTACCCATTATGTTTCTCCACACATATCGCCAGAATATGTTTACCATAAGTTTATTTTGGCTTTATCCCTTGACGAAGATCAAATCACTTTCACATCTAATGATCTCTCCTGACCAGAGTTCTTAGCCCATGACCCTCCCTTATATATCCAAGTTTGTATAATAATGTAGGTGTCAAAAGGGCATTAGATGATAATGGATTTGGCCTTGAATATTTGTAATGTTACCTTTCTTCACCACTTAGTATTTCAAAATCATCTCTCACTCCATCATCTATTTCTATCTGTGGCTTTGATAACATCCCTAAATGTGTGTTAGGTACTATTGTAAACACCGTATTACCATTGGTCCAAAAACAGTTACCATTCTATCATGCCATGTCATGCCCAATGACCTCTACTATAACATCCTCCTTAGTAGACCTTGGATCCATTCCATGCATAGGGTCCCTTCTACACTACATGCACATTTTTAATTTTGACATCTAAGGCACTATAATGATGTGTTGTCTGACCCATCTCCTTTTGAATATTGTAACTCAATTAAGAAATCTAGTGATCCTTCTATATAACAAGTCCCATGATTTTTCTCAAATGGGTCAGGGTATGACTATTTACAACATTATGGTTTTAAAAATACTAGTACACAAGACCCTAAAGTCACATCCCCTTGGGGTCTTCCTACACAAACACATAAGCATGGGTTAGGCTATCCCTCTTTACTCTCTATAGATGTTTATACTACCTTCCATCCTCCTCCACCTAATCAACCCTTATTAGAATCAATTCAGAGCTATACATTCATTGTTTCACGACAAGTTTCAAGCTATGGAATCCATTATTGCATCTTTCAAATCTGAAATCCAATAGCTTAAAGACACTTCTAAATCACATGTTTCTCCTCCTCTTACATCTCATATGGGAATCTAGGTCCACTACATGTCATATAATTGACCATCAGTCATGTGCCATCACTTGAGCCTCTTATACTTGAACATAATAATAATGCTACATCCCTATGGATTCCTAGCCCTGAGTCATCTACCTAATGATCAAACACTTTTTCAACCAACCTCCTCTAGAAATCAATTCAACACCTCTTTCTCTCTTGTCATTCATAGCACTACCAAGTTAAAGTATGCAACCACCTCTCATAAACAATTCACCTCCTTCTCCTACCAAGACTTCTGTAGCATCACCAATCCCACATAATTTCTAACCAATCACTGTTGACAAAGGAACTACTCCTACTAATAGGTAGTCCATATTTCTAACTCCATCATCATTGCATGGTTTTAATGTTGTTTCAGCCTGCCATTGTGTTCGCCCTCTCTCCTATCATGACACAACCAATGCTCTCCCACAATGGCATGACACCTCTTGTAAGTGGTCTGCATAGATTCTATCATCATAGTACACTTGGGGGGCTAACACCCTACACAACCCTACTCACTCACACATTTGTCATCTTTATATAGGCATACAATATCACACATTATAAGTTCATTACCCGATGACGCACCCTAGTGCTTCAGTTCACATTGGACTATTGAGGGATCTTTATTACATTGAACCCCACAAACTGTTATCGGACCTATACATATACATCCTACATCATCCTATACATACCTAGGTCTAATCTTCATTTCTACACTAATCTATCTCATACATGAATACACTAGTCATCATCATATATGAGTCTAGTATTTTATGTCATCCATACATCCTATACATTCTACATGCTACACTAGATTTCCATTTACTACATAGTTTTATCTATCATCATTATGCATTCTATTCCTATCTACAAACTTATTGCATTACACCTTCCATACCCACATTGCATTCATACACCCCTACCTATCATACACCCTACACTATGATTTCCTTATACTTGGGTCTAGTTTCATCTCTCATCAGTGCATCATTCCATTTCCTACACATTTCACACATTCACCTACCTTGGTCATCTACACTACACTATTCCATGTGTTGCACTCACTACCCTATGACACACTTTAGTTTAGTCCATACTCAATTTTCAAGGGGAATACAAATGGATCTTACCTACATTCATATCACCATACCACATTCATCGGACTATTGACCAACTTCTAGTAGGCTTAGGGATCCTAATTTTAGTCATTTTTGGTAAACTCAGACAATATTAGGGATTTTAGAACATTGGAAATGGATTTTATCTTAGGTCATCTCGGCTGAAAATGTGCCCATTTCCAAAATTTTTGGCTATTGTACACATTTGTATGGGTCAATTCACCTACTATTTATTCCCTATCCTTAACTTATGCATGTATTCACCAAATAATACATAACCCTAGGGGGTTGCAGTGGGTACACATTTAATAAATACATCCAATAAAGAGCAATGTCCCTCTATACTTAGGTTGGATGGGCATCCATTGTATGTCATCCAACCTAGCCATCTAACCTAGGTTAGAAGACATTGTGTATGACCATCCAACCCAGGTTTGGATTGGTGGGATGTGACAAAAAATAATCATACAGTATCCAACCTAGGTTGGATAGCTAGGTTGGACGAAAGTTTGGGTATCATTCCCACATTGGAGGACTGGAATGTTATCCTACATAATGTTAGTCGTCCATTACATTAGACGACTGGTGTTAGTAAAATATATAATTATGTTTTCCAACTCTAGTTTTTCATCAACGGCCAGGGTTGGGATGATAAATAATGTACCTATCATCCAACCTTTGGAAAACTTGGTTGGACGAAGACAATGGATGATTCATCATATTCTACTTAATGTTATAACCTGTGGTTTGATGAGCATCTGTAACCTAGGTTTTATGATACTCCTTGGATGACCATCCCACCCTAGTCGAACGCTTTACCATGAAACTCGGTTTTACTCATACCCATGGATTACAAAGTCAACCTTTTAGAGAGTCACCACCAATTCTACCTAATTTTTCATATCATCATACCACTTTCATGACCCCATGTCTAGGCTATATCGTCACCCATACCCATCATCATCTCATCTAGTGGTATACACTTTAGGTTAAATCACCACTCCTTTCCCCATTCTACATTATCCTCTTACATACCTATCATCACCTATTATATCCTCCTCTTCTATGTCATTGTACTACATCATCATTCCTCCTATTCATCCATTAGTGGTATACACTTTAGGATAAATAATCACCCTCTCCTTATTCATCATATAGTGGTCTATTCTTAGTGCTAAAATAGCCACCTTCTATTATTCACCACCTACTCATCTACGCTTCACATCCCTCATCACTCCATCTCATAGTGACATACGCTATAGGCTAAATCGTCACCTTCTTCTTCCATCATGTAGTGATATACACTTAGGCTATAGGGTCCACACATATCTTTTTCATATGTTGTATTCCCATGAATTCACCTTCAAGTGATATACACTTAGGGATAAATCATCACACACCTATTCAAACAAGTCATGGTATACGCTTAGGCTATAGGGTCCACACACATATTTCCATATGATGTCATTCCCATACACTCATCACATAGTGATATACGCTTAGGGATAAATCATCACTCTTCTGATAAAAAAATTTCATGATATACGCTTAGGCTATAGGGTTCACACACATCTTCTCCCCATGTCACATTTCATCACCACTACACATACACACTCATCACAACATGCTAGACACAACCAACACTACTCGACCATTTCCTGATGATGCACTCTCATTTACAATCATTCTTGACTGTTGAGGGGGAAAAAAAAATGAACCTCACTACATACACTTCCATACACTCAGGGGGCATGTTGCTCCTATCATTCCATTTTGCATTCCATTCCATCCATCCACAACATACTACATTGTCTTGGTAGCATTTACTTTTTCTTACTAGTGTTTTGCATGCTCATTCTATTACACATGTTAGCTTGATTTCCTATATGTCATTATCATACACACATGCATGCCTTTGTCTAGTGTGATCGTAAATACATGACATTTACACATGACATGGATGCTCGCCTTCTACCCTTACTATATTGGTCACTGGGGGCATCCACATTCATCTCATACATGTGTTATTGTTTCATTTTGTACTTAGCATCTTATACTACTTGCTTATACATGCTTTGACATATTGGTTTTCACTCTAACATGCTAACGGGTGTTCCATGTGCAACACTTGTTTTGTAGGACTACATGTTTCCATGACTATACTTGTTTTTACTTGTCTGTTTGTTTGCCATTGTTTGCGGGCTTTTTCCCCTTCTTTGTGTGCACACTTGTCTACAATTTTTGCAGCCATGATGGCCTTACATGTCTTGCGACATCGTGAGTGATGTCCCATGTTTGAAACCCACTTTGTGTGGTCTACTTCTTTTCTTGCATGTTTACACTACTGTACTTAGTAGTTTTTACATTGTCTGCATCTTTTACACTTATTTGCATGCATGTGTTTGGACTAACACTTGTATTGGCTAGCCATCCCCTTTTGTGTGTGCCTTGGTATCTACCAAGTGCTTTCAATTTCCCCTACAGGGATGAGTTGGTTATAAGGTCAGAGTGTGGTTGGTCCTCTTTTGGGGCCACATTCTCCTTCCAGGGTCATCGCATGCACCCCCAAAGAGGGGGGCATCATTGAGGGTTTCTACTAACACAACATATCTACACCGGTTCACACACAACAGTGAGTTCAAACCAGTCTACGAACTCCATACACAATGGCCTTAACAGGACATGGTGTCCTTCGAAAATTCTGTGGAACGGTCATAGGCTCAGGGGTTACAGTGGGTGGCCTCTCTACACTTCTCCATCCAGTGGCGTAGGATCTCCCAAAAACTAGCACAATACAAAGATCTCTTCAACAAATTACAGTAGAAGTGGTTAGAGTTGGAGGACACCGAGCATTTCCTCCCTACACTTCTTCAGCCAGGGTGGCATGAGATCACCCAAAAAACTCGCGACATACAGGATATCCTTCTACACCCTTTTTCTCTACATGGATCAGGTGCACATGTTCCATTTTTCCATTTACACTTTCTATTCTAGCATACTTTACATTTACATTTTTACACAACATTTTTACATACATACATATTTGACTACTTGATCATTTTCTCCTTGTAGGTCCATCGTATGAGAAACAAGCAGTCAAATTGGGGGCAAAAACAACAAACAACAACAATGACAACAACAATGATAACACACCACGAATACTTTCCATACTAACCATGCAAGTACACCACACACATGCAACAACTACACACGTTTTCACCCTAGGTTTGCTCTCATCACCTTTTTACATTTTTCATCTTTAGAATCCACACTCCTCCACATTTATCTTTTTTCATTCCACACTTTTCTAGTCCATCGACACATTTCTTCTACACTCTGCATGGACATCAGGTACATTTTCTATCTACTTTATGTTACCGAAGATTTTGGCTCACCAACATAAAGTGGGGGCAAATGTAGACACAAATATTGCACATTAGATAATATTCAGCCCAGTCTTATACTACTATTTAGAAGGTTCTCAAGTGTACAAAGTACTAATTAATCCCACCTTTTTTCCATCTTTGTTTTATGTTTTACTTCTTTCCCATATTTTCTGATACCTATCAACCCATTTTACAACTTCCCTGAGATTCTAGCCCTAAATCTAGCCCTTACTAGGGCACCCACCCTGGGGCCCCTCTCTATGCACAACCTCTTCACTCATTTTTGGGTCACTTCTAGCCATTGGTCTCCTTTATCTTTTCCTCAGTCGGCATTGTCAGGATTAATTATGAAATTAAACTTGAGAGCCCTATAAATATAAAGCTTATAAGACCATAATGAGGGTCCTACGTCATTGCATCCTATCACTACTATCACTCCATCTAGGGATGCATCCATTGCATCAATTTGCATCCACATAGCACCATACATTTAAGCTAGGAAAGTTGCATCACACACATTCATAGAGGGGAGGGATTCTATTCTATTCTATTCTACTATATTACATCTTCTATAGCTACCATAGCTCGCTACTTCACAAAGTGCAACTGGCACAAGAACACCTAGGGCACGACATACACAAACTCACCAGAACTACATCAGGGTCTGTAATGTAGTGCAACACTCAATGATAAGTCCACTAGTTTGGCAAGCTGAGGTCAGTCCAACCCCTTCATATGCATTTTATTCTTCATTTGTAGGGTCATTCCATTTCATCTAGCAAATCTAGTGTGACAAACAGAAGGGTTTCAGACCTAGTTGTGACATTTCCGAACACAGTTCCTGAGTCCCTTATAGTTCACAACACCCAGAATCTAGACCAGGGTACCCTGGGGCACCCCAGTACACTCTCAGGTGCATGTGTCACTTCAGATAGTCCAGATCCACCCTTCATAGGGTCAGTCTGAGTGTAATCTATCTACACTTCTGAGTTCCAGTTCCAAATCTGTGACAACCTACGATAGTCCACCATCAATCAGCTAAGTCATTTCTTTACTCCCCTCTTGCATTCTAGGGTTTATTTCCATTATATCAAATCATGTAATTACTTTACACCACTTTTAGCATATTACTTTGTAGTTATTTATTACTGTTTAGCCTCTTTATTGCAGCATTTTAGTCCTCCTATATTAGATTAACTAGGATTTCTATTTCCTCGCACTTAGTCCTATTTTAGTTAATCATTGTGCTACCCAATCTTGACAAGCACAAAAGAGAAACCCACTCAACTTCTGGTGAGATCTCATCATATAGAGAAAGAAGAGCTTTAGGCTATGTATCTTAGCCTACCTTGACTAAACCCCGACGCTTAGTTTTCAAATTCCTGAGATAAGTGTTGTTAACCCAGTTGGTGTTGGTATTGGTAGTCGAGAAGCGCCTGGTAGATATAATTTTTCATTTAGTTCATCTATGGAAACACAGAAATTTCATGTGTTTATTGTCATCCTATTTGGCACATCATTTGATCAAGGTGTGGATACACAAATTTTGGGTATCACATCTTGTGAAGTGGTTCAACATCCTCATACTGTCAATGCGTTTAACAATGTGGGTATGCAGAGAGCAACTGCATCAGGCACCTTACCTGTAATGAGAGGAGGATCTGGAGGAATATGAACTAGTGGATCTAGTGGTGGAGGCAACACAAGATGGAATTAAGGTCCTAGATATGGTAGATAAGGGCAACAACACAATCATCAGGTGTTTTATGAAATGTCTCTTCACTTACCTGATTACAAAGGTGTTGAATATGCCACAAAGCATGTACACAACTGCAAATTTCTATGGCGCAGTAAGGGGATCACTTCCCCAGAGTGAAAGGAAAGTCAATTTGTAATTACCTTGTTTTGTTTTGAAGCAAGGGCGCATGCATATTTCAATACTATAAAGTATGAACCCCATCAGACGGTGGCGGATTATACTGCGCTAAAAATGAAATGACTTCTTGGTAGAATTTCACATCCCTGAGTTTGTGAAAAATAACATTAGCACGTTGAAGGTTATTCAACAAGGAATGACATAGAGTGTGCAGGAGTATGATGCATGCTTTAGGACTCTTTTGTCAAAGTTGTATTATGATATTCATCCATCTCAGCATGCTCAGTTGTTCATTAGAGGATTGATAATGCCCTTCAGATGAGAACTTTCCCACAAGACTTTCATGGATCCACATGAATCCTTGGAGGTTTCTCTGCATGCTAAAGCTGTTAGAAGCGTTGAAACTAGAGTAAGCCCTTTTTTAGAAGCACAGATCATTGACATGGTGAAGTAGCTAGAGAAATTGTTTGCAAACTCAACTCATGAGACTCGCAGTGGACTATGGTGTACGGATTGTGAGGTAGAAGGACACACAAAGGACAGTTGCCAATGAAATTTGGTGCGCTCCTTGTCATTGGATTATGAAATCTATCCTGGAGATCATGATCCAAGTAGATTCCGATTTTTACAGTACACGGTCCAAAATTTGTGTCTTCAGATTGTCAGATTTTCTCATCTTTCTCATGATACAAAGGACTTTCGATTGATAGACCTCAAAATCCATGATGCCATTGAATTTTGTGCCATTCCAGCATTGGGAACAATTTACTAAGAATGAAGGTCATGAGTATTTAGGGGGTGGAGATAGGTGGTCGAGGAAGAGGTTTTGCAAGGATCCTACAGTGAATTTCCTTATGGAACTTGTTACAATTGTGAATCTACTGAAAACTACAAGCACAAGTGTCTGGATTTTCTACACATGCTCATGGTGTAGGAAGAAGCATAAGTATGAGGAGTTCCCTGATTTGTATGAGCACATGATCTAGAACCTAGGAAGGAACAATTGCACAGGGATGGTAAGTGTGAAGTGAGATGATCCAAAAGATCAATGGATGCTCTGGGTGGCCATGACCACGAAGTTGGAACTTGTCTTAGTAACTATGTGGGTTGAAGCCACACAGCTAGGGAAATACTGACCAGAATCAAGTACTCATTAAGTGGAGAATAGGTATTACATTTTAGAAATATCCTAATCCAAATCATCACAAGGGGGTCTACTAAGAAGCCATGTATCGTGATTAGAAACCTACAAGATAAGATTCAATGTATTGAAGGAGCAATCAATGGAAGTTGGAGCAGAATGAATAGGTCCCTTAGAAGGAGATAAATGAGTTCAGAGAAATTTCGTAAGATGTTGCGCCAAGAATATTTCCCTTTGTTAGAAGAGTTAATAGAAAAAGTGTCATTATCGCTAGAGGTGGGTGCAAGAGGATTGGTCTTGCAATCTATGATTTTTCCCCTCACCATTATTGATTATGATAAATAAATCTGGTTTGAATGTAGTTATGGATGGATGGCTCTTGAGAAACATTCTGATGTACATCGTGCAGAGGTCAATGTTCTCACTTCGGATGCATGGAATCTCATGGGGGGTCCCCATTACAACCATCTTCAAATGTGTTGTATGGGGGATCCGCCTCTGCTTCCAAATCACAGGGACCTCAACCTCCTTCCTTGAGGTCAAGCATTGAGTCCACGTTTCGTAGCTCACGCCTCTTCTCGAAGACATAACCATAAGTTGACCATATGTAATATTTTCAGGCCTTTAATGGATAGATCTTCTAAGATGGAGTCATGGTCCTTGCCCCTGTGAAATGAAAATCATGCACACCCAAATTTCTTCTCCTATGTTTCTTACTAGATTTCTCCATTTCATCTTTGTTAGGATCATTTCCATCTGGGTTATCTTTTTTTTCTTGGACTTTTGTTACATCCCATCTGCTAGGATTATTTATGCTCCTATCTACTACATGAAAAGAATTCACAGGTGCTTTTCCTTTATCATTATTCTTGGGAGATGTAGAAGCTCTATGACTTGGACAATTATACTTATAATGACCCATTTTTATGACAACCATAACATACAGTACTTCAGAAATAGATTTCTTTTTGGACCTCTATCTCCTTAGAGTACTAAATTTTTTCCTTAATTAATAGTTAGCATGGCCATCTTCCTAAGGATTTCATACTCAGTAATGTACTAGGAGAAAGATTTGTGCTCACCGAGAGTGGTTGTGGATTTTAGACCACATAGGTGTTGGGTTGTAGGCTCTACTTTAGCAACAATTTCTTTGGGCTCTTATAAATGATTATAGCTTCTCCTTTGTAAGGGTTAGCTCCTTTGGGGTATGTGATCATAGAAGTCACTTTAGGTACCCATTTTTAATGTTATGTTTGTGGAGCCTATTTTCATGTTAGAGTGTGGTACACCTTCTATGTGTTACACTCTATTTTTAGTTTCGCCTGAGCGGGTCAGGGGGGTTCGGGGGCGAAGCCCCCGAAGCGAAAATTTTCATGGGTGGTTTATTAACCCATGGGTAATGGGTAACCGTTATGGGCTGTTTTTATGGGTGGTTTTTTGACCCATTGTTTTGATACCCACGGTTTTTGCCCATGGTTTTGATACCCACGGTTTTGTATAAAACTGCTTAAGTAGTTGTCTATTTATATGGTCTTATGCATATGATAGAAGTACAAGAAAATGTATTGCAGATGTGTTTTGAATTCGGGTGTGAATTCTGTAGAGTTTGTTGAGCATAGCTCCAAACAGATCTGGGTATTGTATTGAGAGAGTGGAGGCTTGTAATAAAATCTGAGCAAGTGATTCTTGGTGGACATAGCCAAAATTGGGTGAACCACATTAAATACTTGTCTCTTTGTGTTGTGTTATTTATTCTGCACTTTTATTTGAGATCTGTAATATTTTCTGCATATTAGTTTCTACTGTTGTGATTCTGTAAGGGATTATTCCGCATATTTTATCCCTTATTTCCTAACAATTGGTATCAGAGCCTGGTTTGGTTTGCTGAAGTGTTGAATCATAGGGAAATTTTTAGCTTGAGTGGGAGCTATGGTAGATGATGGAAGATCTAGGGTTGATAAATTCAACGGGAAAAATTTCAGTCTTTGGAAGATGCAGATGGAAGATTACCTTTATCAGAAGGATCTTTATACTCCGTTGTCTGAGAAGGTGAACAAACCCTCAAGTATGACAGATGTGGAATGGGATTTGTTGGATCGGAAGGCACTTGGAACGATCCGACTGTGTCTTGCATCTTCGGTATTATTTAATGTTTCAAAGGAAAAGACTACAAAAGATCTAATGGATGCATTAGGGAAGTTGTATGAAAAACCCTCTGCCTCTAATAAGATATTTTTAATGAAAAAGTTGTTTAATATGAAGATGTCTGAGAATAGTTCAGTAGCAGATCATTTAAATGATTTCAATATGGTTGTGAATATGCTAGCTTCGGTTACAATAGAATTTGATGAAGAAGTTAGGGCTTTATTAATTCTGTGCTCTTTACCTGAAAGTTGGAATAGCCTGGTAATGGCGGTAAGCAACTCGGTTCCAGCTAACTCGAAGTTGAAGTTTGAGGATGTTGTAGGGGTGATTCTAAGTGAGGAAATGTGAAGAAAAAGCTCTGGGGAATCTTCTACTTCAGGGAATGCTTTGACAGTGGAAACTAGAGGGAGACAGAAGAATAGAGGAAACCATGGAAAATCGAAAGATCACGCAAGGTCAAAATCCAAGAGCAAGATTGTATGTTGGAACTGTGGAAAGTTTGGGCATGCAAAGAAGGACTGTTGGGAGCTTCGGGACAAGAAGAAACAACAAGAAGAAAACAAGGAGGCAAATGTGGCATCGGGTAATGTATGTCAGGATGCTTTGATTCTTTCTTTGCATAATATTACTAAATCTTGGGTTTTAGATTCAGGGGCTTCTTTTCATGCTACTCCACATAGGCATTATTTTGTTGATTATGTTCAAGGAGATTTTGGGCATGTTTTTCTTGGTGATGATGAGCCTTGCAGTATAGTTGGAAAAGGTTCTGTTCAGGTTAAGATGCAGAATGGGAATACTTGGCTATTGAAGGATGTCAGACATGTGCCTACATTAAGATGAAATTTGATATCGGCAGGGCAATTGTGAAGTGATGGTTGTACTTTGATATTTCCAGCTGACTCTTGGAAGGTTACCAAGAGTGCTCTTGTGGCGAAAAGAGGTAAGAAGGTTGGAACCTTGTATTTAACCACTGATAGTACTAATGATTGTAATCTTGTGGCTTCAGATGTAGATACAACATTATGGCACTATAGGCTCAGTCATATGAGCCATAAGGGCATGGACATCATAAAGAAGAATTTTCCTGGATATATAGAAATAGGTTTGGAGTTTCTGTGAGGACTGCATATATGGGAAACAAAAGCGAGTAAGGTTTCTCAAGGTTGGACCTACAAAGAAAGAGAGTAAGTTAGAGCTGGTGCATTCTGATGTGTGGGGGCCAGCTCAGGTATCATCTCTTGGGGGTTCAAGTTATTATGTTACTTTTATTGATGATGCAACAAGGAAAGTTTGGGTTTATTGTATTAGAAACAAATTTGATGTATTTGACACTTTTGTTAAATGGAAAGCCTTGGTAGAGAATGAAACAGGTCTTAAGCTAAAATGTCTTAGGTCAGATAATGGAGGGGAGTATTGCAGCAATGAATTTGATGATTACTGTTCTAAGAATGGAATCCGTATAGGAAAAAGATGGTTCTAGGAACTCCGCAGTAGAATAGGGTGTCAGAAAGGATGAAAAAATAATAATGGAACGTGCTAGGAGCATGAGGTTACATGCAGGACTACCTCTTTCTTTTTGGGCAGAAGCGGTGAGCACAACTGTGTACTTGATAAACAGAGGACCCTCAAGTGCCTTGGATGGAGGCATACCTGAGGAGGCTTGGTATGGTAAGAAAGTTGATTATTCATTTCTTAGAGTCTTTGGATGTGAGGTGTTTGTTCATATAGACAAGGATGATAGGACCAAACTAGAGGCTAAATCAGAAAAATGTACTTTCATTGGTTATGGTGGTGATGACTTTGGATTTAAATGTTGGAGTATTAAGGACAAGAAAATCATTCGGTCTAGGGATGTGGTATTTAATGAGAAATTCATGTATAAGCAACAGTTGCAGGAAAACAGGGAAGAATCCAAGAAAGAATATGCAGTGGTAGAGGATCTTCCGGATGGGAAAGTGACACATGAATCAGTTCAGGAACCTACTCAACAGGAACCCCAAACTCCTATAGTGAGGAGGTCTTCTAGGGTAAGAAAAGAACCTGAACATTTTTCTCCTTCTCTTTATTATTTATTACTCACTGATAGTGGAGAGCCAGAGATCTTTGATGAAGCAATGCAGGTAGATGCCAGTAAGAAGTGGGAGCAAGCCATGGATGAGGAGCATTAGGCTCTCATGGAGAACCAGACATGGGATTTGGTGAAGCTACCGGAAGGAAAAAGAACATTACAGAATAAGTGGGTGTACAGAGTCAAAAAGGAAGAAGGAGGCAAGAAAAGATATAAGGCCCGGTTGGTCGTTAAGGGGTTTGCACAGAAAAAGGTTATATATTTTGATGAGATTTTTTCTCCTGTAGTAAAAATGAATTCTATTAGAACTGTTCTTGGAATAGTGGCAGCAGAAGACTTGCACTTAGAACAGTTAGATGTAAAGACTGCATTTCTCCATGGAAATTTGGAGGAGGAGCTATATATGCAGCAACCAGAAGGATATGAAGTCAAAGGTAAAGAGGAGATGGTGTGCAAACTGAAGAAGAGCTTGTATGGCTTGAAACAAGCTCCACGTCAATGGTATAAGAAGTTTGATAGCTTTATGATGGAGCAAGGTTATATCAGATGTCATTCTGACCATTACATGTGTATACAAAGAAATTTGAGGATGGAAGTTATATTATCCTGTGTTTGTATGTTGATGACATGTTGGTTGCAGGTAAAAACATGCAGGAAATAAAAGTACTCAAGAAACAGCTAAGTGAATCCTTTGATATGAAGGATTTGGGGGCTGCCAAACAAATCCTTGGTATGAGGATATCTCGGGATAGGAAGGAACATAAGATGACTTTATCTCAGGAAGAGTACATTAAGAAGGTCTTGGAGAGGTTTAATATGTAGGATGCTAAACCGGTTGGGACTCCTTTGGCAGGCCATTTTAAGTTATCAAAGGAGCAGTGTCCCAAGACAGAGCAGGAGAGAAACCAGTATGTCCAAGGTACCTTACTCATCAACAGTTGGAAGTTTGATGTATGCTATGGTGTGCACTAGGCCTGATATTTCCCATGCAGTGGGAGCTGTGAGTAGATTTATGAGTGATCCAGGTAAAGAGCATTGACAAGCAGTAAAGTGGATCCTTCGGTATTTGAGAGGGACCATGGGGACAGTTTTGTGCTACAGTGGATCAGACACCACTTTACGTGGTTATGTAGATTCAGATATGGCTGGAGATGTAGACAGCAGGAGGAGCACGACATGTTATATTTACACTGTAGGTGGGACAACAGTAAGCTGGATTTCATGACTACAGAAGTTGGTGGCTTTGTCAACCACAGAGGCTGAGTATGTTGCTGCCACAGAGGCAAGAAAAGAGATGATTTGGTTACAACAATTTCTTGAGGAGTTGGGGCATAAGTAGGAGGAATGTAAGCTGCATAGTGATAGTCAGAGTGTTATACACCTAGCTAAGAACTCTGCTTTCCACTCTAGGATGAAGCATATACAGCTTAGCTACCATTTCATCAGGACAACTTTGGAGGAAGATAAGTTGAAGTTGGAGATGATTCATACCAATCAAAATCCTGCAGACATGATGACCAAGGTGGTCACAAGGGAAAAAATAAAGTTATGTTCAGCTTTGGTTGGTCTTCACAGAAACTAGTGAAGGGTTGAGAAGCTTGCTCAGAGAAAATAGTCT
The DNA here is from genome assembly GCA_019776745.2 of Taxus chinensis. Lineage (NCBI taxonomy): Eukaryota > Viridiplantae > Streptophyta > Pinopsida > Cupressales > Taxaceae > Taxus > Taxus chinensis. Next base: position 138,002 of record JAHRHJ020002763.1, on the reverse strand, counting down.
CCAAGTGGGAGATTGTTAGGTTGTGGAGCCTATTTTCATGTGAGAAAGTGTTACAAGACTGTACACTAAGAGTATTTTTACGGCTGGTCCCACTCATCGGTCCACAGTTGTGAGCAGGTCACCGGGGGTTCAGGGGTGAAGCCCCCATGAGTAAATTTTCATGGGTGGTTTATTAACCCATATGGGTAACCGTTTTTTTTTATGGGCCCATGGTTTTTCGGACCCATTGTTTTGATACCCATAGGTTTTGGGACCCATGTTTTTTGCCCATGGTTTTGATACCCACATTTTTGTAAAAACTGCTTAAGCAATTGTCTATTTATATGGTCTTATGCATATGATAGGTTAAACAAGCAAATGTATTGCAGATGTGTTTGAATTCAGGTGTGAATTCTGTAGAGTTTGTTGAGCATAGCTCCAAACAGATCTGGGTATTGTATTGAGAGAGTGGAGGCTTGTAATAAAATCTGAGCAAGTGATTCTTGGTGGATGTAGCCCAAATTGGGTGAACCACATTAAATATTGTCTCTTTGTGTTGTGTTATTTATTCTGCACTTTTATTTGAGATCTGTAATATTTTCTGCATATTAGTTTCTACTGTTGCGATTCTGTAAGGGATTATTCCGCATATTTTATCTCTTATTTCCTAACAAGAAAGACTATACACCCATTGTTTGATCATCCTTCATCCAAGAATGAAGTGCTTACAGAGGAGATTATCCACCTTGCCATTCATCAACCCATCCGCTAATCCTTCCTTCTGGATCTGGGCATCGAGCTTCCTCTTTAGCTCTAGAACATGAGCATGATAATCCCTTATCTTCTAATCTCTCCTTGGGATAAATTTGTGATATTGATCTTGAGATATGCATATTTCTGTTGTTCACCAAATTCTTTTAAGAAAACTTTCAGTTAAAAATCCCATGAGTTTTTCACATTATCACCTAGTGTTTCAAACCACCTATGGGCTAAACCATCCAAAAAGGTATAGGAAAAAATTCAGTCCATTGTTCCCTTCTTATGATGTCATTACAAATAAAAGATTGTTTAAACTCTTGAATTTAAGAGGAAAATCTTATAGTATTGGGCTTTGAAAAAATAGAGTATCTTCCCCATTTTCAAAAGTAACCATGTGAAATACCAACCCACAAGTACATATCAACAAGATTTATGTGCACAAATAATTGGAATCACTATAATAGAAAGTGACTTTAACCTTTCTACAGTAAAATAGAATGACCACGAAAACTTCACTACAAAAACTGGCTTTATTGTGGTAAACATATTCATTTAAAAAGTGAAGTTATTGTGGTAAATACTATTCATCTAAAAAAGTGACTTTACCATTTAACTAATATGCATTGTAAAAACAAGGTTACCCTCCAAATGATTTCAAATATCTCTCTAGAAAATCATCACCAATTTTAAGGTCCTGGAATTCAAAATGTATTCTACAATATTAGGACAATGAGTAATTCTCCACCGGGAACTCATGATTATGAAGAATATGAAGAAGTTTTAGTATGGTGGATGTAATATGGAAAGCAAACTTCATCATAAGACAAGAATAAACCATAAACTTTCCTACAAAGGAATGATGACAAATCTAAAATACTATAAGTGTAAATTATAGCTATCAACATGAAAAAGTTATAAAATATCATGATGTACTTCAATGATCAAAAAAGGCTTCACTTTGGGTTCCAAGAATAAACTGATTGGGATGAAACTCTAAAGACCTCTTAGGAACGTTCTTTAACACTAGTTACTGATAAATATTTGTTAAATACTTCACTTGTTGCTAAATGAGGCAATGGAGGAAGGATTATAAACTTTCAGGCTTATCCTCCGTCATCTCAAGATACGGAAAGTCTACTAAATCATATTCCATGATTTCTTACTTTACAGTTTGTGGTGTGTTTATTTCACATAAGGGGGTTTAAACATTTTCATGGGTTGACAGTTTTTAATTTGTTCACAAGACTAAAATAGTTCCTGAGTGTATTTGGTGTGGACATCAAAACTCCTTGACTCATTACAATATAAGCATCTACTATATTCCTAATCATTGTAGTTGGTCCTACTTCTGCCATACTTACCCTAACTTTGGTGGATGATCAAATCATTTGAACCACAAAATATTATACTCATATGACTATTACCATACTATGAATCATTAGCAGAAAGATACCAGTAGCACTATCTTCTATCAGACGCTACCACTAATTATACTTAATAACATCCTATTCCTAATACATACATTAATGAAATAGAAATTACCGAGTAAAATTTTAGTGTCAATAGTAACCCTGATGTCTTTTTGCGCATAATGGAGGTACATTGGACCTATTCGATAGAAAGAAGGAATATACTTAGCTATACCTTGTGCATAATAACAATGCGTTTTTGGGTGACCCATTGAGATCATATTCTAGAGTGGCACGAAGTGAGAATCACGTTCTCTGTGAGGTTCCTCTAGAGCATTGCACCTTCTGTAATACACGACTATCATGGGAAGGAGTCTGCCTTATTCTATGTCTAGGAATGTGAGAGAGCCCAGATGGTTGGCCTGGAAGCCTTGCCTCCTTCAATATGGGTGTATAAGTTCTACTTAACCTTGCAGGTCTATGCACACACATGGTATATCCATTCAGAGTTGCGTCGTCAGATAGGTAATTGGCAAGAGTTAACGGTGGATATTATCCTGACTTTTGAGTATCAATCTCCTAAGCCATCGGTGAATGAAGGTGTTGCAGGTAGTCAAGCACCTTACCTTGGGAGATAGTGCCATGGATGAGGACCGAATCCTATATTTGTTAGGGGAAAATGAGTTAGGGGCGTGCTTTTTAGAAGAAGAACCAGAAGGAGAGATGGAGGAGATACAGTTTGATCCTGCCTACCTGGAGAAGAACAAAGAAAAGTTGGTATACTTGATAGATGACAAGGAAGTAGAAAAATTGGATGTTAACCACACGGAGGGTACACGTGAAGTATTGGAAAAATAATATGAGAAAGCACACACCTACCATGAGCCTTCGAAAAAAAATAAGGTTAACATTGGTATAAAAGTAGAGCTAAAGGAAGTTGTCATTGGAGATTATTAGTCAGACCAAGAGGTTTCAAAAATAGTTGAGTTGGTATGACTTCCAAGACTTGTTCCTATGTGAGGTACCATGAATTAAAGGGAGTTCACCACTCTCTAGGGGAAATGAGGATTAAGTTAAAGGAAGGTGTGCACCCGGTTTAGAAGAGACCTTATAGGATGAACCCGACTTTACACGTAAAGGTTAAGGACCAAATTGATAAGATGATAGAATCTGGTATCATTGAGGCAATTGAAGAATATGAGTGGGTGAGCCAAATGGTAATTAGTATCAAGAAGGATGGGAGGATAAGGATTTGTTTTGATTACAAATATTTAAATGCTTCATGTGTGATAGATCCTTTTCCAACCCCATTTACTGAGGATATTTTGGAAGGTGTCGTAGGGAGAGAAATCTATTCTTTCACAGATGGATTCTCTAGATATCATCAGATAAGAATTGCAAAGGAAGACTAGGAGAAGACTACTTTCACTATTAAGTGGGGAATTTTTTATTACACATTTATGCCCTTTGGGCTTAAGAATGTGCTTGTATATTTTTGTGCATCGTGGTGCACATGCCTTTCAAGACTTCATCCACAAATTTATGTAAGTCTACCTGGATGACTGGATGGTGTATGGGTTAGTAAGGGATCATTGTGACAATTTGAGGTTGATGTTTGAGAGATATAGGTAAGTTAAGTATCTCCCTGAACATTAAGAAATGTGTCTTTTCTACTCCATTTGGCACATTAATAGGTCACATTATATGCAAGGAAGGTTTATTGGTAGACCCTGCCAAAGTTGCTGTTATTTTAGGGTTGGAGGAGCCTACCAGTCAAAGCATGGTGCATGGATTCTTAGGGCATATGGGATATTACAGGAAATTTATCAAAGGCTATGCCAAGATTTCCATGCCATTGGAAGAGTTGTTAAAACATAAAAGTAAATTTCATTGAGGTGAGGTGCAATAGGTGGATTTTGACACCTTGAAGGAGAAACTTACTACTGCACCCATTTTGCGCTTTCCCTCTTGGGATAAGCCATTTCATGTACATGTTGATGCATCAGGTATGGCCATAGGAGTAGTGTTAGCACAACCTAGAGAGGGGATTGTTGATCACCCCTTGTGTTTTGCAAGTAGAAAGTTAACTCCAGCTGAGAATAATTATACAACGGAGCATGAAGCATTGTCCATGATTTATGCACTGCATAAATTTAGGAAATACTTGTTGGCTACTCCATGTTTATCTTTTACATGGATCATATGGTGCTCAAGTACTTGGTGAACAAGCCTATTCTTGCAAGGGTGCATATGTCTGTGGATCTTATTGTTTCAAGAGTTTGACTTTTTAGTCATTGTGAAACTAGGAAAGAGCAATTTGGGACCTGACCATCTATCACAGATTAACTCAGGAGAGGACATGCAAGAGCATTGAGGACACAATGTTAGATGCATAGTTGTTTAGATTGTATCTCACACCCTCTGATTTGGAGGATATTGTTGTTTTCTCAAATGGGTGTGGCACCAGAAGGAATGAAGGCCTTGGAGAAGAAGTAGTTGGCCATATGCATCGTGCCCTATATGTTGATTAGTGGAGACCTATACAAACTAGGTCAAGATGAGGTTTTGCACCGATGTGTGTTAGAACATGAACATACTGCAATCATGGAAGAAGATCATGGTGGCATTGCAGGAGGACACTATGTAGGGAATGCGATCACATGGAAGATCCTACTGGCAGACCTTTGGTGGGAGATGGTTTATAAGGATTGTATAGAGTATTGCAAGGCCTATGACCATTTCTAATGCCTTGGTAATCTAAGGTGGAGAGATGAAATGCCATTAAGACCTATTGCTAGTGTAGAGCCATTTGAAAAATGGGAAATTGACATTGTGGGCTCTATTTCCCTAGCCACACACAGGACAGGTTCACGCTATATTATCACTTGTACAGACTATCTTACAAGGTGGGTGGAAGGAACACCTATGAAGGATTACATGGTGGCTACAATAGCTAGGTTCTTATGGGAGAATATAATCAACAGGTATGGATGCCCATTGAGTTTAACAAGTGATAGGGGTACTCACTTTTTGAATGAAACTATTAGAATCTTATTGGCAGAGTTTATGGTGGCCCATCACAAAACTACGCCCTATCACCCTTAGGCTAATGGGACTACTGAGGCCTTTAACAAAATATTGAGCCACATATTAACTAAGATTTGTGATGTCAGAAGGAGGGATTGGGATGAAAAAGTCTCTACAGTGCTATGGGCATATCACATGACTTATAAATGTTTGAAAAAATCCACACACTTTCAATTGGTGTTTGGCAGAAGCTATTCTTCCCATTGAATTTATGTTATCATCCCTATGTATTACACATGCAGGAGGATTGGATGATGAGAAAGCATTAGAAGAGTGCATTGAAAAACTTATGATGTTAGATGAAAGGTGAGCCATTATCTAGGTGGAGTCAGAAGATGGAGAAAGCTAGATAGAAGGCATGACATGATCGACATATTAAAAACAAGAAGTTTGAGGTTGGGTAGATGGTTCTTCTTTATGACTTAACATTTCTGTGCCATCCTAGGAAACTCAAAGTACATTGGTTGGGACCATATGTTATATCTTATATACTTGATTCAGGTGCTTTCCAGTTACAAGTTCTGGATGGGACACGGTTCCTGGTTATTTTAATGGGAGTAGGTTGAAGCCCTACTATAAATAAGTCTTCTGTGTGTTTGTAAATAAGGTAGTATTTCCATTTAGCTTAGGATTTACCTTAATGCATTTTCCTTTATATGTGTTTCCTTTCATCATCACTATGCTTTGTATTTTCATTTTGTTTGTTGTGGGCATGCTTGTGCATCGATATCCAATTACTATCTAAAGGGTTTTATGCACAGAGGACCACGTATCTATTTAGTGTGGGGTAGAGAGTGTAAAGAAGAGTTTTAGTGAATAGTGTGGTATGAAGAAAGTGTTGGGAGTGATGTTGATTGGTGGCCCAAATGAGGAAATCAAACACACATGGGTTAGAGGAGTGCATGTAGAAAAAGTTATTATGGGTGAATATTGGTGTCAAAATCTTTATAAAAACCACGTATAGGGATAAAAGAGTAGAGAAAACTAAGGTAGGCTATAACAATAAATTGGTATAAGACACAGGGGAAGACATACTTTGGCACTAGAAGCATGCGTAAGTAAGTTTGTGGTCGATGAATTTTTATGTGCCAGAAGGTTGAGGAGGTTACACGTAAGTTTGTGCATGGAAAGAAAAGTGCTAGACACAATGCATGCAGATGAAAAGCATTGGAAAAATATGAATTTAATGTGGAAGTATGGTGGTAGGTGGCATGAAGATTAATGCGGAAAAAGAAAAAATCTATAAATAGAAGGTCGGGGTAAGTTATTTATTTTACCTTGCATTTGTTTATTGAAGAGCTCTTGCGAACTAGGGCATCCTTGCAAGAAAATTTGTGGAAAATTACGTGCAAAGTGGAGAACTTGACAGATTTGTGAACCAGAGTGGAATGGAGTACATGGGTGTGCATGGAGGAGATTGTTTGGTGGATTCCCATGGGTATTTACGTTGTCTTATGGAAGGAGAGTTTTCCAGGTTAGGGTTTGTAGAGCTAGGGCATGGGTTTTGAAGAAATTTCACATGAAGGAGTGGAGCTAAGGGACTGAGCAGTGTTAAAGAAAGATGCAAGGAAGAACTTACAAGGGCTTGATGAGAAAAATGGCACCAAGGAAAGGAGTGAAACATTTCACCAAAGAAGGGAAGGGCAAGGGAAAAGGAAAACCAATCACATCAATTAGTTTTAATGAAGAATGGTACGTGGAGATGCAGTACCCAGATGGAATTTTAATGGTGATGGAATGGGTCTCTCACATAAGAAAGATGGCTATAAGTGACTATAACCATAGGATGAGCACCAATGAGAAAAAGATGGCATTGGAGCTAGTTTTCCCTACCAGAGAAAGGACACAGGATGAAAAACCAGTGTATGATGACTCTGTGAAGACCACATTGGAGAAGGTTGGACTTTTGTAACTCTATGAGTTGCCATATTTTGGAAAACCTGAAAGGTTATACCAGTGGCTGATGTTGCACGTGCACCAAGATTATTTTTACTTCGCAGGGAGGAGAATGCACTTAACTGCTCAGTTGATCTCCAAATACACTGGGCTTATCTACATAGGAGAATCACTGGATGATGACTTGGATGACAAGGATGTTGTCAAGGAAATAACCATGGAATATGAATATAAGAAGGGCTCATGCTATTTTGATATCACCAAGATCACCAACCCAACCATGAAGATGGTCACACACCTGCTCACCAAACTGAATGGACAAGAGTGATGGACGCAAGTGAACAAGAGATGGTTGAACATTTGCAGGAAGATTTCAGAAGGAACAATCTACAACCTCTCGGCCTTCATTGTGGAGGAGATCATAGATGTTGCGTGTGATGGGGATAAAATCATGTATGGTAACATCCTTCTTACCATTGTATTTTTAGAGATTGGAGTGCTCTATGGGCTAAATAGCTACGTCTAGGAGTACCCTGAAGAGGACCCTTCCCTCGCTAAGAGGTTCAAATCATACACTTGTGATACAATGACTACTGCATATAAAGCACACTTGGAGAAGTGGTACAAGTGAATGCATGATGCATTTGGGGTAGAATGGAGAATCCCTGAACAACTTCCAACCTTGGTGGATGGTGAGGCTGAGTTCATTGCATACCAACACTTCTGCATAGGCAGATTCACTTTGACAGATGGCACAAAAATCCATGGTGTAAACTACCTTTTTCTTCACAGTGCAATACTTTCAAAGCATGTTAATAGGTTCAAGGAGGCCAAGAAACTTAGATTTGATCTAAGTGAGGTAGATCAGGATCACCGCACGCTGCACCAAACATTGGTGTATCCTAAGAAGTGTGCATATGTGGAGAAGTATGTCTCTCACGATGTACATATGTTAAAAATCTATGTCAATACCTATTGCAGGAAAAATGACAGCAAGGGTGTATATACACTTGAGGCCCAAGTTTGAAAAGGGCACATACATTGAGGATGATGTATCCATCCCAGAAGACCCCACCAGAAGAAAGAAATAGTGCCAAAAGAGAGAAAGAGAGGAAACTCCAACAAGTAGGGCATCGAGTGCACATACAGTTTAGAACCACAGGGGCACAGGAGTCAGGCGGGCCCAACTACTTACACATGAAGGAAGAAATCCCCCATGAAGGAGAAGTCACCTAAGAAGGAAATGTCCCCTGTGATAGAGGAGTCACCAGTAAAGAAGAAACAAAAGATGGCACAAAGTTCAGACTCTGAGGAGATGAAGAGCATGAAGGGTGATAAGTCAGAGGAGGATGAGGAGCATGAGGAAGGTGAGGATCCCCCTGTGTACAATGTACATGAATCTGATGAAGAGTAGAATGGATCTAAGGAGGGTGCTCAGAATATGGGAGGAAGTGAAGAGGTGAATATGAATACACAAGAGACCCCACACTTGGCCAGAGGAAAGTTGGATGCTACCATGGAAAAGGAAGTGGCAGATATCATACAAGGATTTGGTAGAGCATGAGGTGGAGCACAACGCTGAAGAAATATTGAGAGAAACAAAGAGAGCATAGACAAGGAGAAGAGTTTAGTAGTCAGCTTCCCAAAGGAGCACACACAGTGGCAAGGGCATGGAAATGGTGCACAAGGACACATAATGACTTATGTCAATGATCCAAACAAGGTCCTACGCACACGTTTCCAGAGCACGGTGCCCACAGACCAACTCTTTTGTTGGTCATCATTTGAGAAAGATAGTGCATACACACACACAAGGAAAATGTTGTCATGGACCTTTGAATCCCATGTTGATGAGCCCAAATTTGAAGTTGGTGTGGATGTAGTGATAGAAACATAGAACCCCAATGAGGTGAATCCTATTGTGGATACCCAGTGGCTAACAGATGAGCAGGCTTGTAATGCACTCAACAAGGTATCGGTAGAAGTGGAGGCAAGGTTATTCAGGAGGAATAACAGAATCAGAGCCTTGGAGGAGGAATTGGAGGAAAAGAATAAGGAGATAATAGAGAGAGACAAGGAGATAAAAGGGAAGGAGTCTATAATTGTCATAGTTAAAGGATGAGTTGAGAGAGGAAAAGGTGAGGATGTGCAAAGCCTACAAGAAAGTGGAGACTATCTCAGACTCCATTATTTAAGTGAACCTAGACTTAGCCCCCCTGAAAAAAAAGTATGAGTCAGCCTTCCACTTCCTAGAGGATTTGACATGCTTGATCACAATGGAGAAATAACCACTTGTGCTTGGAGTCAGGCAGAAGGAAGTTTTTGCATGACAAAGAGAGTAGGAGAGAAGTTGAAAATTAAAGAGACCATAACTCGGTACTCTGAGCTCCTTGCCTCTATAAAAACCACAATGCACATGGCCAAAGTTTTCTATGACAACTATGGAGATAGGGACAGGGTGGCAAGTGTATTGGTTGCTACCCATGAGGTAGACCTAAAGGAGTTCCAGGAAAAGAACAAGAATAATAGGGTGGAATGGGACAAGATCATAGCAGAGGTCGAGAAGAAGTCTGAGGTGATCGAAGACTTAAGGGTCTCGATTAAAAATAAAGTGAAGGAATTATATCCCCAGGTTACACAAAGGATGGACGCGCTGAGAAACCTTAGCAAGAAGATGGAAAATATTGTTGATACACTGAAGGCTAAAGGTGAAGAATTATCATTTGATGAAGTCAACACATTGATAGGGGATTTATTTCAACAAGCGCAGAGTGAGGTGGATGCCTGGAATAAAATTGAAGCATCCTTGAACAAAGACTTCCCAATATTTGTACAACAGTAACAAAATTATTTTTTTCTTTAGCGCAAGCCGGGTACAGGTTATTCTTTCCCTCCATTCTTTATTCTTTTTTAAAAATCCCATGTTTTTCCAAGTACAAACAACAAGTTTAGTGTGGGGTGATGTTGAGCCCAAAAAATGACTAAGTCCTAAAGCAAGAAGATGAGCATGCACACAGAAGGCACTATGGAGAAAAGTGCGTGAGTAAATGCGCATGAGGAGAGATAGGTATGCACACAGGAGAAGGAAAGGGTTTAAGGGTTTAAGGACTTAGCCACATTTCAGTTGAAGGGTATCACATGAAAAACACGTGAAGCTACAGATAAGCATAATAATGACAAGGTTGTTACATGAAGACTTGGAGCTCAAGAAAAGAATATTCCAGGGAATCATTATGGTTACGGGTTGTAAAGTGGAGGTTGTTATGGCTAGTTGGCATCTGCATGGCTTGGAAACTCGAGTATAACATGATATGATGAAATTTAGCATGCATAATTGTTTCTAGAATGATGTTTAGGCAATTTTCTATCCTATTTAAGGAGGCATTTGGATCTAGACAAGGGTATTAGATGGGTGTTAGGTGTTAGAGGTAGAGGTCATATGGGTGTGCATATGAGTGGTGAATAATATGTAATGGTTCTAAGGAAGGTATTATAGAATTTCTAGATCAATATGGGTTTCTAGGGTAGGATGCTAATGGTAGAATGATGTATTGATCTGTTGTTGAACCTTTTTGATGTAATATGGCTACTGTAAACACTTGTTAATCAATATATGAAGGGTTATTCTGAATATCTGTGTTATGGGTTCAAACCCTAGTGTATTTCATGTTACTCATGGTACAGATCTGGTTCTCTTATGTTGTTGCAATGTTTACATTTATATCATGGTGCATCTATGCTTAGATCTAGTGTTATTACTTATGTGCTAGAATAAATGCATTGTATTTTTTTTCTACAAACATTCCTCCATTAATGGCAAACATTCTTACAAAGCTCACATAAAGGAGGGGCTCGAGCACCTGTGTGCCCTTGGGTGAGCGCCCAACTAATGTTGGGTGATAAAGGTATTAAAAAATCTTCATGCAATCTTGTTGAGGTGTAGAGGAGGAAGCCCCTCAGAATTATTTTTGGGGAGTAAACGAAAATGTGGTTTTTTATATATTAATAATATGGGTGGTATTTGACCCATAATTTTATGGGAATTTGTGATGAGTTGGTATCTTGGCCTATGGTATTTATGCCCATGGTATTGTAAATTTTTTTAGGAAGTTAGCTATCGATGTGCTTATAAATAGATGTACATACAACTTATAGATATATATTGTGTGTGTGAATTCAAGTGTGAATTTGGGAGATTTTATTTAATGCAGCTCCAAAAAAGATCAATGCATTGTAATTGTGAGAAGACTGATATGAGAGTGTATTGTACTCTTATTATCTTGTACTAATATGAGCAAGTGTTTCTTGGTTGATGTAGCCCACATTGGGTTAAACACATTAAATCATGTCTTTTTTCGTGTATTTTATTTTTGTTGTTTCTATATTTATGTTCATAGTTCTTATTGTTGCAATTCTATAGGATTTTTTCATAGTTATTTCTATTTTATCCCTAACAAATATCAAGGTATATAGTTGGATTACACATATCAATTTAAGATGAGATCAATATGTTGCAATTTCATTATGTGGAAGAAGCATATCAATATGCTTTAAAGGAAGAGGAGAAATTGGTGTGCAAATAACAAAGTGCTAACCACAAAAAAGGGAAGCCCATACAAGGTAAATACATTAAATTTAGCACAAGATGATAATAGGTCATGCTTGAATGTGGAAATTGAAGGGATATATAAAGGATTTGGTCATGAAACTAGAGAAATAGGTTATGGAGGATGTCATAGAGTTAGTGACACATGCTACAAGTTTGGAGAGATATAATATTGAAAAGGTTTGAGAACTCAAATCCTTACCATGTTTCATGGTTGCAAAAAAGACACCAACAATTGGTGAAGGAGAAATGTTTGGCTAAATTCCATATTGAAAGATATGAGGATGAGGTGAAGTGTTACGTGATTCCCATGGATGAATGTCATGAACTACTTTATAGGCCTTAAAAATTTTATTGGAAGGTGCACCATGGTGGTTACACAAACACATACACAATTAAGAAGGGTGGAGTGAAGTATACTCTGAACTCATTATAGGAAAAGTGTGAGGAAACACCAAAAGTGTTCTTACTATGAGGTAAGTAGTTCTTAAGATAAGTAAAGAAATAGAGTAAATATTTTGTGCTAATAGTGTGGACTATATAAAAGGAGAGTGTAATAGAAGTGGTGGAAGGAGAAGAAAACATACTACTAGAAGGGAAATGAATGTTGGATGATTTTATAGAAGTTATGTCTTATGAGTTACCGGAAGGGTTACCACCTATGTGAGACATTAGTCACTACACGTATTTAATTCTAGGGTTGTGTTTTATTAACAAGGTATCCTACACTATGAAATTTCAAAATCATATGGAGATATAAAAGTAGGCCCAAAGTTATTAAATACAAGACTCATTGGAGATATTCTAATCCTATGCACAATACCAATTGTGATAGCACCTAAAAAAGGGTGGTGAGTGGTGTATGTGTACAAATTCAAGATGACATAAATAAAATCAGCCATCAAGTATAAGTTTCCATTTCCAGGTATATATGACATGAGTGGATTGTTTGTGTGGATAAAATTATTTTAGCAACATATTGATTTAAAGAGAAGATATCATTGATATTCGCGTAAGGAAAGGAGATGAATTAGAAAATAACATTTAAGACTCAAGAATGATTATATAAGTAGTTAGTGATGTCATTCGGGTTTAACAAACACACCATGTAATTTCATGAGGATGAGGAATCAAGGTCCTAAAACAATTTTTTAGAAAATTTTTTTATCGTGTTCCTGGATGATGTTATAATTTTTAGAAAGATGCATGAGGAGCATTTTCTACATATCAGGAAAGTATTACACAATACTACATGAAAATAAGTTGTTGATCAATCTCAAGAAGTGTAAGTTTTATGCAATTAGAGTTGGTATATCTATTAGTTTTTTGATTTTCGTAGAGGGATCGAAGATGGACCCTAAAAAGGTATGTACACATTTTTGGATTGGCCATCACCAAGAAGTGCTTCTAAGGTACCAATTTTTGTCATGGGTTAGCTATATTTTATCAAAAATTCATCAGGAACTTTAGAGGTGCATGTCTACATACTTACATAGGCCATGATGGGATATAGGAATAAGTTCATCTAGAGTATAGGCACAAGAGAAGAGTTTTGTAGAATTTAAGATAAGAATAAAAAAAATAACCATTCTTATTAGTTCTAGATTTCATGCAAAGGTATTTTAGTTTAATTGTGATGCCAGTTGCATAGACATTAGTGGAATGGTGCGACTTTGTGAGGATATACCTCTTGATTTCTTTAGTGAAAAGTTGAATGATGCAATGAGGAATTATAGTGTGTATGATCAATAATTTTGTGCAATCATACATGAATTAAAGAAGTGTATACATTACTCATTTCTTAAAGAGTGTGTGTTGTACATAGATCATTAACAACTAAAATTCATTAATAGCCAAGGAAAGTTAAACTAGAGGAATATGTGGTGGGTGTAATACCTACAAGGATACACATCCATCTTGAAAAACATGAGCGAAAAATATAACAAGGTGGAAGATGTGCTCATTAGACATAATTATTTTTGATAGAGATTAGAATCGAAGTAGCTTGATTTAAATCCATGAAATAACTATATGCACATGATGAAGAATTTAGGGAAGCATGAGAGGTATGTGCAATTCCCAAAAGTGTAGACATAATACCTTAGTTGGACTATTCTGTGTGGGGCATATTTTTATTTAGGAGAAGATAGTTGTACATCCAAAAAGAATCAATTGTGGGAACCAAATAAGAGAGAAGCATTGTAGAGGATTAGTAGGCCACTTTGGTTTGGATAAAACCTTTGTACAACTAAGGGAGACTTAATTTTGGCCACAAATGAGTGTGGATGTGTGTAAATTTGTACATAAATAATATGCTTGTAAATTGGCTAAAGGAAGATCTCAAAACACAAGGTTGTATCAATATTTTCATATTCTAGAGATGTCTTAGGGATACATAAGTATGGTTTTTGTGTTCAGTTTCCCCAGAATACAAGAAGGCGATTATTCCATTTATGTAGTGGTGGATATATTTTCAAATATGGCACATTTCATGACTTGTAGGAAGACCAATGATGCAACACAAAATGAAATATTTTCTTTAAAGAGATTGTAAGACTTTATGGATTAGCACACAATATAATTCTTGATAAGATTCAATTTTTTTTTGTAATTTTTGGTGAATTTTATGGAGAAATCTAGTTTCAAAGCTACAATTTAGTTCAACATACCATCTATAAATTCATGGATAGATAGAAGTTGTGAATAAGCCTTGGATTTTTTCTTAGATGTTTGGTCAGAGATAAACTAGGAGCTTGGGATTTGGTTCTAGCATAGGTAAAATTTACTTATGACAAATTAGTAATTAGGAGTATAAAGAATACATAATTCTTAATCATATATAGGATTATCCTTAGAGGATATGCATAGTTAAGAAACTTACCCTCTAATGAGGATAAGAGTGTTAAATTAGGAGAATTTATAGAGAACATAAAGGAAGTTCACTAACAATTGTGCAATTAGTCAAAGAAGATGATGCATAGTAAAAACAATATGTTGATGATAAGAGAAGAGAAATTGAACATCAAATTCGATACATAGTCTTGGCATGTTTTCAAAATCAGATATTTTTAAAAGGAACTTAAAATAAGTTCAAGTGGAATATGATAAGACCATGCAAGCTCATTAGAAAGTTTGCACAAAATGCTTATGAGATTGAGTTTCTTGAATGCATGGACATCACTAACATAGTTAATATTGTGGGTCTATATCCATACCATGTAGTATATAAAGATGAAGATGAACCTAAATCAAAAGACAAAAGAATATATTGGAGGAAGAAAACTCCTATTAAAGAGTGCTATGAAGCAAAAGGAATAATAGATACCATAACCAAGAAGACACAAAATAAGGATTATAATGAGTATTTAGTCAAGTGAAAAGGAAATATGACTGAAGAGGTGAATTGGATAAGTGTTGTGGATACCACACAATGTGGTGTACTAGTTCCTTGATCAAGAGCTCAATTTTTAAAAATCACCTAAGGTGTATGATTCACGAGCATGTGGGATCAAAAGAAATCCCTTGTCAACCAAAATTAGTGAAAAATGGAATCACTTAGTGTTTACATTCTATAGATGACTTTTTGTGTTTCTAGAGTCACATAATGAAGATATACATTTTGAAGGATCATACATTCTAGTGTGAGACCTAGTTTGTGGAGTACACAAGTTATGTATGTAATTTTTATTGAATGTGCAGACCTTCTGCACATTGTATGACCTATTGTGTAATCATTAATTATGCAACATTATATATGACATCTGGTTCATGCCATGGAATTTGATTTGTTGTTTGATTGAAGACATAAGTTATGGGAAAGTTTGAGTAGTTATATTTGGGTCTATTGTAGGGTCATTTGATCCATTCATTTGAGTTCCACAGAACAAGGAGTTTTAGGAGGTAACATGAATGGCTATTTAAGTAAATCCTAATGCCATAAATTAGTGCAGTTAAATTTTAATAAAGAACTCAAGGGTATGCGTAAGGTCATATTAGAGATGTGGTCTTAATGATCATTGTGAATAGAGAGAATGAAAAAGTCATGACAAGAGAGGTGATACTTAAATGTTGTTTATTGATGTGATTTGACGTGGCAGAGGATATGGAATTATATAATATGATGAATATTTGGAAATCATTTGATGTTGTTGTTTCACTAAATAAGATATCCTAAAGCTTTGTTTTTTTAAATATATGTTTATACCATCTTTTTGTTGATGCATAAATATTTAAGTCTTGTTTTTCATTACATTTTTGTGGGATGCAAGGTTTGTGAAAATAATATTTTGGATTCTTGCACCCCATCTCCATCACCTTTCCATGTAAAGGTTCTTAAAACCAAGCTCAAAAAAAAGTTTTATACCCTAGATATCATTTTAGCCTCCACTACATGTTTTGTTTGAACTCCCATGAAACCAATGTAAGAAACAAAACAATTACCCTTGTTGTATCTTATAATTCCTCCACCTCCCACCTTCCCAAGATTCCCTTTGAATTACCCATCAAAATTCAAGACCTAAGTACGAGAAGAATGTTTCCATTTTAGAAATTATATGTCAATAGTGTTGGACTTGATGGTTATGTTGAGATTATATGACAAACCCCACTTGTGTAATATGGAAACATCATTTTCCTTAAACAAATCTTTATCATTATGCTTTGTAACTAAATTTTTTTCTTTTATACTCTCAATAATTCTAGAACCAACCATGAGAACATTAGTTCTCTTGTTTGAAAATATCTTAAGGCTTCTCTCCCACCATAAACCCTAACATATATGAAGTAAAGAAATTTTCCTATAAATTTTTCTTTTATGCTCTCAATAATTCTAGAACCAACCATGAGAACATTAGCTCTCTTGTTTGAAAATATCTTAAGGTTTCTCTCCCACCATAAACCCTAACATATATGAAGTAAAGAAATTTTCCATAACTTTTGAGGCACTAGTTAGAAAAGGGAGGATCCCACTAGACTATTAAATCATGAATAGAGCAAGATATGACCCACTATACACCAAACTTATCCAAAATAGTATGATAAGTTATTTCACCAGAATTACACCACAACATGATATGGCTCACCAAATCATCCTCCTTGCCACAAAGAACACATCTATTTGGATTCATCATTCCTCTTTTAGCAACATTATCAATAGGAAGGATTTTATTATACACAAGAATCTGAAAGAAAATATTGATTTTATGAGTCAACCCTTTATACCACACACATTCCCAAGGAAAACCATCCTAAGCCAAATTTAGGTTCATCAAAAAACCCTTTCTAACTCTATAACTCCCATCAATAGTAGTAGATAAAATAAGTTCATCATCTCAATCAACTTGGCAGCCATGCAGAGAAATGACTACGGTGGCCCTCT
Source organism: Taxus chinensis (assembly GCA_019776745.2). Lineage (NCBI taxonomy): Eukaryota > Viridiplantae > Streptophyta > Pinopsida > Cupressales > Taxaceae > Taxus > Taxus chinensis. The sequence continues at coordinate 120,889 of JAHRHJ020002763.1, read as the reverse complement.
TCACTTCTCTAAAAACCATAAAATCTAAAATCATCAGAGCAAATAAGAAGTAAGGTTGTTTTTCGCTGCAGGTGCCGATCTTTTCCGTCATTATTGCTGTTTTTTTGCTACATGGTTGCAGCGCTTGTTCTGTTTTGCTCCTATTGTAACTTTTTGGTTACGGTTGATTTCAAACGCTTATTCTGGATGTTGATCCTTTTTTTGCTGATACTTTGATTGAGCATATCTAACTTTTTGGCCTTCTTTGTAAACAGGGTATAGTCCCTTCAAAACTATTTGCCATCAATAAATAAAAAACTTGGCAGACATGCATTGTACTAATTTTATCATTTAACAACTAAATATGATCAATGCTTTCTTAGCAATTTGTATTAAGAGATATATTCTTCGACAAATTATAGGATCCTTCTTTATCTATATAATGCTCATTGAAATGTCTACAATGATGAATTTTATGCATGTCTTTCAAAATATAATTAATGTGTTAATCCAAGGGACTCAAAATCCATGTAATAAGGCCACTTTCAATGATTTTTCATCTTACTCTTTATCTTATGAAATGATTTAAAACCCCTTTCTAGTAGAATTTATGGCTCTTATGTTTGAATTGTTCAATGGTAAGGGGATCCTTCCCACCACATTAGGTCATTTTATTCTTCTTTCTTATAATTTGCACACAATGATGATTTGTTAGCTAAGTTATTTCTAAGAATTTTGAAGGATTATGCTCTGAATTAGTTTTTTACTTTTCCACCTGGCTCCACATGTGATTTTACCATAATAGTTGATGATTTCCTTACACATGCTTTAATCACCATTATCTCATGAAAATTAGATTTACAAAATTTCCCAAATAAAATAATTATAGAACTAATCTTGAGAACATTACTTCTCTTGTTTCGAAATATATTAAGGTTCCCCTCCCACCATAAACCCCAACATATATGAGGTAAAGAAAATTTCCACAATTTTTTAGGCACTAGTTAGAAAATGGAGGATCTGACTAGACTATTAAATCATGAATAGAGTAAGGAACGACCCACTTAACACCAAACTTATCCAATATAGTCTGATAAGTTATTTCGCCAAAAACTGATATGGTTCACCAAATCAGTATCCTTTCCACAAAGAACACATCTATTTTGGAATCATCATTCTCTTTCATCAAGATTGCCAATAGTAAGGATTTTATTCTAGGCAACAATCTAGAAGAAAATGTCAATTTTAAGAGTTAACATTTTTTACCATGCATGCTCCTAATGAATACATCTTGAGCCAAGTTTAAGTTCATTAGAAAAATAGTTATGACATTATAACTCCCATCATAGTAGAAAACCAAATAAGTTCTTCATCTTTATCATCATGGCAGGCATGCACAATACTAAATTTATCATTTAATAATGTTTATCTGATCAATGTTCACTTGACAATTTGTATTAAGAGATATCTTCTTTGACACATTATAGGAGCCTTCTTTATCTATAGTGCTCATTTACCCAATTCTTTAAATTTTGATAGAAATATATCAACAAATGAATTTCCTAAGTATTTATCTTTCATTATGTTACTCCATTGGTTATTCTGTATTAACAATGTCGAACCAATCTTTTCCACAAGGGATTTTTTCATATATTTCACTTATCTTAAGCCCATACCATCATGTGACTTAGGTAAGTAAACTTTATCCCATTCCACTAAAGAAAAACTATTCCTCTCCTCAATTCTTGATAAAGAAACCTTCTTTGAATTTTCTCAATTCTATTAGCTACATACCTCAAAATATTAAAAATAGAAATGAGGTAGTCCAATAGACTTTTGAGAGAACTCTTTAGCAATCAAAATTTCTTGACCTGGGTAAGGAGGCACCCTTTCTAACCAAAGTTTTTATTGGAATTTTTCAATTAAGGAATTCCAATTAGCCGAAGCCAAGGAGCCTTTGAACAAGGCATGCCCAAGTAAATAGAAGGAAGCTCCCTAACATTGCAACCAATAATGTTAGCAATCCTTTTTTGTCTAGCAAGATAAGTTTTGAAGAAAAACAAAACACTTTTTCAAAGGTTAATTTTGGTGGTCTGTAACCTCTTCAATAATTCTTAATAATCTTTTTCTGCTCTCTTGCTTGTACCACATAAGCTTGCCCCATATGAAAAGTGTCTTCCAAAAATTGTTGATGAGAGGGTACACATGGGAATGGTGTTGAGGGGGAGAGTTCAAAGTAGGTTTAAACCCTTTTAACCTCCTTTTTTCTATATCATCATGGAAATTCCTTCTAAGCACTTATGTTTATTATATGTTAGATCAAAAAATATTTTTATCTTTATTATAAATTTCTATTTATCATGTCAAAACTTTATAATATAAAAATATATCAAAATAATGTAATAGTAATTGATTGGTCCCCTACCAATAATTAAAAATACACAAATACGTTAATACCATAATATCATAGCAATTAACTAATTCTCTACCAATAATTAATAAATACACTAACACCATGACAATTAATTAGTTATACGATAATACATTATTTTCAAAAAAATATTATGACATCTATTTAATACAATTAATATAATAATATTTTATATTCAAATCAATCCTTTATATATACGAAAGTTCTACTGCATATTTCATACTTTTACGGCAATGTATTAATATTTTATATCCAAAACAATCTTTCTTATATAAAAATACTTCACATTTCAAAAGAAATCACATTCCTTATTGCATACTTCATGTACTTTTATAGTAATACATTTATTATAATAATATTGTATATTCAAAACAATATTTCTTATTGGAAAATACTTCATATTCAATTAAAAAACATTCCTTACTACATACTTGACACTTTATAACTAGCATAACATTAATTAAATACAATTACACATATTTAATTCCAAGATAAAAATTTGTATGGAAGATTCATATTTTTAAAATAATGCATTTATAACATTAATTAAATATAACTACACATTTAATTCCAAGATAAAAATTTATATGGAAGCTTCATATTTTAAAAAATAATGCATTTAATATAATTATGCCGAGAGGCGCTCTACAATGGAAGACAACGCTGTAATGGAGTATGTTCAATTTTATTCTAAAGATTAAATTTGATGTTCATTTGAGCGTCATGTGATAGTTCTTTCATAAATTTGACTTCTATTAGACATTCACTTAAATAATTTTGTTTATGTTTTTTTTGGAGAAGTACAATTTATTTAGGTATTTTTTCTTGAGTAGATATTTTTGAGACTGACAAAATGTATAGCTAAAAGATTCAAACAAATCAATGAGAAAATTCCTAGACAAGTTTAATGAAGTTGTTGATTAAAAAGATATGGTAAAAAATCATACCTATTAATGTATTTCATATTGAATACATTTAGGGATGATATATTTACGTATATTATAGCAATATTTTTAACCGAGTTCACATTATTCATATATTTATACTTTACACTGGCATAAAGATAGGAATCTTGTGGCATAAAGATGGATGAATTTATCATATACATTCAAAACAATTCTTCTTATTAAAAAAACCCATACTTTACTTTTATATCTAACATGATCCAATCCTTCTTATAATATGGAATTAATCATCAAGGAATTCCAAGATGCTAAACTTGTATTGGATGGTAATGTTTTCAATTGAATATTCCAATCATTGATAAATATTCTAATGTCCCATGGATTATTCGGAAACATTATTAATTAGTGAGATATCCTTTAATGGTTATCCCTAACACCATTATAACATGTAGATTTGTGATACATGGAAAAACAATGTAAGTCTAGACATACTAATCTTCTTGTTATCAATAAATTCATGTTCCCAAAATTTCAATGTCATACAACAACAACAGATAAAACCACGCTATCAAGTATTTTTAAAAATGAAATGAAATATTTTTTTACTAGAACAGTGATATTCTAAAAGTCACATAGCTATTATTTAAGTCATTTTATTTTTAAAAAATACATAACATGGGAAAATAATCCTCAAAAGGATCAGCCAATACGGAAGCCTTACATCTTTAATTTAAAATTTGTGTGCACGATGATGGCGAAGATACCCACAATATTGTTGAGAAATGCGCCATGAAAATAAAAAGAAAGATGCTTTCGCATTGGAGTGAAAAAATAGTCTATTGTTAATGATTTAACTTTGTATCATTGTAATGAAACTTTCATTCCATAAAGATATTTTTCATAAATTTTGATGCAAAAATGAATTAGCATGCATAGTATTCTAGGATTTGTAGGATAACTATATTGGAAAATACATGTTGACCTCAAAATTGCGACTAATATATTGTTTGTAATTTTACTGCATAAATGTGTGATTTTGAATGCAAAAGGTTCAGAGTATGGATTTAGAAGAAAGAGATTGAGGAAATTTTTTAAAGTTGCATCTTTTCTTGCCAAACATTTAGTAATGACTACATGAGACTCTGGAAAGGTAGGTGTGCCCCTAACTAGATGAAATGTTCCATAGAAAATAGGTTATACACTCTTTAAATGGGATGTTGAAAGCTTGAGGTTAAGGCCTAGATCTATAACATGTTAAATGTTGAACGGAGTCCTCAGAGATGTAATCCAAATAATTGGAGTTTACAATAAGAATAAGTTCAAATGTATGAAAGTTAGGACTACAGTGGTTTCCATATAGTTTGAGCTGTTTTTAAGGGCAAAATAATTGCATTTCATTTTAATTGCGGAAATGAATGAAATTATTTGTGCCTCCCTCAAACTTGATTATGTTGGTAAGTGGTTGTAAACTCCTGATAAGTTTTGCATAGATATTCAAAATGTTTTCATAATGTGTTTGGATTACATTTTTAAAATAAGTTTCACTGTGATAAAAAATAGGTTTTGATTAAAATTTCATTGTTGTACATTGTTTTTCTATATTTCATAAATTTTGTCTATTGGTCTAAATAAAGTTTGTGGAGTAATTGTCTTTTGGTATGTTTCCCATTTCATTTTCCCCTTTTATTCTCTTGAATTATTCCCTTGAATTTCCCTTTGTATCTAAGTTATCTCACAAATAACTTATCATCCCATATAATTTAAACCGTAATCCTAAAGTTACATGTTAGATAATTCCCTATTGTCAATTTATTATTATTTATAAATCAAATGTTGTTGATAGGGTCCGAATATAAATTCATCAAACATATACATACACGTAATGTATTTCAATTTAACTAAAAGAAAGGCAACATGAATGATAGAAGTCCATAAACATGCCAAAATAAATCCTATAAGGTTAGAACATATATTATAATGAATCGTAAGCATCAAAATCATTTAGCATTGTATTTCTTTCCATCTTCAATATTTGGGACTAAAGATTATTTTTGGACACTCAATTAGTTTAAATTGTCCTATTGACTTGTAATCATATTTAACATTGACATTTGAAGACTATTCATTTAAATGACTTGATATTACAAGGAAATGATAACACATGATCCTCATATGCATATCACCCATTTTTCTCAGTCGTTCTTTAGGAAGTTCTTGAAAATGTCCATTCTCATGAAGGTTTGAAGGAAGGAAGCATAGATTTTGATAAATCGTGATGGACAATTTTTTGGAATGTCCGAAACTCTATAAAAGTGTCAAATAATGATCTATAATTTCCACATTTTACATAACCACAAGCATACAACAATATTTGATGTTGAAGAGTAAAAAAATGAACTCTGCAAAGGGTTCACTATATTCATGTTGGTTTCTAAGTTTTGACAAAATAAATGGTTTGATGAAAATAGGATTTTGTTAACATCAAACCCTAGGTGAAGATTCTATTGTAATGAGGGATAACATAGGGTAAGATTAATGTATACTCAAGGTGAAAAAGGACAATGAATGATATCAATTACAATAAGAAACACCGCTTGTATTAGGCATACTATTCTAAACATGGCTTTTATGGTGAACATCTTCGTTAAATGTAGGTATTATTATATGACCGTTAGTTTTCAAGAGAATTAAACACATAAGGTTTAAAATTTTCTACTTTCATGGGATCCTCAATTACTTTAATTTGTAATTCTTTAAAGGAGAATTTACCAATTAATTCCTTTCCTCAATCCCTTCTATCCAAAGACCATTTGTTGATTAAATTTCAATTTTAAGGAACTATGAAGTCTCCCAATTTCGTTCTTAGGTTAAATGTTAGGCCTCAAAATATGTTTAGTTGACATGATTAATTTTACCCTCAATTGCAAGGAACATATAATTTGTTGAGGGAAAATAATATGGCCTTCAAACTGTAGGTGAAAGGTGCAAGTTGTGGCGAAGATATAAACTTTCGTCCATTAGAATAAGTTTGAAATGCACTTACACCTTGGTTGTAGGATTCCAAGATTTATGTTAAGTCAATGGTAAAGGGATTTACCACGTACATAATTTTTATTATGCCTCTTTTTAGACTTTGGACTCTATATTGTTAGCTCAAATTTATTCACACAAACTACAATTTGTATCCATTGATTAATAAAAATTCAATGCTTTGAATCAACCATGGAATTCAACAACTTTTTTCATAACACCATAATGACATATTATCTTATGTTTCATGTCATTCACCATTGTTTCTTAGGAATGAAAGGCATACATTTACAACAAATTTCCCAGAGTTAAAATACTTGTCTAACATCTTGAAGAAGTACATTTTGGAAAGCTCATATGTCGCTTATACACACGAAGGGCGTCCTTTCAAGGAAAGATGATGTTTCTTTCAAGAAAAAAATGTGAATATTTTTACTCTAATGTATAAAATGGCTTAAGGAATTACATGACACAAGTTTTTAGGAGAAAGTTCCTGCAATATTATCTTTTTGATGAAGATACATCATTTTAAAAGATTTATGTTTTGTAGTTTGATTTTGTAAGTATAAATCATAATAAATTGAGCTTCCATTGGATTCCAATATTAACTCAGGGATCTATGCCCATTAAGTCAAATTAAGGTAATTATATGCAACCTGTAAACTGACTCCGTAAGAAAGGGCTAATGTTGTCACTAAAGGTAACAAATAACTATGAGGACCTAAAGAATATCATTAATGAGGAACATTGTAATTCATAAAGAAAGGAGATCCATTGGTGTCATTTGGAACAACAAGAATTCATTCAATATGAACCTACTTTCTACCCATAACTTCATAGTATCCATTGGTTTGCTTTGAACTAATGAAGTGTAGTCTACTTGCTTATCATATGACTAAGGTTTGGGTATTCTTTTCCATAGTTGTTACTTCAATAATGATCTTAAGTTATAAAATGTCTATTGAATACATTTCTTATTGTAAGTACTGGAAATTCAAGTGTAAATTATCTCTTATCATAGCATTTTGCAAATAATGTGGCTAATGATCATGAGGTGGTTCAACAAATAATCAAATATTAACTATATCAAAATCCCAATCCAAACCATGACTTTCAGAAGTTAATTGGTGAATGTACCACCTAACACGTAAATCAGACAAAGAAAATATGTTAAAAATGGTAGAATTTATTGGCATACCTATTGAGTTTTATGAAAGTCACATTTTGGGATATTCCTACACACATGTATTTCCAATCCTCTTAAGGGAAATGTAAATACTCCAGATAAAGTGCTAATTGACCATGATTGATTCTAACTGCTCAAGTATGTTGCTAAACATAACTCAATGAAAACTCAAACTTGAGCTTTATTTATCTTTCCCTTTTCTACCAAGTGAAAATTTTAATTTCAATCTACGATTTCATTTCTTCCTATAGTTCAGACAGGATCAGACATGAAAAGAAAATTTAGCACAATCTTATCTTAGGATGTTAGAGTAGGTATTTACCTTAGCTCATGTTCACCTAGGTATATTATTTACATTTATTGTATTTATCCTCACCCACTTATGTGTGTGGATATTTATTTTTATTTATTTAGATATTAGGAGATATTATCTAGTTGTTAGGTATAGTTCTTTCCTTGATCTATGGTATTGACTAGTTCTTTCCTAGATCTATGGTATTGACTAGATCCTTGATGTCTAGTTCTCTCATAAATCTATGGACTTGACTAGTTCTTTGATGACTAGTTCTTTCAATGATTTATGGCTTGATCTACGACCTTGACTGGTTCTTAGATTGTTATTCCTTGCCTATATAAGCAAGGCCCATTCTCATTGTATTTCATTGAGTTCCATAATAATATATGATATTGTTGCTCATTTGTTTGCAAAGGTTTTGTGTAAAGTTATTCTGGTGAATTGCTTTCATCTTATTGATCATGGTGTTTGATTAGCATCTGTGTTCTTGGCTTGGTACGATCTGGTTATCATTCCTTTTATGGTATCAGAGCAGGAGATTGCTATTGACATTCGTCTGTAAGTTTTATTTTGCAAATAAATTTTTTATATATTCATATATTCGGGATTTGCTCGTATTTTGTTGTTGCGTAGGTATTTTTATGCAAAATGTGCAGAGAAACTTATTGGATCCGAAAGGCGGAAAAATTCACTAATTGATTATAAACTAGAATTTCGGGAGGCAGTCATTTTTTTGGTTGTAGCATAGATTTGCCTCGAGATTCATGCCGTACGAAAAAGGAAAGTAAGGAAAAAAAAATTTCTGGGTTTTTTTGGGGGTTTTAGAGATCCGAACTTTTTTTTCTGTAGGGGTCCACAGATTCTCGTTGCGCATTTTTTGCTTTTTGGAAAAATCCGCAGACTACTATTTTGGAAAGTAATTGTCACATTGAAATCCTTAGCCCTTGGTCATATGGTATGGTCGTATGAGGGCTTAAAGCTTGTGATTCCTACTAGTAGGTGCTTAACTCCAGCCCCCTTTCATTTTATTTGTGTGGTGAAGGCAAGAGCATTTTATTCTATTTTAGTGGAAACTAAAATAAATAGTAGAGCATAATATTGAAAAGCTTGTATCTTTTGATCGGTAACTCGGTTTTGAGTGCCGTTTTTTGCAAAAGTGCTTGTTTTTTATGCTCTTTCCATTGGAAATATTTATTTTGAGAATTGCACTATAATTATAAAGTGTCATATTGTAACACACACTCATTATAAAGTGCCAAAATCTGGGGGGGCTCTTGTTGCATTGCTTGGGGGTCTTGTTGCATTGCTTGGTTCTTGCATTTCTTTTGGTGATTTTTTTTAAGGATGGCATCTTTATCTACTTCTGCATTAGATCATGTTGAGCCATTAACAACACATAATTACCACACATGGAAACCAAGAATGGAAACAATAATTAAGCAGAAAGGATTATGGGCTTTAACTTCTTCAGAACAACCAGTGTTCACTAGAGAATATGAGAAATTTCAGTACCAGTGCAAATTTGATGAGTGTATGGGTTTGATAGGAACTTATGTAAGTGACAATATTTTGTTTCATTTGGAAAAATGTGACTCTCCTTTCAAAATATGGGAGAAATTGGAGGATTTATTTGGTAAGGTGGATCATATGAGAGCCGTGTAACTTGAAATTGAGATCACCTTTCTTAATCCTGAAGATTTTCCAACAATTATAGACTATCTTACCAAGTTCAAGCATTTGTTGACACAGTTGAAGGGGAGTGGAAGAGATAAGAAAGATGAAGAGTGTGTTTACTTGATTCTATCCAAGTTGAGAGGACCATTCCAAATTTTTTCTTCTACCTTTTTCTCTAGCATGGATGCCTTAGGTGACACATTCAAAATGCCTAACTTAGAAACATTTTGTGAAAGACTTACTAGGGAAGAATCCAAATTGTCTCACCTTGAGTCTTCCACCTCTCAAAAGGCATTAGTTGCATCTAATCCTAAGGGCAAGGGAAAACCAAAAAGTAAAACCAAATCCACACCTTCTCCATCTCAAAATGCTCCTAAACCCAAAGAAAACAACTCAAACCCAAGGAGTCTTCTAAATCCAAGAATAAGTCTAGTTTCATGCTCTTTTTGTGGGGGTAGTGGTCATGAAGAACATAGGTGTTATAAGCGAATGCAAGCCTTAGAGGATGCAGTCAAGAAACACAAAATTTCTATCTCCACTCCACCTCCTTCTAATCAGCATGGAAAAGCACTTAATGTTGTTGGAAGATCTCAATCCCCACTTGCAGACAATTGGGTTATAGATTATGGTGCTTCTCATCACATGATTTTGGAATAATTTTTTTCCACATCATTAGGTGACAACATCTCACTTAGGTGAGATCATAGGTCCATGTGTCATTTAGGGGTCATTATGAGATTCCCTTACCCAATCAATGTGTCACACATCAGTGCATCATTGCGTCATTGGGAGTTACACTTCTATTCTGGGAATGTAACTCCCCCTCTCTACTCGAGTTGTCATGATTGCAGGCATTGGGGGTTACTCAGCACCTCCTATATGTACACGTCTTTTGAAATCAATATGAGATAGAGGAGAGTTTTATGGCTTAACCAGGTTCTGCCCATGTTTCAAATCTTTACATGCACATTCGGTTGATGCTCGAGTCCTCCCGAGATTTCTTCATGCTACATGTTCACATGTCCTTTGATGTGCACGTCGTCCCTCATGATCCTCACTTGTGGGTTTTAAACCCTCTTTCATGGTATCAGAGTGGATCTTGTGGATCCGTGCACTCATCGGTTTTTGTGCATGTTTTGCATTGCTTCTGACGTTCAGATATAAGGAATTCTCAAGCATGTGTCATAATGGATATTCCGGGCCATTGATTGTGCTCTACTTGCATTGATTTTTAGAAATAAGGGGATTTATACCTCTAACGCTTGGGTTGTTTGGGTTATTTTCATGGTTGAGTTTGTGGTTTTTCCAAGATTCTAATGGTTTGGAGGAGTTCCGTTTTGGAGCATTTCAGGTTGCATTCGGGTTTTTTGTGCTATTGGAGGTGTTTTCCTTGAAGTGAAAAGCTTGCCCTAGTTTCATCGTGCGAAGATTACTTTTGCATTTTGTTTTGGCTCACATTTAACATTGGTTGGGCTCTTATCAGCTTTTCCGCACAAAAATTTGCCCAAAGGTGACTAGAAGCCTATGCTTTGCCTGTGTCATTTACCAAATGGATGTTGTTATGTGGCATCATGCGATGGTCAGTTTGCAGGTTTGAAAGTATACTTGGCTGGTATTCGTAAATTTGCAAAAAGCATTGGGCATCTGTTTTTTGAATGGTGTTTTCACTACCCCGTGAGGATGCACGTTTGGTGTTTCAGCTCATGGATTGGTTTCACACAGAATGTGGCTGATTGGTTTGATACGAACTCAGACCAGAATGTGTTGGACTTGTCTGCTTAATTTCAGGAAATCCCTTTTGGATGCTGCGCATGTGTGCCTTGAAAATTTCTCAATTTTTTGATCAAGACATTGGAAACCTAAGTGCCTTTGAGCTCCAGGAAGCTTGAGCTTGGGAATTCCTTTTTTAAAGATCCCAGCCCTTTTTAACAAACATAAAATTTATATTGGAAAAAAGTTTAAAGGGTTAACTTCAAAAACGGATTTGCAGGCTTGTGCAGACCTAGCAAACTGACTTTCAAACTAAGGATCATGGAATTTTTACACATCTCCTTCTGAACCTGGCAACCTGCAACATGTCATATTTCAACGACTGAAGTCTTGATTAGAAACATTTTAAGGAAGTGCACCAGTGGTTTTTGGAATTAAATTTGGGCGTCAATTGATTCAAAATTGTATTTTTCCAAATAGTCATTTCAGGACTTGTGCAGGGATGCACGTCTACACCTACCTCTTGAGGCTAAAAAGGTCCAGCAACCTCCACTGTTAGATTGTTTTCAAGTTTGCACCATTTAAGATACATCATCTAAATGGCTGTAGTTGACTCTGTGAGAAGCCGAACTGGTACTCTTTTTCAGACGTGGAATTTTTATCTGCCAGTGGTGAATTTTTTGCTAGACTCCTCTATCTACATTGGCATTCAAGTATAGCTCTTCAACATGGGCCCCCTCCCTATCCAGTTTTTTTAATGTTTTAAGGTGTTAAAAAAAAAACATTCATTTTCAAATGCATTGTAATTTTAGGTTCTGGTTTTATATTTTGGCTTGTATTAATAAGCCTCCTACGAGCTTCGAAGACGGAGGGCGAGGTTTTTGGCAGGAGGCTAATCCCCCCTCGTAGTCAAAACAAACCCCTGCATAAAATTTGATTTCATTTCCAACAGTACCCACACATACCCTTTGCACCCATTTCGTGACTTTTTTAATGCGTTTGCAGCATCTAGTGTATTTTTCCATCAGTTGTGGGAATCGTTTTAATGCCATAACTTTTGACTCGCAGCTCATTTTTGAGCGCTTCTTTAGTCAAAGTTACATGATTTTGACACACTTTATATGATGGCATTTCAATTTTGTAAATTCACTACTTTTATAAAGTGCCACATTCTGGGGGGTTGCTTGTACTCTTGGGTTTTCACACAAGACGCATTATCGAGCCGAGTCTGACGTCTTGCTTTTGTTGCATCTTGCATTTTTCATCATGGAGAGTGATCTTTCTAGACTTGAGCATGGTAGGATCACTTTACAGCCTCCAAACTTCTCACCGGGAGAGATAACTATTCAGCTTGGCGTACTTCCATGGAACGTTACTTCACCCACAAGGGTCTTTCAGCCTTCTTACTTGGGCCAGTTCCTGCACCCACTGATCATCATCATCTAGAGGACTTCCTTGACACTTGCAACCATGTCTTTGGTCACATGATGATGCATGTCTCTTGTTCTCTCTGGTTTCACGTGGCAGACTCAGATCCACCTCACCATGTCTGGAGCATTCTTCAGTCCCTCTATGGAGACCCTTCACATACTGCCGCCATTGTTGTTGCTACTGATTGATTCAGTTGTCTCCTCACATTTCTTCATGTGATGGCAGTTCCACTGACATAGACTCACTTGGTTCTACTTCTGATGACAAGGATTGTGCACCCAATTCTGATGTAGAGAGCATTACAGAGGACTCTTCTCCTCTTTCTCTCACTATTCCAGAGAGTGTTGTCACCCCCCACATCTCATCAGATATCAAGCAGTCTCCTACTCAGTCTCATACAGTCATTACACCAGCCTCCTTTCCACTTCCAATGTGCGAGGCCCATTTCACTCCTCTACCTTCATTGGATGACTCATACCTATCTGACATCACTCTTCTGTTTGTTGAGCCCCCTCATTGGGACGAGTATCTACCTGACCTTAGTCATCTTTTCACAGAGTCTACTTGTGATGCACTACAGGTCCCTCATCCATTTACAGGTGTTTCAGAGGAGTTCATCATCTCTGTTGTTGGGAGTGCCCCTTCTGGGAATCATTACACTTCCACATTTCCAGAGACCTTCATTGATCCACCCTCAGCTGTGGATCCCTTTTTTGTTGTGGAGGATGTTCTGTTCCCTTCACATCACTTGGACATCCTTTCTACAGGTGTTCCTCTTTTTCACTCTGAACAGTTCTATGCACATGTGCATTACCTTCGGTTCCTTGGCACTCACTCACTAGACCTATGTCACACTTCATGGCACCAGACTCAGAGTTCTTCAAAAAAAGTTACTGCCTTCAGTTTCCTTTGTGGAGTGGGTAGACTTCCAACACATCATTTCTGTCCTTCCTAAGGGCAGGCACACAGTTCAGTATGGGTGGCTCTTCTTCAGTCCAGAGGCAGAGGATCTCATCATCAACATTCTTCTGGGAGACTTCCTAGAGCTGCAGAGTTCAGATCCATCCATGGCATCTTCTGCGTTCCTCTCATCTCCCTCTTCTTCTCTCTTCTTCTTCTTTTCAGAGATTGCCTCTTTGTACATGGGTACCTTTTCAGGCTCGTCTATGAAGCTGGGACCCATATTTGGCATCTTTCTTAGATTAGAGAGTGTTTTGTTCTCTTGTGGTGGATGTTTTTCCCACTGGGTTTTCCTTCACTACTTGGGACTTTTTCTTGTACATGGGTACCTCATCAGGCTTTGTGTCAAGACCCATTTCTCATTTCTGACTTGCCACCTCATCCTAAGTTACGATGAAGGGGGGTGTTAGTGTGTTTATTTTCCACATCATTAGGTGAGTTATCTCACTTAGGTGAGATCGTAGGTCCATGTGTCATTTAGGGGTCATTATGAGATTCCCTTACACATCAGTGCGCACGTCAAGTGCGTCAGTGCTGGCATCATTGGGAGTTACACTTCTATTCTGGGAATGTAACTCCCCCTCTCTACTCGAGTTGTCATGATTACAGCACTTCTTACTCAACACCTCCTATATGTACACATCTTTTGATCTATGAGATAGAGGAGAGTTTTAACCAAATGGCTTAACAAGGTTCTGCCCATGTTTCGAATCTTTGCATACACATTCAGTTGATGCTCGCTCCTCCTGATATCTCTTCATGCTAACTTCGCATCAAAGTTAAATTTCAACTGATCCATTGATGTGCACTAATCGTCCCTCGTGATCTAAAGCCTCATACTAAATCAAAACATACTTGCAAACTCTGTCCTATAAACAATTTTCATGGAAAAGCAAGTTGTTGATTTAGTCATAGAAAATTGGTGCTTCAAAGGACTTTATGGAGTCTTTTGTTTCTACTAGGTTTGAGTTCTACTTCCAAAATTGAGGTTGGAGATTCTTCCTTTCTTTCTGTTAAGGGAAAAGGTGATATACAACTTGATGGTGGCAAATATCCAAGATGCACTATATGTTCCTAACATCACTACAAATTTGCTTTCTGTATATCAAATTTTTCATTCTGGTCAAGGAAAAATAGTGACTTTTACACCACATAGAGGACAATTACGAACTTTGTTGGAGCCTCATTCTCTGGTTGCTCAAGGTATTGTTGATCATAGTTCTAGACTATATCACTTTGAGGGTTTTGATGACACTTCCTCTATAGGGACAAAGATTGGTTTCTCATGCAGATTCAGAGAGTAAGCTTTGGCATGAAAGATTTGGACATCTCAATTACAGATATTTGAAGGAGTTGAGCACTCATGGTATGGTAGATGGTCTTCCTAGAGTTTCTTGTCTTGAGGGAGTTTTCTCATGGTTGTGCATTAGGGAAACAACACCAAGATCTTTTTCCTAAGAATTTTTCTAAGAGAGTTTCTTCACCACTTGAGCTTTTGCATAGTGACTTGATGGTTTTTCCTACCCCATCTTTCAATGGAGCTAAGTATGCACTTACCTTTATTGATAATTTCTTGAGGCGTACTTGGGTTTATTTTCTCAAGTACAAAAGTGATGTTTTTTCACACTTCAAAGTCTTCAAGGCTTTGGTTGAGAAACAATCTTCTAGTTGCATAAAGAACCTTCGCACTGATAATGGGGGGAAGTACTTCAGCAATGAGTTTTCTAAATTTTTGGCAACTCGAGGCATTATTCACTAGCATTTTGTTCCTCACACTCCATAACAGAATGGCTTAAAGCAGAAAGAAGAATAGAACTTTGAAGGAAATGGCTAACTATATGATGCATTCTAGAGATTTACCTCCTATCTACTGGGTAGAAGTAATTAATTGTGCTAACTACATTCAGAATTGCACACCACATAGAGCACTTGAGCATTTGACTCTAGAGGAAGCTTGGTCCAACACTAAGCCAAATGTCTCATTTTTTCAAGTCTTTGGGAGCCATGCTTGGGCCTTTGTGCCAAAGAAGAAAAGGAAATCTTTGGATAAGAAGAGAAAACCCTTGATCTTTGTAGGGTATTGTGAGGACATGAGAGCTTATCAACTTTTAGATCTTGATACTCATGATGTTCTTTTTTGAACACATGTTCAGTTTGATGAGCACTTCACTCCTCATGATTCTTCATCTTCTTCCATGCCTTCTTCTTCTTCATCTCATCTTGAGGATCCTTTCTTTGAGGAGGTTGATGAGGAGGTTATAGATGTCATTGAGGATCCTATTCCCACTGATGTTGTCACTATGCCTAAGTGGGATCATACTACAGTTTCTGAGGAAACACCTTTCATACAGGATCTTCCACCCACTAGGCATCATCACACACATTCTACAGGTTCTGGACTTTTGTGTCAGGAAGTTTATGAGGATCCACAATATTTTTCAAAGGCTCATGGGATACAGGAGTGGGATGATGTGATGGAACTGAGTATTCTTCTTTGATGAAGAATCATACTTGGGATTTGGTATCTCTTCCTAAAGGAAGAAAGATGGTTAGGTGTAAGTGGGTATACCGAACCAAATATGCAGCTGATGGGTCCATTGACAAGTATAAGGCTCATCTTGTTGCAAAGTGTTTTTCACAAGTTGAAGGTATTGATTACTCTGAGACTTTTGCACCCGTTGCCAAGATGGATTTGTATGCCTTGTACTTGCTATTGCTACATCACAGGGGTGGCCCGTATACCAGATGGACATGAAGAGTGCCTTCTTACATGGAGATTTACAAGAGGAAATATACATGGAGCAACCTGCTGGATTTGTTTCAGGATTCTTCTCTTGTTTGTAGGCTCCAAAGGTCTCTCTACGGTCTCAAACAAGCCCCTCAGGCTTGGTATGAGAAGATGGATTCTTTTCTTCTATCTACTGGTTTTGTTCGTTGTCACTCCGATCATACAGTGTATCTCCAACATGTTGGTGAGGATATTGTGATACTTGTCTTGTATGTTGATGATCTGTTACTTATTGGAAGCTCTTCTTCCCACATTCAGACTATTCAGAGGGCTCTTTCTACATAGTTTGACATGACAAATCTTGGGTTATTGCATTATTTCCTTGGTTTGCAGATTTCTCAGACAGATTCAGGGATTCATTTGAGTCAGAAAAAGTACACCCATGATCTTCTTTAGGCACTTTGATATGGCTGATTGCAAGCCAAGTCCATCTCCTTTTCAGTCTAGGGTTACTCTTACTTCCACATGTACCACTCCACTTTGTGATCCTACTTTGTATAGGAAGTTGGTTGGAAGTCTCATGTACTTGACCCATACTCACCCTGATATTTCATTTGTAGTAGGGCTTGTATCTCGGTTTGCACATTCTCCTCATAGTAGTCACTGACAGGCTACTAAAAGGATTTTGCGCTATTTGCATGGAACTTCCCACTTTGGCCTACACTACACTAGGGGTTCTACTCAGTTGGTTGGATATACAGATTCAGATTGGGTAGGTTCTATTGATGACATGAATTCTACTTCTGGCTATCTTTTTGCTTAGTTCTTCTCCAGTTGATTGGGAATGCTAAAAGCAACATGATAATGCACTTTCATCTTTAGAGGTAGAGTACATGTCAATAGTTACAACGAGTCAACAAATTCTTTGGATTTAATAGTTATTGACAAAGTTTAGATTCCCATAGGATTCACCGAATGTACTTTGGTGTGACAACCAAAGTGTAATTCACATTTCTCGCAACCCAGTTGAGCACCAGTGGACCAAGCATATTGAGATACACATCCACTTCATTCGTCAACACATTCAGGATGGAGTTATTTTTTTGGAGTACATTCTGACTCAGCAAGGGTTGCAGGACATCTTTACGAAGCCTTTTACAATCACCTCGATACCTTGAGTTGTGTGGCATGCCTGGGGTTTTAGAAGTTGTTCTTGGGGGTGTTCGTGAAAACATCTTCCTTCTTCTTCTTTTTCTTTTTCTTTCTCTTTCCTTCTAGCAGGATTATTTCCTTCTTTTGGTTCAAGATTTCTTCATGGATATATTGTACATGAGTACCTCATCAGGCCTAGTTGTGGGACTCATACTGTGGACATGCCACTTCTATTTTTGGCCCCTAGCTTCACTTGAGGGGGGTGTTAGAGTAGGTATTTACCTTAGCTCATGTTCACCTAGGTACTTTATTTACCTTTATTGTATTTATCCTCACCCACTTATGTGTGTGGATATTTCTTTTTATTTTATTTAGATATTAGGGGGATATTATCTAGTTGTTAGGTATAGTTCTTTCCTTGATCTATGGTATTGACTAGATTCCTTGATCTATGGTATTGACTAGATCCTTGATGTCTAGTTATTTCCCTAAATCTATGGTCTTGACTAGTTCTTTCCTTGATTTATGGCTTAATCTACAACCTTGACTGGTTCTTAGATTGTTATTCCTTGCCTATATAAGCAAGGCCCATTCTCATTTTATTTCATTGAGTTCCATAATAATATATGATATTACTACTCATTTGTTTACAAAGGTTTATGTAACATCTTTGTGTCAATGTTTTATGCCCTACAGAAAAAATCTGCCTTTGGGCAGGAGACTTGGACATATGCCCTCCCCCTGAAGTACAGTTCCTTTTCATCCTAACTCATTTGAAACCTGGGGTTTCTCATGTTCAAGATCACATGCCCTTATAAAAAGTCCAATAGAAAGGAAAAGAAGAATGAACCATTTCCATGAAGGGATAAAAATTCAGGGATGCAACCTAAATGAAGGAATTACCAAGTGCCGCACCAAGCCAAACCCAGAATTTAATATTTACGAATGCTTTGACTTGTTAAGCCTAGAGACCAAAGAAAGATTAAATTTGAAGTGTTCCTTATTGAAAGACAATATGGTCATGAAGAACATTTTTTATGTGAAAAGCAATATTCATTCACCTAAAAAACTCATTTACTTGAGAAAAATCCCATATAGGTGTTCCATGAGTTTATCAAACAAAATGCTCTAGGGGAAAGTCGAGTCTTCCACTACAAGAGAGTCATAAATCTAATAAGAAGAAAGGAAAGTGCCACTCGTAGCAATCATAATTATTCCTTCATTAATGTAGATTTTAGTAGATTATGGTTTCGCACCACATGGATGCTTCACATGTTGAGTTCTCTAACATTGAACCTATGTGGTATGTCCCATAGTCACGTTAAGGTGATTTACACGATAAGTTTCGTTTGAATCCAGTAGTGGATTTAAGGTAGACCCATGGATGGGGAACATTTAATCAACTGTTATGGGTTGTGTCATGATCTCTTTACTATTCTCCTATTAGTTTACCAAATCACTCACCTTGATGTGACTTGAATGTGAGTGGAATTTATTGTCCTAACTCAGTGATTTCATTTTTGAACTTCAATTCAATGACAACTACAGTGGTACTTTATTTCAAAGGTGGATCTACCGTTCACGGTTTTATACCTTTTCCCACTTTACTTCTGATTCATTGCACACTGCCTTACTCATGCAGATGAGGTTAGCATAGCTATAGACATGAGCATTTTGGGCATATAAACTAAGTCGTTTACCTTGAACAATTGAGCCAATAGACAAAATCTAGGTCAACTGGGTATACCATCACGAAATTAATTCTAAGGGTCTTGAAATGTAGAGGGTTGATGGGGACTCTCACCGTAAAGCAGGGAAGCAAGGATAAGCTTTGACATGAATTCAAAAAATGCCTAGAGACCATAGCTCGTCAAAATGAGGATAATATGTTCATAGTGACATTTCCAACCCATTTCCACCTCCTTCATTTACTAGAGCTCTATATATACTAACCTTCATTGATGAATTTTATGCATTATACTTGGGCCATATTTTCTTAAGCTTAAGTTTGAAGTATATCTGAGAATTTTAAGTTATCTTTAAGGCTCTTGTTGAGAAACAAGCTCAAATCATCTAGATCAAGGTTCTTCGAACTGAAAATGGAGGCAAGTATCTAAGCAATAGGTTTGAGGATTGTTTTACTTGATGCAGAGGATTTGACTTGTCAGCGTACCAATTGCTTACAACCCTTCGAGAAAATGGGGAGTTGCGGAAAGCAACATTCAAAATCCACCGCTTAAGGAGATCACTTTTTCTCAAAGCCCAAAGCTAGCATTTCTCATCAAATTTGCTATATACAATGAATCAAATCTTGAAATAACTTTTCACCTCTATTATATTGAACCTAACAACAACATTCATGTGCTTGAAAATTTTTCATTACTTCATCTTCACTCATTCTCAGATCTAGGCCTTCATCCTTCCTACTAGCCCTGCAAAAATGCATTTTAAAGCATAAAAACCACATATCTCTGAACCAAGTTTCACTGGTAAAAATTTTGAGGACCTGTTTAGCCCAATATCCATCCTACAAAGGTTTCATCCATCAATTATTTACCTATTTCCTTTTATACCTCTTTTAGAGTTTTTTCTCACTAGCCCAATTAGCCCTGGTTTCTTGAAAACCTCCATGTATTGAACAATCTACTAATCTTCATGCAAAAATTAAATGATATCTAGATACCCTCATTGTCTCATTCTTACTTCAAGTGAGTTTCATAAACCATCTCCAATTTCTTCTTGCCCAACTCAACCTTCACCCTTCATACTAATGTTATAAGCCCTGGGCTAGGGTTTAAACACAAAAACTAGGGTTTGTTACTTTCACCTGGTTGTAATGCTTCATACACATTTCTTAAATGAGAACCAACATATATAAGCTCCTTTCAATGCTCATTCACCCTCCTTTCATCATACACTCTATGACTTCAGGCTCTGAGACTCTTGTTCAATCGTGCTCTTATTCCTTTAACCTTCATTACTCTATTTTTCTACCTTTTTGGTGGCTTGGTTTGGTTCTCCTTCTCTTATTTCAATAACATATTTCCTTAATGTCATTTAGTCACCTTTCCAAGTCATTTCTCTCTCTTTCCCAAGTACTTCTCTCTAAATTTCTACTATACTCTCATAGGACTTATGACTATACTATACCTGCAATCTCTTTTGTATCACTTGAAATTATGACTTAATCCTTAGTTAATGTGAATCTTCCTTTCTTTTCTAATTGGTTCTCAACTTGTTAGATTACTAATGCTTCTTTCCAAATCTTATCCACTCTTTTTGTAACTAGACTGATACAATATTTACTAGGACTATACATGCTCATTTTGATTGAGTTTCCTCCTTCTTGTCATTCCTAGAGCTCTTTACCACTTTAACTCTTCTTTATCATCCTCATTACACCATTACACTTTAGGAGAAACAAATTCACCATTTTGTTAAGGCTCACTTGGCCTTAGGATCAACTTTTTTCTAGTTTTAAAACTCTCTTGATAGGGTTATACACAAAGATGACTGTACTAGTAAGGTTTTTGGTATGTTCCCTTAGTCCTTTCACTCTAAAATTTAAACTATGACCTTTTTTCAGGCCCTAGAGCATATGTTCAAGGTTTCAATCCTTTTCAATAGTTAGTTTTGGAGTTGTTCAAAATTTTCTTCATCCAAAAACCCTAGACATGGGTTTAACCCGAGACACCTTGGGTTTTTTCTTATCTTTCCTCAACACTAATTTCAATGTTTAGAAAAATTTCTCCCACTAATGCTAGACCTCTCACATCCTTTCCAAACCCTATGATTCCTTCTCTTTTACCAATTTAATCAAATTCATGAATCTCAATCCAGAACACATAGTTTTTTCGAAGTTAGTTTGCTTTAGGATTCACTTACTCAAAGTTTTTCAAGACCATGATTCCCAAATATCATCTCCTATGAGTATTGATTCATTGCAAACAACCCCTCTTATCCCTTATCAACACCTATAATTAGCCATGAAAATAATGTACTACATAGAATTACACTTTTAACACAAGTTATTATTCTTCAAGTCAGAGGTCTCAACAATTCAAACCCTACACAATCTGTACTCCCCAATTTTTTGTCCTTTCAAGTTGGTTTCATTACATTTAGTGAATTCTTCAAATGCCAATAAGAAGTCTTACCAGTTTTTTATCCATCAAGAAATACCTTTTCACTATTTTTTACTGCTTCATTGATTAAAATTCATAGCTTTACAAAGCTCTCAAATTTCATAAACCTGCATATTCATTTCTCACACATAGAGACATCTTTACCACATTCCAAAGAAGATCATTTAACTATTTCATTCCATGAAGGCATGATCAACATACAATATGTTCATACATCTGATCAAGTTACAGACATATTCACCAAGCCCTTCACTGAGGTGAAAGCTCCTAGAGTTTTCAAGGCTCAGAACAGAGGTCACGCTCCTCCTTACCTACTATCCCTCTCTCTTCCTTGAATACATCCATAATCCATATACAAAAGGAAGGAATAAATTGGTTAGGGCTTCACCAACTAACTTCATGCATGATTAAGTTAATTCATGATGAGTTAAAGTCTAAGTAAATGATGAAAGCTATGACAAAGGTTGTGTGGGTGATTTTAAGCCCTCATTACATTATTTCTGACCCTTGTATGAAATCTTAAAACTACATCAACCTACAACTAGGATTCAAATATTTAAATTAAAAAAATTGGAGGGAAAACTCCTTATTTGTACTTAGAGTCCAATTGAACTAGTACAACTTATAACCATCTCTAATGGACCCAAGGCATACCTAAAACACTGAAGAAATCCAAAATGCTTTTGTACATGATGCTCCTGCATAAGTTATAAGACAAAAAAATATTCCACAAGGTGGATATGGGAGAATTGGAGCCACTCCATATTTTTATAATGGATTTGAAGAAGATGTAATATCCCATCCTTTTGGATTCTTGATAAAATTTAATAAGCTCTTATTTGGGAACACTACTGGACACTATTCATTATGGTTATATCACTCCCTATAGAGGAGGCATGTTTATTTTTCTCACCACCATATAAATTTCTAAAAATGTTGAGTTTGGGTTTGAATTTGCATCAATTCGTGTTTGTTTTTCTTGGTTTTTGAAGGGATATCTGACGCAAAGATGACACAATAATAGTGCTATAAAATTGATGCAAATGTGACACATATTTACGTCACATTTACAACAAATTTTCATTAAATTAGTTTTGACAGTGTGACCCCACATTTATTATTTAAACCCAAGTGAATTCATTTTCACTACACCCATCATTTTCACTCTTGAGAAGAAGGAAAAAGAGCTTAAAACCTAGTGTTTTCCATCATATAAAAAGAAAGGTAAGTTCTTTTTTTTTAAGTTTAAAATTTTGTTTTTTTAATAAAAAGTGATATCAAGTTCAAGTACGCTTTTGCTTTTATTTTTTTTCCAATAAAATAAATTACAAAAAAATCCATGGGATCACATATCCTTGAGTTATTTTACTAAGAAAACAAATAAAACAAATTCATTCAATGACACCACATATCCTAGAGTTAGTTTGTCAAGTAGTTCGTGCTTTGTGTATGCAAAAAAATATTTTATACACATCTACATGAGAATTAACAACTATAGCATTAAAAAAATCCATTATATTTTGACAAATGTGCATACCCTGAACTCAAACTCCTATTTTTGCATAGGCTTCGAGTATGTAAGAAAGGTTGTGGACTCTAGCTTTACACTTGCAAAATACATTTTCTTGAATGTTTAGAAGGCATTTTCAACAAATTCATGCTGTGCACATTATGTAGTTCATGTGACCAAAGCTATTTGAGGCATTTTGTCACAATGAAACAACATGTGCCAAATCTGTTATGAAACTATGACATCAAAATGAAATTACAACTTAACTTTTGCATTAACCATGATTATTGGCAAACACAACATATCAGATATTTGAGATCGTAATGAAAATGTAGCCAGAAACTGGGAAAATAATCCTTTGTTTTTTTATGATTTTTCCCAACCACGATTCTCCACCAAATATTACAAAATTTCGACCCAACCAATTTACTGTTACATTTTTCAAAAGCATCATTGTAAGTAGAAATCAGATCAGTTGTTAAAATTCATTCATGCAAAACAAGTTAAACATGAATTTAAACATCCAGGATGCCCAATTGTATGTGATCTTTGTATAATCAAGCTTCTTCTCTAGAATTGATTATTTCCAAATGGAAAAGCTTAGCTTGAGTTGTAAACCTAGAAATTATTATTAATATAGTATTATAGGCATTTTATCTCATTAAGAAACTACAACAAACAACATTTGACAAAAATATCACTTTCATTATGTTGTGATCAGACGTCCATACCCTATTCTAAAGGCTCCCATTTTAGCACAGGCTGAGGGTATGCTGAAAAAGGTTGTGTAGTTTGGTTTTAAATCTCCCAAATGTGATTGCGGCATAGAGTTCTCACCAAAGGTATTTGAATAAAACTATGTATTTGTGCATATCTTGTAATCATTACAGTCGCGGGCAAACAAACTACAATCTTCTAGGATTTTGTCAAAAACTTTCCATGTGCCTTTGTATGTTTCTACAGTGTTTACATATATTTGTATAAGGAGCACTTGTCCATTTCAACAAACAAAAATCAGTTTCCCATTATGCTATGATAATGTCTATGTGGATGTTCTAGGGTTTGACATTACGCTGCCACATTGATATAAAGCTTTTGAAAACTTCCAAGGCCTTTTCAATAATTTTATGCATGTGCATGGTCATTGCTGGAAAGATTTGTGTCAATCCATACAAGTGCATTTGATCACAGGCTTCCTTTTGTTGAACATTTTTTACACATACTGCCATGTGCTGCTTATTACAACCACATTTTGCATATATATCCCCCAGGGCACTTTCAAGTACAACATCTACCCAATAGTCCCTTCTCAATGATGTTCATACCATTGTTTGAATACTGAACTTGATAGAACTTGGTACTAAATTTCATATTTATTCTAAAATTACCAACTACAGAAATTTGAAGACAAAAAAGAGAAAGTAGGAAAAATAGGGAACATTACAAAAAAAAGTAAACCATTAAGTTATGATAAGCTTTTCTAAAATAATGATATTATTGTAATTTTCTTATCACTATTTGATTTTGGCTAGTATTTTCAAAAATAATGAAATTATTGTTATTGTTATAAATATGCGTCACCTTCTGAAAATTCAAATTTCCCTTCACCATGAACCAGAATTGTCTACACACTCATATGTAGACAATATGGAAATTGAAGGCAATTATAAATATAGTTTGGATTTGATAGAGGAAAAATTAGGACAATATATTGAAGAGGAAGAGGTTGAAAACAATTTCAATGATGCATAGAGAAACAACATGTAGGTTGTCAAAAAGTGTGGCTAATTCTGTGTGCAACAAAGGGGAGGGGGGAATCATATTACACCTTATGATGAAGATTCCAACGATGATTTGGAAATTATGCCTACGACTTTGAAGAAATATAAATCTAATTTTTCCCAATTGAAAACATCACGAGGTTTGACCAATGGATAAACCACTTCCAAAACCTTATGAAGAATTAAAATTTTGGAAGAATATTTATATGTTATTGTTGGAAGCTAAATTGACTAGGGGGTGAATAAGTCCTTTAAAAATATAAAAAAAAATTCAAATCAGTTTGTATACCCCATTAACATTCAGCCATGCATTAATTTTATCTTAACAATAAGAAACAACCATCCAAAAGAGCACAAACATGAAAGAGTACACAAGAACACAAGATGTAAGTGGGAAACCATCAAGGGGAAGAAAACTAATTGAAACTTTTGATTATATTACTCAAACCAAAAGAGTTTCATGAATAAGAATCTATTAGGAAATTAGTGTTCATAGTGTGAACATATGGTTTGAATATTAGTATTATTCTAATATTTAAATAATATGTGAGTGTGCACAATTAGTTATCATGCACAACTCATAGAGATGGGAGTGTGTGAGATTATCTTGGGATTAGAAATAAGACTAGGGAGTAAAGGAGATATATGGGGATAAGATGATGATACTTGAATCCATGATTATAGGAGCAATCAATTGTATAAAGTGCCCTCTAATATTCAATAGAAATTTCTCCATTATACTTACATTTGGTCTTTATCTTCTGTACTTTCCATTTCATGTGTTGATTTCAATTAATTATTGCTTAATTTATTTATGAAAATCTAGAGATTTAGAATCATCTGGTATTAGATCAGGCTAGGACAAGTTATGAGAGTCATTGCATGACAAAACACAGCCTCAAGGATGTGGATATGAGATTTTTGAATCTTCTGTCGCCATTTTCTGGTTTCTGATCTTAAAAAAACAATGACTGGTAAATTGTGTTTTTCTCAAAAACCCAAATTCATAATCTTGTGAATTTTTTTACTTTTGTTTATTTGCATTATGGAAAACTTGTGTAATTTTTTTTCAAAGTTGAATTTGCATACAATAATACATATCATGCTTCTCTTAAGATGGCACCTTTCGAGGCACTTTACGGAAGGAAATGCAGAACCCCTATTAGTTGGGATAGCATTGAGGATAGAGAGGTAATTGGACCTGAAATCCTTATGGAAATGGAACAACAAGTTAAAATGATTCGTGAATGCTTGAAAGAAGCAACAGATAGGAAAAAGAGTTATGCTGACTTAAAGTGGGTTGACAGGAAATTTGAACTTGGTGAGAAGGTTTTTCTTCAAGTTAAACCGAAAAAGAGTTCTATAACTTTTGGCAAGGCTGCCAAGTTATCACCACGTTATGTGGGACCTTTTGAAATAGTTGAAGTAATCAACCCTGTAGCTTATCGTTTAGCACTACCACCTGCTCTGTCATGAATGCATGATGTTTTCCATATTTCTTTGCTTAAGAAATACGTTTCAGATTTATCACATGTGTTAAATTGGAATTCCTTGCAGGTCCAAGACCCAGGAATAATCATGGTTAAACCCATTCAAGTGCTGGAAACTCACCAGTTGCATTTAAGAAATCGAGAAATAAGTCAATGTAAGGTCCAGTGGGACCAGTTTAGTGAAGAGAGTGTAACTTGGGAAAATCTAGAGGATATGAAAACTACTTTTCCATATCTATTTGAACAGAATTGAATCTGTTGACTGATAAAAAAATTATGATTTTATCTTTATATGACATTAAGTAAGCCAGTTTTGGGCAGATATTTATTTGATTTGAATAAAAAGTTATTTAATGCTGATTTCTGGAACTATAAGGTTTTGAAATATTTGACTTAGGATAAGAGAAGTGAATGAATTGACTGTCCTTGATGTAAATTGTTAAAAGAGATAATCATCGGGACGATGATTATTTTTAGGAGGGAAGCATGTAACACCCTTGACAGTTGTTATTTTCCTCCTTTGCATTTCAAGTGTTGACATGTGATTTTCCTTATAAAGATATGTTCTTTTGATTATTGGAAATCATGCTTGAAATGGATAAGTCTTTTCTACTCTTAAGATCCTTTGACTGAATTGGAATGGCTTTCCTGAATCCATTTTTCACTTCTTGTAGGTGATTTGCAATCTGGTTTAAGAGTTGTAAACTTATCTATTTATCTGACTCATCCTTGGATCAATTTCAGTGATCCAAGGAATGTTTTAAATCTGCTCTGTTGAACGAATGGTAAATTGACATTCCATGAATTAAGATACACATTGGACTGAACTTTGTAGTTACAAGTTCTTTGATTTTTTTGTGAACGTGTTTCCATTCAGTGGTTTGTTTTGCTTGGGTCTTTGGAGATCGACCATGGTAGGTCATTGCTGACAAAAATGGAAATGCAGCCTGTTCACGGCATAGGAGAGATCCAGGATCCTATATAGGACTAACCTACAGGATCCTAAGCTAGGTAAAAATATTTACCTACCTAAGCTATGTCACTTGATAGAATTCTGATTCTATCTAAAGCTTCTTATTCTGCTATGATTGGTTGATTTGTAACCTAACCTAAGCTTGGTGCTAATGGAATTGGAAAGGTTACTAGGTATTAAAATTAACCTAGATCCTAATACTACAAGGTAATATTGTAATCTAACCTAATGCCTAAAACTATTGTGTTTTGAATTAATCTACCTATGGGAAATTATGCTAAGACCTATGGTGGTGGGTTAGTTGTTAGTGTTATATCCTAAGGTATAAATTTTAATCTACCTAAGATCTAACCTAAGCAATTTAATCTATCCTAAAATAATGGATATGAATGGGGACTTAAGTGGTCGCATGCACTTGGGTGACGGTTCCTAAGGCATTTATGTTATTGATAAGGTTGGTAAATGCATACGGACTGCCAGTTTTGGCAGGGGCTAGATGACTTGGCGGAGGCTTAGGTGGAAGTGTCACTAAAATGGAAATGCATGTTATTTTTGACTTGGCATTCACCAGACTTGGAAGGCGGTGGCAAGGAAGGATAGGCAGGAAATTTGGAATTAATGGAATTTATTATTTTTATTTTTTGTGCTCAAACCGTCTTGGTAGGCATGCAAGTGGATTTTTCTTGGGTTGTTTCACTTTGCATGTTTCACGATTTTTGCTCTGCATGCTCTCTAGTTTTTCGAACCAGCAGATTGAACTGCACTTCATGGCTATTTTTTGAAGTTTGGATCTATTTTCATTTCGTGGAATGTATAAGAGGCATTGTGGAAAAGGTATTTGGTTGTTTGATCTTTCGTGGAGAAGAGGAGAAGTAGTGAGCTCGGCTAGAGGTCTTCTTTGATTTGACAGAAGACATTATCAAGAATGATAGGCTCTAACTATTAAAATCTCTTGCTTTCTTCTAAGTGTTTTCATTAAAACAACTCTACTCTGTTGAGATTTGTGCATTGCATATTTTATCTGGTTATTTGTTGCTGGGTTTTATAAATCTTGTGTTCTTGGTTTCGAATCCATGGTATATGTGATTCTGTTGGAAACTTATGTTGTGTTTGTTTTAGCACATGAAATATGCATGTAAAAACGAATTTGGTAACTCTGCTTGGCATTCTTGGATTTGGTAATTGATGGGTTTTTTTTTTTACGACTTTCGTTGCCAATAAATTACTAGCTGAGTTTTATGGGAACTTTGAGTTCTGCATGATTTTTTTGGAGTTAGTGTTTTGTGATCTCGAGCTGGTAATGAGCTCATAGTTTTTTGGAAGCTTGTATTCAAGCTCGAGTTTTCTGTTGGAAACTTGTTTTGGTAGGTGAGAACTGTTATTGGGGATTCTCGGTTCTATGGTGCTTGTGTTTTATTTCATAGATAAATGGGACTGTGGTTAAATCCGTATATGGCTTGGTTCTTGTATTTTATCTTGCGAAAACTTAGACTGTTGTTAAAACCCACATATAACTTCTAGCCTATGTTTTATTATCTTGGATAAATTGGACTGTTGATTGAAGTCCGCATATGGCATGGTGCTTGTGATTTATTGTTCTTATGACCATATAAACTGTTATTGAAGGTTCATTATGAACACGACTTTCATGTTTTGTTGTTTGTATGGTCTGAACTCTGTTAAGGATCTTACATTTCGTTGAGTTGGGAAACAGGGTTTGATAAGATGTTAATTGAAAATGGAAGCTTATTCTTATTTTGAACTGTTTAAAAGTAATTCATTATATTCGGCATAGCATTACGATGCTGGTGTTATATAACTCAACTCATGTGAGATTCTGTGATGCAAAGCTGATACAATGAAATTATTACTTATTGTTGGAAATGGTAACCTGAACAAGATGTCGGTTCATTTGGTATTCTTTTTTTGGTTTTTCTTTTTTTAAAAAGTTAAACTAAAAAGGGAACAAGTTGTTGCCTGAACTTGTTTATATTCTCTTGAATGATCTTGATCCTTGAAGGAGCTTGTGTTTTTCTTGTGCTCAGAATTACATATTGAGTCTTGAACTGGTTGTATTTCAAACATGCTCAATCGGGTCTTGACTTTAAACTGAGTTTATTATTTGATTAATTATTTTAAACTCAGAACTCTTTTTGGAAACAAACCACATGTGCAAGGAGAAAACTAGAAGCATGGTTTAGTGGGTTGTTTGGTAAACTCTTCGAGATCTTGACTGGAATTATCTTGTTGGTTTATCATTCTTATTGGAATCCATTCTCTGTTACCTCTTATAGTAATATGTTGAAATATATGGACTGAACTCTTGGGAAAATTTGAGTGCTTAGTACCTACTCGGATTTCACACTTCTTGTTGGGTCCAATAAAAGAATGTTAAGTCTTAAAAGATAAATTGTGATTCAATATTGATCTGTGGGCTGTGTTTGAACTTCACTATTTTATAATGTTCCTAAAAGGAAATTAATGGTATCTCTTGCTTACAATGGGAAGATTTTAAGAAAAAAAGTTGCATTAGTTTTCTTATTACCTTGAAGTTGTTCTTGTTCTTCCTTTGGGAACTCTTATATGAACTTAAAATGTATATATAGAAAAGGGATTTTGATAATTAAGTTGAAGGAAATGATTAAAGGGTAGGATCATACTCTGTTAAGATTTCTTTTCTAATGCAGTTGGGTTAAGTTCATTTGTTTGGAACCTTCTGTTAATTATTCTTATGGGAAAAAGAGAATCATTACTTGATTAGTCTTCTTATACTTGTCATTTGACTGAAATGAAGTAGAAAGAGATTGATGATTGGTTGGTGAAAAGAAAATGTAAACTTGTTGTTTGACTGATGATCCATCATTCCTTCTTGGATTTTTTTTATGTGAATCTGTTCTGATGAATACCTTAAAATGTTGAATTTTAAGGTAGTTGTCCTTTAAATGAAATAGTTTAAGTCATGATATGGACCTGTTTCTAATTTGTAGATGTTATGTATTTTGGCATAATAGAATTGGTTTCTCTTCTTATTTACTTGAAAGTTAGATGAAACATATTAACAAGAATATGTTGTAAACACTTCTTTTATCTTATAGTAAAGATAAGTGTTGTATTCTATTTTGGTAGAATTGGAAACAATGAGATGTTATGTTCTGTTGTTTGTTAAAGATAATTGATAGGATCAATTATACTTTAATTTGTAAGATAGATATTATAGATTATATTCTGCTCTTCTTTTAGAAGTGAATTCAGATTCATTAATGCTCTTCTTTTCTGATTGTTATTACTTATGCTTAGTGTATGATATACTAATTGTTCATTAAAGTAGGGTTGTTTTTATTGGAACAATTAGTGGAATGCACTTCATTTTAAGGCTTAGTGCTTATCATGCTCAGTTCATTGAACTGACCCGTGCTAGCAATTTTTGCAGATGGACTTCGTAAGTGATAAAAGAAGGCAAAAACTTATATGATGCATTGGCTGATTTAAGTCTGATTCTTGTGAAGAATTCTGATTCATTCTTGAGTTGTATTGAAAAAGAAAAGTTATATTATTTTTTAATGAAGGTTGTTGTTATGCAGTATGCCTAAAATGCATAAGCTTGTAAATGTATAAGTTTTGAAAATGAATTGAAAGATGAGAATTTACTTGCATTGGTTGTGTAAATTATCTTGTACTTTTGTAAAAGAAATGGAATCTTATCTTGTTGATATTCTTCATATTATTTATATGTTTAAATGAGTATTCTTGGATAAGTAGGATAAAGGGAATTAGAGTAATTTCCCTAAATAAGATGCAGCTAGATAAGTTGTAGAATTTAATGTTCTTATCTAAACAATTCAATATAGTAAGGTGATGTGTAATGAACATACAATGAAAACTATAGAATTTGTAAAGGACATAAAGGGTGTGTTAAACCCTAGAACTTAACCGTGAAGAGGAAGACTCTTCCTCTCTCATGAAAATGTAAACAAAAAGGGAGATATGATTTCTAATCATTAGACTTCATTTAATAAAGTCTGCTAAGTTACCACCTAGGTGGTCGTTACACTTCCTTGAATGGTTAAGTCACATTAAATGGAACTTATGATGTTGTTGTCCTATTTTTTTGGTAACTGCTTGTTAAGCCAAAATTAACGAACATTGAAAGCAATCTTAAGTTAAGGAAGTTCTTCAAGGATTAATGGAACCTGATATGGAAAATAACTTAGGGAGAGTTGGATTAGGGTTTGGGCAAGGTTGCTGAAATCTACTTTTTATTATCCAAATTAATTAAATATTAATAATCTCCTAGGGGTATGTACATCTCGACGAGGCTGTTCTGTAGGATGCTGGAACACACCAACTACATGGATGTACCTTTGAGAAGATTAGGATCTTCTCAAGGATACAACAATGCAGTTGACATGTGGCAACACCCTCCAACATTGATCGTCTAGATCTACACACTTATGGACTTGAACTTAGTTTTTCTCTAGGACTGGGTAGTAGCATAGTTAGGATAAGGAGTAGCCCCCTAAGACTCAGGATACCTTGGCACACGTGGGTTGACTTAGGTTGACCCAGTATGCCAATATACCCTAAGTCTTTGTGAGCCTCTTCCTATCATAACCTATGTTGTTAACTTGAACTAGGATTAAACCTTGGGCAAGTGGACTGACAGAAGTCAGTAAAGGACATTCTAGATAACAATAGAGTGGGGTGAAGGATGTATTCTAGATTGACGAGTATGCCATCAAGGAATAAGTAATACGAACAGTATGTTAGAAATATTTGGCCAAAGTATCACAAGCTGCTGATTGCATTGTCCTATGTCACCTAGTCTAAGGTTTGAGATGCAGATGAATATTGGTAGAAAATATTCAGATAGGTTCCTTAGACAGATCACTCAATACCCAGAACAGGGTAAGAGAACCAAGTATACGTAGTATACAGAAAAGTATTCAATACTTAATGTTAAACATGAATAGATCGGTAGTTCACCGAGTCATGAAATGAATAGATCGGTAGCTCACCGAGTCATTACAGCTGCATATGGTTATCTATTATAAGAATGGTTGTTATGGAATGTGTGTTCTAAATTATGTATTTAGAATAGAGAACATTACTCATAAAAAAAAATTCCCTTGTTTCTAAAGTCTTAAAATGGGAATGTTATGTGTTTGCTTTTAGCATGTGTGGTAGTAAATAAGAACAGATGGATAATTCTTGTTCATAGTTAAGAACATATTTTCCTATATTTTTTTCTCTTTTGTAAAATGCGGATGGGGAAACGTGTACATTGTTATGAAAGTAGTTTGTGGTCCAATAGAAATCCAATTTGAGAGTCTTTGAATCTCTTAGAAAATCATATACAAAGTGGTTAACGGTTCCACTAGAAAACATGTTGGAGTTTATGGTACTCTTTGAAAACCATTGTATTGTAGAACATGAACATGTAGTAAATAGAAATCACCCATATTCACACTAAGGGGGTGAATTTTAGGAAATTAGTGTTCATAGTGTGAACATATGGTTTGATTATTAGTATTATTTAATATTCAAATAACAGGTGAGTGTGCACAATTAGTTGTCACACACAACTCATAGAGATAGGAGTGTGTGAGAATATCTTGGGATTAGGAGTAAGACTAGGGAATAGAGGAGAGATATGGGGATAACATGACGAGACTTGACTCCATGATTATAGGAGAAAACAATTGTATAAAATGCCCTCAAATATTTAATATAAATTGCTCCATTCTACTTACATTTGGTTTCTATCTTCTGTACTTTCCATTTCATGTGTTGATTTCAATTAATTATTGCTTAATTTATTTATGCAAATATAGAGATTTAGCATCAGAATCATCACGCAAGATTTATTTAGTGAGGCACCAGCCCCACAAGGAGTAAAAACCGCTAGAGACCCTTGTTGATATTAGTCACAATAAAGGAATCATGTGAATATGAATCATCACACAAGTTTTGAATAAGAATACCACTAAATATATATTGCCAACAAACACAACTGATAAGGAACACAAGATTCAACTCATACACCTTCAAACCTTCTTCAAAAGCACCTTCACCTAACTTTCTCAAACGTGATCGTTCATGAACTAATTTGAACACAAACCCTTACACAAAAAACTTTTCAACACTCTTAAGACATTTTCAAACACTCTCAATTCTATCTTGATGCCCTTAAAAATCTTGCACTCTCTCACCTAGCTTGCACTTTTTCCTCTCTTTCAACTCATTCCAAAATGAACAAAAAACATTCACTTTATATGAATCTCAACTCAAAAACATAATATAGGTCATTCCTAACCAAATAAGTTAGTAATTCCAAATTAAAACTATAACAACACACTCATATAAATTCATGAATTGACCCATGTAGGTCATTCATGCACCAAGACACAAGACAAGCCCAAAAAGGCCTAAATTCCCACCACCAAGCTAATCAAAGACCTTTAAACATCTCATCTTGATTCTTCAAGCCTCCAAAGGCCTCAAAAATTTATAACACACCATATAAACATCATCCATCAGCTAAAACTCTTCTGCACCATTCATTTTCTTCATAACATAATTAAGTAAGACTTTTTCCTAGTCAAAACAAGAACTTCCAGGAACCGGTCTTCACCTATGAAGCTCAAGATCACCCAAGAACACCTCAAATATGACATGTCACCAATCATTGGAAATACACTGACCTGTAGAAAAAATCAATTATTTCTAGACTTTAGGAAGCATCCAACACAATAAACCATGTCTCTTTTCTTTTTCAGCAAACTAACCTTCCCAGAAAGTAGTTTTGGAAACTCAATTGGTTTGAAACCTTGCTGCCACTTTCAAGACCTATAAGAGAATTAAATAGGAATAAAATTCATCGCTATTAACTCTCAAATGGATATCCATAATCATATATAAAAACTTCAACCATAAACTTCGAGCTCTTCAAAAGGGATCAAACACTTTTGCAGACATATGCTAAACTAGGCCTTGTAGGCCTAAAAACTAGTATCCAAAGATAGAACATTTTTCCATATAGGCACTTCAATGGCATGAAAGTGAAAGCATATCATTAACATATATTAAAACTCCCAAGCTTCCATAAACAATGATTTATCCATTAGGTTTAATGGAAATATTTTACACAAACTGAAAAACTCCATAAACTTTATTTTTTTGATTAGGGCCCACATACTGTTAAAATATCTAATATACCTCATTGGACAGATGGAGGAGCACTCTAAAACCTTCGATAATCACATTATCAAAAAAATCCTTTATGTGCCAATAACAAGAATATTTCTCCTATTGCTCATGACCTAGAGTTTCAAACTCATAAAAAACTGCTTACCTTCTCAACATTCGTTCATAAATATTTGAGCCTCATTTGACCTCATTACAACTTTGAGATCTTATTAACTCCATTCCCCAACATCCCTTAAATGATTATCTTCCCATGAATACCTTACATGTGCCAACCATGATAATTTCTCTCACTTTGAGTTGGAAAATGCACTCTTAAGAACTCTGTTTTGGTCTAAACATCATTACTTGAAAAATATTCATCATGGAAACCTAAAAATTTTCCCACAACATCATGATACCCCTATACATAATCTCCAATAATCACTTTTCCTCAAATATATTTGCATCTTCTCAACCACAATGACTTACATGACTAGGCCATAAGGTTTTTCATGTCCTAAACCACAACCAGGTGAATTAACACTACAACCAAACATGAAACCTTTTCTAAGTGCTTCTTCATGATGAAAAAAGTCTGACATACCTCCATGAGTGACCTCAATATCTCATACATACCTACAACTGAATATTATGCCTAATCAGGTCTCTAGACACTAGGGTTAGGTCTAGGTTGAACTTAGATCAAGTAGAAAAACCTCATAACTATGCTTCAAAAATCCCTTAAAGGACCTAATATATTTTAGAAAACATGTATCACACTCCTGTATGACTCCACGGGCTCTCATGGCCTTGTAACTCACTCTCATGCTCTATTTGGCCTCCAAGCACCTATACTAGGTCTAGATGAGCACTTAAAACTAAGTCTTCAACCTGTACCTACACTTTGAAGCTCATGTGAGTGTCTCAACATAATCCTATCATGATCTCCATGCCTTTACCATGTTCCTCAAGTTATCATGTAGCTCTATCCACCATGCTCTATCACCTAGGCTAGTTAGGTCACTTGATTATGCCTATTAGGCCAAGCCATTCTCATTGTTTCCATTCTTGTCATCATACCACATCCTGATTAACCATGTCATCATCACACTAAGAATCCTCTATCACTCCTCCATCATCCTCTTTTTCATTAATGAACTTTACATCAATGACAACACCTAACTCATACATGCCAACAGTCTCCCCCTTTGTCACTGATGGAAAACCACTTAGTTCTTCTCCCCATTTTTACATTAATGAAAACCCATACCTATAGTACATGGTATTTATCTTTTTTATTCTCCTTGGAGCACTTATTGGTTGAAAAAATCAACCAAAACCATCAACCTAGCATAGAAACTTGTCTTTTTCCTCTTAGACCCTATTTTAAATTTCTTTTCATCATGGGAAAAATGTAACATACCCAGGAAAATAAATTCATGGTATACACTCATGCCAAAAATATAGATTCAAAGTGAAAACATAATTCTCACCTCTTTCTTAGACATATAGTAACTGAACCACCCTTAAACAATCTTGATCATGCTTCATACAGACTATTCATAACTCTTAGGGCTTAGATCCCTAGATTATCCCTTCAAACCATTCTTATCAAACTTATAAAAGCCATAATATCACCCTAGACACATAATACATCACCTTATAGGTCCCCTTGGGTTTATAACATCCTTCTATAACTGAAAATGCAAAAATAAAGATGCATACCTTGCATATATGCCATATTGAGTGATCAAATTCAATTCCTCTCTCATGAATCAACACTTTAGTGTATTTTGCCTCCTTTGTAAGCTATTATGACTTACTTAATCATAGATCATGCTCTTTTAGGCAACATACCTGCAATCATCATTACCTCTTCCTTATAAGTCTTCATGACACCCTACATACCTAATTCAAGGTAAAAAAAAGCTCCCATGTGTCAAGAAGCTTTTACAAACATATAGCTTTCTATTTTAGTCATAATTATCTTACAGTACCTTGATTTAGTGCATTGTTCATTCATAAAGAACGAGATCCATCATACAAACCCTTAAAACATACTTAACATCACATCTCAAGGAAATAGAGATCATTATATCCCTCTCAACATATACCATCATTATCAAACACTCTGATTCTTCAAGCACAACCTATAACATTGTAGCTACTTCAAATGATGAGACTCAGAACCATACCTTAGAATTTTCAAACTTTGATGAAATTTCATGGACCAACATCAAAATGTTCTTCATCTTCATTGGCCTTTATAGCTTTTGAATCAATCATACCATATTATTTTCTTATGCACCTGTCAGGGAAACTATTACAATCTTTAATAACCGTACTCAGACTTGTATCTATATCTGTCATCATGAAGAACACCCCTTTTATCCTTCAAAAATCTAGTCATGTATGAGTTTTCCATTCTAGGCACAAATGACCTAGAAAATATCCTTAAAAATCTTAACTCCCGTCTGAGGTAATAATACAAACTCTAAACAACCATTCACAAACTTGACTTGATGTATTTCATTTCTGATCTTGACAGTCATGTCAATACTTCACCTTTCTCTATACAATCTCTATGATGCATAATCACTCTTGACACACTTTAAAATTGAACAAAGAACTAAAGGACCGGCTTGTAGGCATAGTTGAATCATGAACATACATGGAAAATATTGTTTCTCTTTCCATTTGATAGTCTAATTAAGCCATTATACAAAATGAATGACTTACCTTTCATAAATATGATATCCTTTTTCACTGTTCACAATTAAACCTTCTCAAAAACATATTGAAGACCTTAAAACACATAAAGAGCATCTCTTGACTTCATAATATCACAACTACAATGCCATTTCTCAACCTTCAGATCACATATTCATACAAGGAAATGGTCATAGATTTGGGTGACATATCATTGCAATCCTTCAACAAGATGATAACTCTTCTTCAAGAAAGTGTAGTCTTAAAGCCTACTTGGTATCCTTTACACATGTTAAGGGCACTACTACACACTCATAGTTAGAGGGTCTCATGACACAGTCCAAACAACATACCTCTATATAATAATACACATACATACCATTCATATGGCTTTATTAAGTCTTACTTCTTTATTTTTGGCCTCTATAAATTATCAACCATCAAGACATCTCATACATTTTTTTGAGAC
The DNA here is from genome assembly GCA_019776745.2 of Taxus chinensis. NCBI lineage: Eukaryota > Viridiplantae > Streptophyta > Pinopsida > Cupressales > Taxaceae > Taxus > Taxus chinensis. Next base: position 83,146 of record JAHRHJ020002763.1, on the reverse strand, counting down.
ACCACTATCACATAAGCATCCCATCCATCTCAGCCATTGAATTTATCACATGCTGATAAGCATCATCATGTTTTGTGTCCTTTGTTTGATAAGCCCTTAATTTTATTACCCTCTAATCAACATCCTCCTCCTCATTTCTTACATCACCAGTGTGATTGCCCTTATTTCAATTTCAACTGCATCAATGGCCACCACGATAATGAATTTTGTGCCCTTCATGATAAGTTAAAACAATTAGAAGATAAGGGTGTCATTTCCTTTGGCTCTCACTCTCATGAGTGGTCTCTTTTTCCAATTCCGCATAAGCGTGCTTCCACTTCTATTCACTTTTCACCTCCACCAGCTTCTAATGTTTTCATTCACCCATATCCTAAGATCATTATCTATCTACATCCTCCACCTAGTGCATTTATCGCTACATCATCTCATCCACCTCACAGTGCTACTACATCTCACTAGATACCTAAGTTGTCAACATATGTGCTTCCTACTACTACATCTCCCATTATTGGAAGTTCCATTCATTTGACATTCAGTTTGGCTCTTACACTCATGTTGCTACCACCTCACATGCTTCCACCATTCCTCGCAAGACTCTCCGTATTTGGTAGGTAATTTTCTTATGATCACCTCATTACCCAATGACGCACTCATGTTTTTTTTAAGGTTCTTACATGATTGTTGAGTGATTTGTTACAATAATAATCTTACTCATTCTTCATGCTCTATGCTTCATGCTAACTTCTAGCATGCACTATCAAGCCATTTCTCGATGACACACTCTTGTTCTATGGTTCATTCTTGATTAACAAGGGGTATTATATAAATTAACCTCATTTTTCGACACACACGCTAGGGGCATCACTTTTCTTCCCCCTCTTCATTATTACACACACTTACATACATCATTTACATTCTTACACTTAGTAATGTATCATTTTACCATACCATGGCTCATTCATTTATCTACTACACTACAACACATACATCTATTACTATTTATCACATACTATCCATCTTCATTCATACATACAATCCAATTTTCAAGCATTACTACATCATCATCTATTTCAAACCAACATAATCATTTACGCAATGCAAATCAAACATCACAAACTAACACATGAAAAAAAATCATCACATCACATATTAGTGGGGACATCTCCCATCAAAAATCATACAATCACTAGAGGGAAAGCCCCCATCCATCACTACATACATATGCATCATATCTCATCCTTAGTATCATTAGATACAACTACGGGAGCCCTAGAACTAGATGCTTCACCTCTCAATCTATGTCGTTGGTCGCATCCTCGATATCTCTCCACCTACCTCCGTAGTAAGGCCACCTTGACTGATTGCTTTGAGAATCAGCCCTGCAAGTCCACATATTTTGTGAATACATCCTGAGCCAGGTCTCCTCCCCCTACAACCTCCCTAGCTCAGCAAGTCTTTGCACGATTCTCATCATGCTTGCTAAATAGTACATTACATGTGGCTATCGGTATCTTCATTGGATCAAATAAATGGGCATGATCATCTGCAATGACATCCACTCGCTCTAACATCCCACCTCCCATGAGCACATCTAGTGGCACATTTTTTGTCAATGTGTGGATTAATGAATGAACAATTAAGCACCAATAAGCATCACGTGAAACCATCCAATACCACATAATTTATCACACACATTTACCAATATATACCAACCAACAAATACCAATGAACAATATTTACACTCAGTTAATGCCATTGTTAGGCGATCTCCATCGGGGGCAGGTGCATGCCTCTTTTCTCCTTCAACCGAAGGACCACCCACTACATCTATGACAACTGGAAATAATAACACCCATAAATGTTTTTCCCACCATAGTCTCTATATGGCCTCCATATGATGGCCTCTGGACCCATCCGATAAAGCATAGATCTATATGTAGTGGTATCCATCCTCCTACTCTGGGGGTCTACCAATATCATTGTGAATATATCATGTCTCACCCAATCAACTCATGGCCTATTAAGTGGTCATAATATATAGCAATGTGCTCATAGGCCCACCCATGTAACAATGTGGTGGCTCCTAGTCCACCCCCATAATCCGCTTGCATGAATATGTATAGATCTCTATATAAATGGGTCAGCATACACCTTACCCATGTAAATCTAGTCCCATACTCCTCTATGCGTTGAAAAATCTCATGCATCTTATACAAGATGCCAACTCCATCACCCTTTACTACCACAAATGAAGTAATCACAACTATAATAAACTTCCACAACCGCGGAACATCTAACCTCAATGTGGCATCTAAACTAATATGGGTCTTTGTCTATAACCATATCCCTATAAAGTATTAATTATTTTCTCTCACCTACCTCTAAACATCCACTATAACCATCACCTGGACTCGCTCACCCATAACTGGTAGCTGTAATATATGATATACATCCTCTAGGGTCATTGTCATCTCCCCAATAGGAAATAAAAAAGTACATGTATCTGCACACCACCTCTCACACAATGTAGTAACCATAGGAATATTATGGGGTATTTCCCCCAATATTGCTATCTGTCACTGGATGGTGCGGTCTAATATGTCCCACTCAACATTAAATAATCCCAAAGTCAATAATGAGCTCAAATGCCGACCTTTGTGGAACTCTCTCAAGTGTATGTATCTGATTAACTAAAATGTAGTATTTGGAGTAGTTAATCTAACAAGGAACAATAGTAAATTATAGTAAATAAATGCAATGAATAAATATAGAAAATGACCCAAACAATAAGACTAATGAAAATGTGAAACCCTAATTGACAAGTAGGATTGGAAGGAGCTTAGCTGGTTCGTAGGCTGATCTGGACTGTGTCGAAAAATAAACCAAATATTTTGGAAGTAGGAACAATCATACATAGGTTCCAAAAAGGAAAAATATGAGATGTTTGGCTAGACTGTGGCACCTGAGAGAGGATCAAGGCGTCTATGGGAACCTTAGTTTGAGTTTTGGGATCCCTGGTCTATGTAGGAGGTCCAAAAACCATCTTTGGAGGATCAAATGATGATCTGAATCCTTCATTGTGTGTCACATGTAATTACTTCCTTTGTTTCAAATGTCACCGATGATCAATGATGAAAGAAATACCAGCAAGACCCCAAAACAAGCATCAAACCCTAAAAAAGAAATATTCAAATGAAGGGGTCAGACTATCCTCAACGACCACAATGGTGGACTTACTAATTAAGCGTTGCACTACATCTTAGACCCGATGTAGTTCTATGTATGTGTGTGTGATCATGCCCTAGGTTGCTCTTGTGTCAATCACGCTTTTTGAAAGTAGTGAGAAATAACTATGTGTAGATAATGTAATAGAATGATAAATGAAATAGAATAAACTTCCCTCCTATGGAGTGTGATGCAGCTGAACCAGCCTTGTGCCTTTGTGATGGAGCTAGATGGACGCAAATGAAGTCTTTGATGGATGCATCCTTAGATGATGATAGTAGTGCTTAGTGCTTGGTCCCTCAATATGGACTCATAACTTTATATTTATATGGTTCTCTTATTCTAATTTCATAATTAACCCTAAAAAGGCAGACCACCAAAAATATTAGAACTTCAAATGGCTAAAAAGGTGTCAAAAACGTGGCACGAAAGTGTAAAAAAGGATCAGGGAACCCCGAATGGGACCAAGACGCCAATGGGCACTCCAGTACTAGCATGGGTATGATGTACAAGGATAAAATGATGCAAAGTAATGAAAATTGTCTAGGCATGTATGCGGTGAAGGTTGGGAATTACGACAAAAAGTGAATAAAAATGACCAAGAGACGTGGGTTAATTAGTACTTTCTTCACTCAAAAAACATATGAATATTCGTATGAAACCAAGACTAAATAATGTTTAAAGTGCGTGATTTTATGTCTACATTTCCCCCACTTTATGTTGGTGAGTGGAATGCTTGATAACATAAAGTAGGTAGAGATGCATACCTGATGTCCATGTAGAGTGATGTAAAAAATGCACCAAAGGAATAAAAAAAGTGTTGAGTGATAAAAAGATGGAGTGTGGAAACTAAAGATGCAAAAGTGCAAAAAAGTGATGATAGTGAACCTAGGGAGAAATGTGTGTGTAGTTACCGATGTGTATGATGTACCTGCATGGTTAGTAGGGTGTGTACTACCATAAAATGTTGTTTTTGTTGCCCTTATTGTTGTAGTAGTTGTCGTTATTGACTACATACTTCTCATACGGTTAGAAATACAAGGAGAAGATGATCAAGAAGTCAAAAACACATGTATATACGTAAAAATGCATGTAAAAGATGCATGTTAAAGTATTACAAATGTAAAATATGCAAATAAAAAATGGAACATATGCACTTGATCTATGATGAGAGAAAGGGTTTATAAAGAGGATATCTTGTCCTAGGTTTTTTGGGTGATCTGACACCATAGTCCGAAGAAGTGTAGGGATAAATATGCATTATTCTCCAACTTATAACTGCTTCCTTGAATATGTGTGAAGAGATCTCTTTACTGCTTGGTTTTTTGGGCGATCCGATGCCATATGGCTGAGGTAGTGTCATAGAGGAATTCTGTTTTACCATTCTCTTAACCTATAACTGCTCCCCAGAATGCTAAGGATAACTATGTCCTATAAAAATATGTTGTGTATAGGGTTTGTAGACTAGTCTGAACCCATTTGATGTATAACCCACAATGCCAAGGGCAGAAACTGACATCATTTTACTGAACTATGATGTTTAGAAGTGATGAGTAGTATGTCAAACATCTAAATGATGCCTCCCCCTCTTTGGGGGCGCATGCGACATCGCTAATAGGGGAATGCTGCCCCAAAATGAGGACCAACCACATGAATGTCATATAAATCTTCCCTACAGGGGGAAAGGATAATATGTTTGGTAGAAACCAAGTATTTACATAAACAAGGAGGTTAGTAAAAAGACAAGTGATAGTACACATTACATAGCATGCATGTAGAAAGCATATGTGTAAGCTTACCAAGAAATTTATAGTATTAGTAATACACACAAGAATTGAATTAAGGAGGCCCCTAAAGTGGGTTGCAATCATGAGACACCACTCATGATGTCGTATAGATTCGCAAGGCAATAATGACCACATACAATAAATACAATTTGAAATAGTTACACTCAAAATTGGAAGATGTTGTAAGAACATGAATCGTAGCATTTTGAGTCTAGTTTCTAAGATACTAAATTTTATTGAAAATGGTTAAGTTTAAGTGGGTTCAAATAACTAAAATACCAACATGTGCTCCTGTTTTTGTTAAAAAACATAATAGAGTGACTTTCGTGCCCCCCACCATTTTTTGAGCACCATTTAGTATTTTTGAAAACCCTTTGGTAGAAAGATAACTAGGAGCATCTAGTTTGGGCTCCATTTTTTAAAGATTTTTTTAGCGAGTATTTTTTTTATGATTTTTCTAGTACATAAATTTTAAATTTTGAAAAATAATGTAGCTCCGACTATGGGCCCCCCTAACTACCTCAAAAAATATCGAAAATTAGTTTTTTTTTTGAATATGTATAGAATTAGGCCTAGTTTGGGCCTATAATTTTTTTTTCAATTTTCATATGAGCCAAAAAAAAGATACACGATGAAAGATAGACGTGTTTAAACTTCAAAAAATAGCTACAAAAAGGCATAGTTAGAAAATAAATAATATGGAAACCTTATATTAGTCAGAAAATTTGAAAAATTATATTTTTAGAAAGAAGAAAGTTTTCTCTACATCGTAGTCATATTTTTATTAAATGAATCGATCATTTTAATTTGATTTATCATGGTGGAAGAGGCATTTTAGCATTTTTTTTCAAAAACACGTTGTTTGTTGTGTTTGTGCAGGCCCATGCCTCAAGCTTGGGGATCCAAACCAAATCCAAGCCTAGGTTCATGCCTTGGAAAAAGGGGAATAACATAACGCGTATGCATTATAATCTTTACATATTTTATGGGCCCCAACATCCTTTTCACTCTTTCATGGGATTTTTGTCCTCTCTTTCTATCTGGTCTGCAGATTCCTGTACATTCTTTACCTTATAATTTTGAGTAGTTCATCTTGTCCCTTACCCCACTATATATATTTTGTAATGATGGGCGACAAAAGATGACGTAAGGACAAGAAGAAATTTGAGAACAAGACACTGGAGAAATTGGAAGAGATGAGAATAAAGAAAGTGAAGAGGATGCAAAAACTTCATGCAGGGACAAGGTACATCTGCTATATCAAATGTACCTAATGTTTTAGAAAATGAGGATGAAATACATAATGAAAATGTAGAGAATAATGATTTTGCAATGAATATTGATATTGAATTGAATGATAATGTTGGTATGGATGAAGAAATTGATATGAATCCAAATGTTGAACCTTTACCTGAGAATCCAAATGTTAATCCTGAAATTTGTATGGAAACACTGAATGAAGAAAGTAACCTTGTTAATGAATCTTCACCTCTAAGAACACCTCCTTCCATTTTGCAAGAAAACCAATTCACTTAATTGAAATTGATGAAAACATTATAAAACCAATGCCTAACAAAATGTCTGAAAGAAATGTGAGAAGAAAAGCTAGGGGAATTTGGGATAATTACTTTGAGAATTTAAATGACACACAAAGATGTCAATTATTTGTTACATTGATGAAATTAATTAAGATGAGACCTACAATGAAGACCCTGGGGTTAAGAACATCTAATGTTGTTGATCAAAATGTGTCAATTGTTGAAAATATACATAAAGCATACCAAACTATAGGTGTCAACAGATGCACCAAAGATAGTAATGCTACACAACGTGTACTTACTAATTGTATAGTAAGTGATAAAATAATTAATAAATGCTTGATTAGAAAAACAAGTAGAGCTTTGAAGCTAAACAGAAAAACACTAATGAAAGCAATAGGGAGACACAAAAGTCTTGAGTCAGTCAATAACACTGACTATTGGGAATTCTCTAGTAGACTCCCATGGAAAGACAAGAATACGTCTGATATTCTAAAAGAATTACTTGTAAAGTATTGGAATGAGAACACAAGGGTGTCACCAAATAGAAGAGATACAATAAAAATAAGAATAGGTTCTCATAATCGTGAATCATGTGCAAAACATTTCTTGGATATGACTCAAACACAATTGTTCTCTAAGTTTAAGAATGAAAATCCACAAATTAACATTAGCCAAATATTTTTTGAAATGAACAAACCCTTTTATGTGAAAATCAATCACTCACGTACCACTTGTTGTTGTAGGCATCATGTTGAATTTTCAATGCATTATGATTTTTTTTTCAAATACATTGTGTTTTGCATACTGACATCATGTTGCAGGAGTGTGGATTAAATGTCCCACCAAAATCTACAAGGGAATTTATTCCTACGATATTTTGTGAAAAATCAACTGGACAATTTTTTTATAACAAAGCATGTTTGGATGGAACATGCAACGTATGTGGTGGCTTGCCAAAATTGAAAAGTTGTATCCATGAGGAGAGTACAGATTCAATAGGAAAATAATTAGTTGGTTTCAACAAATATAAATCAGTGGCATATCAATTAAAAGATGGAAAAGAATCTAAGAGGTGTGAGCTTGTTACAGAACAATTACCTGTATCAGAATATATGGTCAAATTCAGAGAGGAAATTGTTTATGAGTATGCAAGGCACACACATAGAGCTCGATGGTTGGATGAACAATTCAAGTTAAGAAAGGACACATTCCCACTTGGTACTATTGTTTCAGTAGTTGACTTCACAGAGAATTACACATTGCAGCCACAAATGGAGGTTCAGTCTCAATACTATAACTCAGTGCAAGTTGTTATTTTCATGCATATAACATTCATGCACTCTCCAGAAAGCACTGAGAAAGATCAAAAAATATTAAGAGAGTATCATTTCTACATCAGTGATGATCAGACACATTCTACAGAATATGTGCAAGGGTGTTTCCAGGTGTTTTATGCGAACTTGAATGAGAGGAACATTTTTTTCAATCAACATTACATTTGGTCAGACAACTGCACATCACAATTCAAGAATGCACGGATATTTTATTGGCTAAGAAGGATGCACAAATAAAAAAGTGTACAACATATTTAGATTTTTACTGAGGCAGGACATGGGAAAGGAGAGCATGATGGTGCAGGAGCATGTGTGAAAAGAGCACTTGCAAGAGAAGAGTTAAAGTTCAAGGATGGTGCTAAATTTACAGGTGTAAAAAGCATTGTTGATTGGTGTGTCAAGAACATGGGCCATGAATCTCAAGAGAGTTCAACAATTCATAGATATTTCTGGTTGATAGAGGAACAACATTTGGCAAAGCTATGAAGATTGTATGACAATTGCAGGATCAAGTGATATGCACTCATTCCGTAGTTCAAATGCAAGTTCTTGGACTATTTATACTAGGTGCATGACATGTTTTTGTATATCATGCATTGATTTTGTGTGGAATGAATGTGAGTCACAACAGTGGGTGGATGAATGGACTTGTAGACCTCTAATTCCACTCGACACATATCAAGTTCCATGAGCATTACAACTTGTAGTGTCTTCAGATCATATGACAACATCACCTGACTTTAACCAAGTCTTTGATTTAGTGCAACAAGGTACATATGTATGTCATGTTTTAGATTTATAAATTATTAAATGATCAACTCTTAATGTATTTTAAATTTGACTTGAGTTTTACTTTGTGATGTAGGGCACATTTTTGCAGTTATTGTGACAGAATTTAATGAAGAGGGAACAAACTACTTCTTGTCTCATTGTGTAGAGGGGAAAAAATTGACTTCCACAGTCATTGATGGTGAAGGCCTTGAGTATCCCACTGGGTCAGTGGTAGTCACTGGAACTTGGCTTCGATGATATCCTATCAAAAAATCAAATACTTGGTTGTTTGAAGACTATGAAGTACATCGAAAGATACTTCACTATTCACATTTGGTTCTTGCAACAAATATTCAATTGATCAAATATCGAGGTAGGCCATTAAACAAGAATCTATGGAAGGTTCGTGAATCATATCATGAAGCAATTCTTGCTACTGTCAAGAGTAGAGTTGATCCTTGTGGTTCATTGGATTGAATTTGCAAAGGTATGTTCTTCATGAATTTAATTTGAATATTTACTTTAATGATTTTGTTTAAATTTTGTAGGATTTAAAATTCTATTTAATTGTTTACTAACATGTTTATGTAGGTTAGTGGTGCCAAAAAAACTTCCACCTTCACGTGGTTGGCACTGTTAGTAGAGAATTTATTATTCTCGAAGCCAAGAGAAGCTAAGGGAAATTAAATATTAGAAAGGAACAATAAACAAAAATTCTCATTTCACCACCTATATTGTAAAAATATCTTATTAAAATTCTCATTTCACCACCTATATTGTATGAACCACCTATATTATTCACGTGGTTGGCAATGGACAGCCTTACACTGACTCAAACTAGACTATTCAGTGCTTTTGCAAACAATAGGACAACGAGAGGACCAAATTGAGATGGAGAAAACCAAGATGGGATTTCATAGAGGGTACCAATGTAGAGGTGTAGGATCTGACGAGACCTTTCTAGGTGCCATGGAGTCCGAGAAATCACCCAAAGAACTTATAACATTTTTTGGTCTCAGGGCTCTTAAGGGACTACACCCAGACGAAGTAGCCTGAAAGCACTGGGAGCATTGGGAACCAAAATGATGCCTCCCCTAGCATTTACCAGGCCATCCTGATGTGTGTGTGGAGTCGGTTCGGTCCCACGAGCTTCCGTTTGCAAAATATAGCATCAGACAACCTTACACTGACCCAAACTGGACTATTCGACATTGTTGTTGCAAAACAATAAGACAACGAGAGGACCAAATTGAGATGGAGAAAAATGAGATGGGATTTTGTAGAGGGTACTAACACGGAGGTGTAGGATCATATGAGACCTTTCTAGGTGCCACAGAGACCGAGAAATCACCCGATGAACTTATAGCATTTTTTGGTCTCAGGGCTCTTAAGGGACTACGCCCGGACGAAGTAGCCTAGAAGCACCAGAGCATTGGGAACCAAAATGAACCTCCCCTAATTTACCAGGCCATCCCAATGCATGTGGTGTAGTCATTCGTTTGGTCCACGAGCTTCGGTTTGCAAAATATAGCATCGGATAACCTTACACTGACTCAAAATGGACTATTTTACACTGTTTTGTAAAACAATAGGACAACGAGAGGACCAAATTGAGATGGAGAAAAATAATATGGTATTTTTAGAGGGTACCAACATAGAGGTGTAGGATCTAACAAGACCTTTCTAGGTGCCACAGAGTCTGAGAAATCACCCATCGAAGTTATAGCCTTTTTGGTCTCAGGGCTCTTAAGGGACTACACCCAGACGAAGTAGCCCGGAAGCACCGAGAGCATTGGAACTCCAAAATATGCCCTCCCCTAGTGTTTACCAGGCCATCCCAATGTGTGGCACATTCGTTTTTGGTGCCACAAGCTTCTGTTTGTAAAAATATAGCATCGGAACAACCTTACACTGACTCAAAGTGGACTATTTGGCATGGTTTTGCAAACAATAGGACAACGAGAGAACCAAATTGAGATGGAGAAAACCAAGTTGATATTTTGTAGAGGGTACTAACTTGGAGGTGTAGGATCAGAACGAGACCTTTTCTAGGTGCCACGGAGACTGAGAAATCACCCGTGAAGTTATAGCCTTTTTTTCTCTCAGGGCTCTTAAGGGACTACGCCCGAACGAAGTAGCCCGGAAGCACCAGGAGCATTGGGAACCAAAACGAATCCTCCACTAGTGTTTACCTAGCCACCTGATGTGTTGGTGCATTCGTTTGGTGCCACGAGCTTTTGTTTGCAAAATAATGCATTGGACAGCCTTACACTGAATTAAATTGCAGTATTTGGCACTTTTGCAAACAATAGGACAACGAGAGAACCAAATTGAGGTGGAGAAAATCAAGACATGAATTTTGTAGAGGGTCCCACATGGAGGTGTAGGATCTAATGAGACCTTTCAGGTGCCACGGAGTCTGAGAAATCACCCGTCGAAGTTATAGCCTTTTTTTGGTCTCAGGGCTCTTAAGGGACTACACCCAGACGAAGTAGCCCGAAGCACCGGGAGCATTGACTACACCAAAATGAAGCCTCCAATAGAGTTTACCTGCCACCCTAGATGTGTTGGTGTAGTCAGTTTGGTGCCACAAGCTTCCGTTTGCAAAATATTGCATTGGACAACCTTACACTGACTCAAACTGTAATATTTGCACTGTTACAAACAATAACACAATGAGAGAACCAAATTGAGATGAAGAAAACCAGACATGATTTTTTAGAGGGTCCCAACATGGAAGGTGTAGGATTAGATGAGACCTCTCTAGGTGCCATGGAGTCTAAGAAATCACCCATCAAAAGTTATAGCCTTTTTTTGGTCTCAAGGCTCTTAAGGGACTACGCCTAACGAAGTAGCCCAGAAGCACTGACACCATTGGGATACCAAAATGAAGCCTCCACAAGAGTTTACCTAGCCACCCTAATGTGTTGGCACAGTCGGTTTGGTGCCACGAGCTTCCATTTGCAAAATAATGCATTGGACAACCTTACACTGACTCAAACTGCAGTATTTCACACGGTTGCAAACAATAGGAAAACGAGAGAACTTAATCAAGATGGATAAAACTGAGATAGGGTTTTATAGAGGGTCCCTAAATTGAGGTGTAGGATCAGAAAATATCTCTCATGGTGCCATGGAGACTGAGAAATCACCCAAAGTTATAGCCTTTTTTGGTCTCAAGGCTCTTAAGGGACTACATGCTCAGACGAAGTAGCCCGAAGGACACGAGAGCATTGGCACCAAAATGAAGCCTCCAATAGTGTTTACCTAGCCACCCAATGTGTTGGCACAGTTGGTTTGGTGCCATGAGCTTCCATTTGCAAAATATTGCATTGGACAACCTTACACTGACTCAAACTGCAGTATTTTGCACCGTTGCAAACAATAGGACAAAAGAGAACCAAATGGAGATGGAGAAAACCAAGAAAGGATATTTTGTATAGGGTCCTGATGTGGAGGTGTAGGATCAAACGAGGCCTCTCTAGGTGCCACGAGACCGAGAAATCACCCATCGAAGTTATAGCCTTTTTTGGTCTCTGGGCTCTCAAGTGACTACGCCCCCAGACGAAGTAGCCAAGAAGCAATGAGAGATTCATCTGACACCAAAAATGAAGCCTCCACTAGCATTTACCTAGGCCACCCAACATGTTGACACAGTCAGTTCGGTGCCATGAGCTTCCATTTGCAAAATAATGCATTGGACAACCTTACACTGACTCAAACTGTAGTATTTCACACAGTTGCAAACAATAGCACAACGAGAGAACCAAATTGAGATGGAGTAAACCGTGATAATATTTCCTAGAGGGTCCCAACATGGAGGTGTAGGATCAACAAGACCTCTCCATGTGCCATGGAGACCGAGATATCACCCATCGAAGTTATAGCCTTTTTTTGGTCTCAGGGCTCTTAAGGGACTACGCCTGGATGAAGTAGCCCGGAAGCAAGGACATGTTGGCCTCCAAAAAAAGCCTCCAAAGCATTTACCTAGTCACCCAAATGTGTTGGTGCAGTTGTCTTTGGTGCCATGAGCTTTTGTTTGTAAAATAATGCATTGGACAACCTTACACTGACTCAAACTGCATTATTTTGGACTGTTGCAAACAATAGGAAAACGAGAGACCAAATCGAGATGGAGAAAACCGTGATATGATTTTGTAGAGGGTCCTAAACATAGAGGTGTAGGATCAGATTAGACCTCTCCAGGTGCCACAGATTCTGAAATCACCTGTCAAGTTATAGCCTTTTTTGGTCTCAGGGATCTTAAGGGACTACGCCCAGACAAAGTAGCCCAGGAAGCACCGAGAGATTTTTCCTCCAAAAAAAAATCCTCCCCTAGCATTTACCTAGGCCACCCAGACATTGGCATATGTTTTTGTTCCAATAGCTTCTATTTGCAAATTATTGCATTAGACAACCTTACACTGACTCAAAATGCATTATTTGGCACTTTTGCAAACAATAGGACAACCTAACAACCAAATTAGATGGAGAAAACTGAGCTATGATTTTGTATAGGGTTGCAAGGTGTAGGATCAGATAGACCTCTCTAGGTGTTGGATGATCCCTCAAAGTTTAATCTTTTTTTGATTTCTCTCTCCATCGCACTCAGCTTCACTCAAAGCATTCTTCCTCTACGTCCATGCACACTACTCTCAATATAAATATAAGATATGTCTTTACAACATAAAATTGGAACATGATCTATTAACAAAAGAAAAAAGCACAATGACCATGCAACATTACCAACAAAGGAGTTCTTCTGGTATTATGGTTGGATGAGGGTCAACTCTCAAGGATCATATTCATATTTAGTGTATCACCATCAAAGAGGGAAGATCCCCTGTCAAATCAATTTATTCAGGATGACATGGAAGATGAGCAAAGAAAATGAAAGCTGGAGAATTATATTTCATGGGTAATTAGTACTAAGAATCAACAAGACTAATTTATGGTTTTTGACTTCTTGTCAACGTAATCACTGTACCTTGAAAATTCAACTTTGGAACTAGTAGTTAGTAAAAAGAACTCGTAACTTCCATACTACTCCTAGGAACCATGACAATATTAGTCTTCCATTTTCCTAGTATGCCTAGAAATCATTGAGTTAAAAAACATTTTTACAAAATAAGGGAATGGGAATGGCTAAGAACACACAGGGGTTATCAATCACCTAGTAAATATTTCTTGTTTAGTTTTGAATGGGAGTCAGCTGGCCTATGATTTAGTGACCTTCCATTCATTGATAATTCCTTCTATGATAAACCCATGGATGCTTTCAAAAGTCACCTTCAAAAATATAGGGGTAGTCATCAAGCCTAGTGAAGGGTGTGATGTGATTTCCAAACAACTTGAAATGCATATAGATTTAGAGGTCATAACATGAATTTACAAATATCTCTATCATTATAAATGGAAGCCAAGTAATGGTGTCTCCTTGTATCCAAGGATGAGGACTACTGGAGTCTATGGTAGGATTGGACATTCAGGAATCATCGAGTTCTGAATCAGAATGTCATTGCATCTGGAGAAACATTCTCAAACATTGGAGTAATGCATCTTGGAAAATAAAATTGAACCTCAGAAATCCTCTCAAATTTCTAGTCTAGGTCCTGGTCTAGGTCATGTTCCTTGTCTTGTTTCTGTTTCTGGCGTTGGTTCTAGTTATGGTCATCAAATATGGAAGTTTCAGGAAAGGAATCCACTCTTGAAGAATTATTCCCATTTAGATTGTTGGCAATGCCAATGGCAGTGGCAGTGCTATTAGGAATTCAAGAGGTGAAGGTGGGGTTGTGAGATTGTTTGGTTTTTCTCATGGCATCATAGGTAGCCTTTCTGGTAAAATTATCTAAGAAGAATTGTCCCCATGTATCATTGTGATAAGTTTAAAATATCCATGGCTCCCGTGAACTTGTTTTAATCAGGATTCAATAGTTGCTAGTTTGGTAAGATGAACAATTCGGTGTTTCCAAGTTCTCCATATTTGCAAATTAGTGATGGTCCTAATTGATTTCTTAGGACCTTTAAAGGGGATGAAGAAAATGGTGAGTTCATTATGCAACCTTTATTGCATGAATTTAAAAACAATGAAATATTGGGCATGATAAAGATGGCAAAGGTAAATTGATTATATACACATTATAAATTAATATGATTAATTGTTATTAGATTGGATTTATATTGCCATTATATAAATATTAATTTCCAAAGTTTCATGCATATTATACATTGAAAATGCTAGTATACAACACCAATAAATGAAAAATAATTCATAATGTCTTATATTGTCAAGTGCACATCATATTAGTTTCATACAAAAATAATCTCATAAATGTAAGGTGTCATACAAAAAATATTGAGTTCTAAATTTTCATGTATTAACATGCACAATAAATATAAAAATGTGAATAGGTCATATAATATCAAGTGAATGCCATATAGGCATACATACAATGTCGAACATGCATACAATGCCATGCACATAGGCATACAAAAAAAAATCATAAGACATATATATATATATATATATATCCTAATCATCAAAATATATCCCTCTCTTGGCCTTGCTCGAAGAAGGCCCTCCCTTAGACGTAGATGGAGATCTATGAGATGACTTCAGATCCTCCAAGAACTCCATACTACGAGTCCTCTTCCGCTCAAAACTCACTTGTAGTTGAACCTATAAATGCAAACAATTTTTTTTGTCAAAACTTAATATATAAGTTTTCAACATGTATAAGACCATGCTAATGAAACTATTTACATTTACACACACTTACCGCAATCTCTCGGTCACGTTGAATCTACATCTCACACTCAGATGAGTCATCGGGAGCTACTAGATCATGAACGGGGGTATCAAAATGATGAGCTCGAGGATTCTGTGCCCTCGAAGTAAAAATGGAAGGGGTTGAACCCTACATACACATAAGATCACAAAATCAAACATCAAAATTAGCCAAAATAGAACTATGTTAACAATAAATTTTTTGAATGCAGATCAAAAAATTTACATCAACTAAGTACATGTATGTGTAATGACAATATTTTAACTAATTTTATCAATATACAACTATTTTTTTACCATGCCACGCCTGTGAATCATATGAACAAGGTTGCTACCTGTCACAGGTAACTCCTGTGTATACACAATGAAGGACATTATTTAATAATGCTACAATGAAGGAAAATGAAGGACATTATTCTAAACATAATTTAACATAATATGAACTACACGAGCTATTTAATGAAAATACATGTAGTTTGAATACCTCTGTGAGTTACTGCACAGATGAAATTGCAGCAACACCTTTCTCTACTCCTCACAGAGATGGTGGCGTGTCTAGTGAGGTCATCAACTTTATCAAACATATATCACATCAAGTTAGTTGAACATATATAATATATATACAAGAACATACATATATATACACATATATTTGAGTTCAAAAGTTAAATATAGTTTCATACGTGAAAATTTTACACAATTAACATTCTAAATTACCTCTGTGAATGTATGCATAGGCATGGTGCTCACAGCCTATGGTCGGGATGATGACATCCCTCCCACGTGCTGTAATATCAATGCATACATGTACAAATACAATTATTTCAAAAATTTTAACATATACAAGTAAATCAAGTACTCATATCTTTTGCAACATACATAATAAAAAATAACAAATACCTACGAAGGTGTCGCCGATGTCTGGAATCCAAATGTATCACTCAAAAAGGTGTCTGACATAGTGACATTATCATGTGTACCACCAGTGGAAACTCCACCAACACCAGTATGCATGAAAGTATCATCCTCCTCGGGCCCCAAGCATATGCTACCACATGACGAGAAAAGATGTGGCCTCATGCTAGTACTGCCTGAGGGAATACTCTGTGTACCTCCATGAACATCTGGATCAGAAATGTCCCTCGTATGTCAGACAAGGGTATCAGATAGCCCCTGAAGCGCATGGAGTGTATCAATCTCTACTGTCTCCTTCACTGCTGGAGGGACAGTCTCAGGGTGAGGGGGATTTTGTGTGGGGACTCTACCCTACTGAATAGGTGCACGTTGTGCACCTGGTCGATCATGTGCAAAGCCTTTTCCTCGACCCTGGAAATCCTGGAAATCAAAATAGTTTGGGATCTCATTGAGGATAAACTCGCAATAGAGTTTCCTCAAAAATTATAGTGGAACCTCATTGTTATTGCAAGGTGGAAAATCAAACACCATCCACCATCGGTCCCAAAAATTATTTTTAATCAAATCACTATTGCACCAGTGGATTGGAAACCATTTGCATGACAACGTAACAGGAAAATTGGTTCAAGGGTCCGTGAATAAGGCACATATGAGGTCTTTTGTAATTTATTTTTTCTTTACATCTGCATATGACAATTTTTTGGAATAATAAACCCTACAAACCTCTCTGTAATATGTCCAACGATCAATTTGTCTCGTTGTCGCGTCAACTTGAGCCACTAATGCCTCCAATGTGTTTGCAAGAGAGGCACGGTGGGGGTTTGTAGAATGGGAATCCCTCATTTTTTGATTAATTCCTCAATTTCAATCTTTTTTTCCACTATATGGGCTGTTAAATCCTCCTGACTACCCAGGGGATGTTCAACAACTGTAGGAGGGCTAGGAGGGTTCACAGGAATTGCAGGGTTTGGTTGTGGTTGAGGTGGAACTGTAACAATAAAAAAATGTATTCAATTCAAATTCTACTATATAATTACCAAATTTCAATGCAATTTAGAGAAAAGAATTTTTCCTACCTCTTCTCCATGGCACCATTGTCGATTTCAATCTTCGCAGTGATTCTTAGACGATCGTGGGAGCTAGATGCAAGCTAAATATAAAATGTGAGTGCAGGGTTTTGTTATTGAACTCACATTTGGGGAAAAATAAAATGAATAGGACTCTAGACCTTTTTTGTTTATATTTTAACATAATGCGTACACGTTATTGGTTCATGAATTACCAAACCAAAGAAAACATAATGTGATACGTTATTTCAAAAATATGTCATTTTTTCATTTTTGCTTGTCCACTTTTGTTCCCTAAACATCTCTAAATGGTGTCAGTGCAGAAGATCATCTCGAGAGCTTTCCAATGACTGTGAGAACGCGACAAACGGACATCGGGAGCTCTAGATATGTTCGGTCAAAGTTCAGTCAACGGGAAAGTCAACTCTGGTCAACTGGTCAATATTGGACCGAATCGCACTGTGACACGTGGCTTGCCAACACTCGTCGAATTCACTCGATTTGCCTATCGGGAGACGACAAGTGGACTACAGGATTATTTCTATTCCACATTGTATGGGTCGAAATAATATTATTTTGGTAAGGCCACTTTCCAAATGCCACATGTATATATTAATGTATACATTAGTATTAAATTAATGTTTAAACATTAATATTAAACCATATGCCAAATGACCACGTGGAGGAGGGTGAAGCGGTGGTTGGGGGCATTAGGCCCATGCGTGGACTGCCACGTGGAAGAAGGAGGATGAAGCGGTTGTTGGGGGCGGTTTATCCCAACGTGGTCTTTGACCACTTCTATGCGCGTGGAAAGGCTTTAAAGCCTTAAACATTAACCACCAAAATGTGGGATTTTATCCCATTACCAAATGCCGCCCAAATGGGATATTTATCCCTTAAAAATGCCTGCGCCCAAATGGGATTTTATCCCATTAAAATATGCAATGCGGCCAAAATGGGAATTAATCCCATATTTAAAATGCAATCCGCCCATTATTGGGAATTTTGATCCCAAATTATATGTACGGGCTAGGCTAAAATTAGCCTATGGATAATATGCAATGCATTATTTTTGGGCCCTAATTTTGTATAAATAGGGAACCCATTCATTGTAAAACACACACGAGCTTATTATTTGTTAAGCTTGTTGTGGACACATTACACAACACACACACACACACACCGGCTTAATGGAGAAGCTCATTGCTAGAGCACAGGTGGAAAGTCCGGTGCAACCGAGACATGAGCTTATTATTTGTTAAGCTTATTTGCGGGATGTGTCGACAGGTATTGTCTATTGGCCTATTATTTTAGGCAATATTAGATGAAATATTTGTGATTGGGAGTGAAATGTAAACTACCCAATAGGCCCATAGCGCCACACCAATTACTTGTAAATCCTGGATTGTCGACCGGAGTGCTAGCTTCGCATTGTTTGCGTCGGGAAGGCCGATCACAGCCGAAGGAGATTGTACGCCAGGAAGGTGGAAGTCGGGTGCTATTTTTCACCCTTGTCGTCCGAAGAACTGGTGTACTGGTAGGCAAGTAAAATTCCATTAGGTTTTCTTGTGAAAGTACTATTGTAACTTACAAGTTTTGACTAGTGGAACGGTTCGATCACGAACCCGGAGACGTAGGCAATTGCCGAACTCCGTAATCAATCTGTGTGCAATTGTCATTATTGTCTTGCATTTTTTTAAATTGATTACTTAAAAAGGAGTAAATTATCGGCAAATAATTAAAGCCTATAAGGGTCCGAGATCAGGTCGTAATAATCTGATTATTTTCGGATCATGTTTGGTATCAGAGCTGGTTTAGCTCCATATTGTTTTTCAGTAAATCTGATTAACAAAGTGATTGCTTCAAGATTGGTGCAGTTGGTTCAGTTTGTGTGAACAGGGTACAAGTGCACTATGGGCAAGATGTCTAAACAGGCGAAGCTCGATGAGATTGAAGCTTATAATCACCAGATCCAGGAAGAGAATTCTCTCCTGCGATCAATGTATTCCTCCTTGGAAGAGGAGTATGCTCGTTTGAAATTGGAACTGCAAACCAAGGATGAGCTCTTGGCAAGGTTGCAATGTGGTGATCAGAGGAAGGAAATACCTTCAACTTCAGATGCAGAGGCCATGGCAGATGATTGCACTGTAAGTTGTTCACCACGGGAATCTTCTTCTTCCTCCCATTCGGTTTCGGATTCAGGTAATAAAGTCTTTGGTTTGTTTGAAAAGCATACTAGAGGCATTGGATCCAAGTTACTAGATAAAATGGGATTTGATGGAAGAGGCCTTGGTAAAAATGGCCAAGGTATTGCTAACCCAATACAGGTCGAGGATCGTCCTCGTTTTGCAGGTTTGGGTTATCCTAGTGTGGGAATGGAAATTGGAGAATGCTCCAAGAACGCTGACGGGAGACAAGCTTCCGAAAGCAAAGTGATTACCCCACTAGTCCTGCAAGAAGATTCTGAGCAGGAAAGTTGTGCTTCGTCGTCACAGGCAAGATGTGGTAAGAGAAATCAGCGAAGAGGTAATGAGATTCCACCTCCAGTTTCTTACCATAATCATAAGCACAATAAAACTTCTGATCCACTTTTTCAGCTTAAGAAGTATGGTTATGATTTTCAGAAGATGTGGAATTCTTTTCCATGTACTTTTTGTGGATTGCATAATCATTCAGTGGCCAGATGCTGGAAGAGAAGGACACTGATGAAGAAGTTGATGCCGTTCGTCAAGAACAAGGCAAATCAGAAAGACCAATCTCGTCATGCAGAGTCGAGAAATGGCAGAAAGAGTTCCTCATCCCAGAAGAAGGAGATTAAGAGGAATTTTTGTGCTCATTGCCAGAGGAATGGGCATCGGGTGGAAAATTGCTGGAAACTGCATCCATCTCGCCATCAGAGTAATGGCAAGCCAAAGATGGAATGGAGGCCTATTGCAAAGGCAGAAGGAAGTTTCTACTCACCACCACTAGTTGACAATTCAACCCAGGACCAGGTAATACCTGAAAGTGAAAGTCCTTTAAAATGGGTAAGTCAACAATTTTTCAATTATATATTGCATAATTCAGATTGATGGATCGTATGCAGTATTAAGTTTGGAGATCAGATTTTGTGAGAAAATGCTGAGAGAAAGGTTTACAATACTCAGTGGATTTTCTTACTTAGAAAATTTGATTAATGCTCCTAACATATCTCCTAATCAGCGTGTGAGTACCTGTTACAGCTTGGATACAGGATTTGACTCATATAAAGCTTGGAGATTGATCTGCCATTTGTGCAGACAGTAGAGTTCACAGAGATCAGCTCGGAACTTCATTCTGTGTAGAGGCATTGTGACCGTGCAGCAGAATGGTAGCTGAATCACCGTTGGCATTGACGTCGGGTCGGAACTTCATTCTGTGTAGAGGCATTGCGACCGTGCAGCAGAATGGTACCTGATATTAGTATGTCAACAAGAGGAGCTCTCAAAGGATCAGCTCGGAACGTCATTCGGTGTCAAGGCATTGCGACCACACATACGAATGGTAGCTGATCAACAGACTTAGCATCATGCATTGGAGGCTCGAGGTCTTGAAAAAGGCTTAGCATCATGTATCGGAGGCGTTGAGGTCTACAGAGACTTAGCATCATACATCGGAGGCTCGAGGTCTTGAAAAAGGCTTAGCATCATGTATCGGAGGCGTTGAGGTCTACAGAGACTTAGCATCATGCATCGGAGGCTCGAGGTCTTGAAAAAGGCTTAGCATCATGTATCTTGAGGTCTGTAACATTAGCATCATGCATCGGAGGCTCGAGGTCTTGAAAGAGGCTTAGCATCATGCATCGGAGGCGTTGAGGTCTGTAAAGGGACAAGGCATTATCCATCATTGACATCGGATCAATCAAAGCTCTACGTAACATGGAGTTCCTTCAAACCAGTTCGGATTCTGCGGAATCAACTCGGAGCCAGGAGCTGTGTTATAGAGTAAAAGAAGATCCTTGTTGTCAGATATCAAGAAGCTTAGCACCGCACAGAAGGAGCGTTGAGGTTTCATTCAGAAACTTAGCACCATAAAGCGGAGGCGTGGAGGTCTTCTTCGGATATCAGAGTGGCGCAGCGGAAGCATCGTGGACCCATAACCCACAGGTCCCAGGATCGGAGCAGAGTTGTCGAAGTGAGAAGGTTGGAGGAGAAGACCCAAGGGTCTACTACAGCAGCACTTCCGAGGTGGCAGCAGAGTTTTCCAGATTCAGGACAGTATGGAAGCTTTTTGGGACAAAAAGCTTTTCTCAGTGGGGAGGTGTGATCAGGGGATCATTTCTGAAAATTCCCTAAACATCTCTAAATGGTGTCAGTGCAGAAGATCATCTCGAGAGCTTTCCAACGACTGTGAGAACGCGACAAACGGACATCGGGAGCTCTAGATATGTTCGGTCAAAGTTCAGTCAACGGGAAAGTCAACTCTGGTCAACTGGTCAATATTGGACCGAATCGCACTGTGACACGTGGCTTGCCAACACTCGTCGAATTCGCTCGATTTGCCTATCGGGAGACGACAAGTGGACTACAGGATTATTTCTATTCCACATTGTATGGGTCGAAATAATATTATTTTGGTAAGGCCACTTTCCAAATGCCACATATATATAAAATGCCACATGTGTAATGTATACATTAGTATTAAACTCCATAAGTATTAAACCGCCAAATGTCCACGTGGAGGAGGGATGAAGCGGTGGTAAGCGGGGGCATTAGAGCCATGCGTGGACTGTTCCACGTGGAAGAAGGAGGATGAAGCGGTTGTTGGGGGGCGGTTTATCCCAACGTGGTCATTGACCACTTCTCCATGCGCGTGGAAAGGCTTTAAAGCCTAAAGTCCACCGCCCAATTGGGATTTAATCCCATTAACCAATGCCGTGCCAAATGGGATTTTATCCCTTAAAAATGCAATGCGCGCCCAATATGGGATATTTATCCCATTAAAATATGCTCAATCGCGCTAAAATGGGAATTAATCCCATATTATATGCAATCCGCCCATTATTGGGAATTTTGATCCCAAATTATATGTACGGGCTAGGCTAATATTAGCCTAAGGATAATATGCAATGCATTATTTTTGGGCCCTAAAAATGTATAAATAGGGAACCCATTCTATTGTACACAAACACGAGCTTATTATTTGTTAAGCTTGTTGTGAACACACTGGAGAAGTTGTGACAGCATTGCTAGAGCAACGGTGACACCGATGCCGAGCTTATTATTTGTTAAGCTTATTTGCGGGATGTGTCGACAGGTATTGTCTATTGGCCTATTATTTTAGGCAATATTAGATGGAATATTTGTGATTGGGAGTGAAATGTAAACTACCCAATAGGCCCATAGCGCCACACCAATTACTTGTAAATCCTGGATTGTCGACCGGAGTGCTAGCTTCGCATTGTTTGCGTCGGGAAGGCCGATCACAGCCGAAGGAGATTGTACGCCAGGAAGGTGGAAGTCGGGTGCTATTTTTCACCCTTGTCGTCCGAAGAACTGGTGTACTGGTAGGCAAGTAAAATTCCATTAGGTTTTCTTGTGAAAGTACTATTGTAACTTACAAGTTTTGACTAGTGGAACGGTTCGATCACGAACCCGGAGACGTAGGCAATTGCCGAACTCCGTAATCAATCTGTGTGCAATTGTCATTATTGTCTTGCATTATTTTAAATTGATTACTTAAAAGGAGTAAATTATCGGCAAATAATTAAAGCCTATAAGGGTCCGAGATCAGGTCGTAATATATACAGTGAGTTTTAATTTATTTTTCCCCCTTAGCAGTCAAGAATGAACTACAAATGAGAGTGCATCATCGGGAAATGGTTGAAATGTTTATATGTTGTGTCTAATGTGTTGTGATGATTGTGCATGTGTATTGATGAAATGCGAACTATAAATGATGTGTGTGTGAACCTTATTGCTGAAGAGTATATCACACCAAGATGAATGTAGGAATGATGATGTAGCCTAAAGTGTATATCACTACTAGATGAATAAAAGGGAGTGGTGATGTAGCCTAAAGCGTATACCACTACAAGATGAATAGAATGTAGGTGACCATCTTAGCCTATAAGGAATATGTCACTATAACCTAGTAATGTGTGCATGATAAAGGTCAATTGATGACACACACATGTAAGTAGGATAAGGTCCATTTGATTTGTAAACCCTTGACATTTGAGTATGGACTGAGTAACTAAAGTGCATAATAGGGTAGTGATTACAACGCGTAGAAGACATTGCAATATGCATGATGATAATAGATGACTATGTGATGATTATAATGTGTAATGTATGATGCATAATATGTAAGGTGAGATGCAATATATGATTTATAAGATGTAATGTATGATTAGTAGGTACTAACATATATGTGTAAGATGCGCGTGATGTAGTGTGTAAAATGTAGACTATGCATTTGTAATATATGATGAAGACTAAAAGTGTTGTATATGTATGTGTATGAAGAAATAGTATGATGTATGATGTAAATGATATGTAAATGATTGTAATGATGTAAATTAAATATAGTATGTATGATGTAAGTATGATGTGTGACATGAGATGTGTGAATAGATGCAAGTGTAAGCCTATTTTGTAGTGTGTGGGGTTCATGTGGAGTAAGCCCTCAATAGTTAAGTGTGAACCAAAGCACAAGATTGTGTCATCGGGTAATGACGACGCAAAAATGTGTGGTGAGTATGCCTATGCTATGATAATGTATGATAATGCATAGATGAGAGATGTATTGTCTAAT
The DNA here is from genome assembly GCA_019776745.2 of Taxus chinensis. Lineage (NCBI taxonomy): Eukaryota > Viridiplantae > Streptophyta > Pinopsida > Cupressales > Taxaceae > Taxus > Taxus chinensis. The sequence goes on along the minus strand of JAHRHJ020002763.1, from coordinate 58,945 downwards.
CATGAACATGATGGGGGGTGTGTGAAATACTATGCCCCCAAGTATGCAAGATGAAGGATGCAAATCATGTAATTTCATCTAGAAGATCATCACTGCTTATGGATCATAGTCAAATGGATAAGAATTGGTGACTTGATAAGCAATAGTGTCATCAATGAAATGAACCATTGAGGTGTAAGTTATACATACCCATGACATATTCCTCATAGTAAATGGTGGAAGTGGACAATTGTGTGCATACTAACGAGTTAGATTTTCTTGTATAACCTAGAAAAGATTGTTGAAAATGAATACATGCGTCCAAAAGGCATAGGGAATGAGATATCAATATGATCATAGATCTAATGTACCCCAATATAAGTAATTCAAGACTCTCCTAATGTGGGTGGAGAAGAGGCCGAGGATCTACACAGCATGATAGATAGACTGTAAGATGAAAGACATGTAAACCATAAGCTCTTACAATATAGTGCAAATCCATAATATAGATGAGGATCAAAAGTAGGAGGGTAAAGGTCCATGAAATCAAAACCAAGTCAAGCTAGACCATCATGTGAACATATAGTGACATCGTAAGTAGGATCAAATGGAATATGTTCCCAATGTGAATCATTCATGAAGAGTGTGCAAGTGAATGGTGGGTGCTAATGTAAGTGGGTAACATGTGAAGGTATAGGTGATAGAGCGACAGTAGAGATAGAAGGTTGATAAGCCCCTAAACTAAGGGATCATAGACAATAGTAGTAATAGGTGGCATAGAAGAAACTCGTTCTATCAATATACAAATAACAAGCCTTAAGTGGGGGCAAGTGAGGTGGTTCATTCCATAGGTTGAGGATCATTTTATAGTATTAGTGTGTGGAATAGGAAGACCAGTATTAGGGGAATGCGGTCACAATATTGGAATAATCAAATTACAATCACAAAAAATAGTATGCTCAATAGCCTCATGTAGGAATTTGACACAATGATGTACCTTAGATGCTATGGCTTACATGGCACGAAGCCATGGTCTACTAAGAAAGCAGTTATACGAGACTAAGAAATCAATGACAAAACACATGGTGGGGATAGTCTTGGGTCCTACTGTGATAGGTAGTGTAATGTGACCAACACATGGATTGAACAAAACCATCATAAGCACGTAGTGAAAGACAAGATGGACTAACGTTATTTTGAGAAAAGACCTATGGCTTCAAGGAATGACATAGGACATAAGTTGAGTTCAGATCCATTATCAATTAAAGTGCACTTGACACCTACATTCTGAATATGACATATGATATGTAGAGGTGGATCATTGTCAAAAGTAGTGAGGTCAGTATGAGGAGTAGATGGAAAAGTAATATGTTGAGAAAATGCGTCTGCAAAGGTATTATAGAGAACATGTGGATGAGTTTTGTCAAAAATATGAGTTGTGAGAAGATAATTGATGACTTTAGCTCGCAGTTCAAGATGAAGAAGTAAACAATCATGAATAGAGATAGCCATGATGAAGGAACCCTAAGAAGAATGAGGATCCTAAGAGCGTATAAGTGGAGTCAGGTTCACCAAAATGATTAACTAAAATGTAGTATTTGGAGTAGTTAATCTAACTAGTAACAATAGTAAATACCAGTAAATAATAGTAAAAAAAATGCAACAAATAAATATAGAAAATGCCCTAAGTAACAAGACTAAAGAAAATGTGAAACCCTAATTGACAAACAAGGGTGGAAGGAGCTTAGTTGGTTTGTAGGTTGATTTAGACTGTGTCGTAAAACAAACCAAATATTTGTGAAGCAGTAACAACCATGCATAGGTATTAAAAGGACATATCTGAGTTATTTGGCTAGAATGGGGCACCTGATAGAGGATTAGGATGCCCTGTGGGCACCCTAGTCTGAGTTATGGGTACCCTAGTATGTGTAGGAGATCCAAACACCATCTTTGGAGGGTCAGATGATGATTTGAATACTTTGTTGTGTGTCACATGTAATTCACTCCTCTGTGTCGAATGTTGCCAATGATCAATGACGAAAGAAAGACCTGCAAGACCCCAAAACAAACATCAAACCCTAAAAAATAAAAATGAAAATGAAGGGTTTGGATTGCCCTCAATGGTCACAATGGTGGACTTACTAACTGAGCGTTGCACTACATCTTGCCCCCGATTTATTTGTGTGTGTGTGTGTGTGTGTGTGTGTGATGTGTGATCATGCCCTAGGTTGTTCTTGTAATAGTCACACTTTGTGAAAGTAGTGAGCAATAACTATGTGTAGAAAATGTAATAGAATGGTGGATGGAATAGAATAAAAGAGCTTCCCTCCTATATAGTGTGATGCAGATGAACCAGCCTTGTGCCTTTGTGATGGAGCTAGATGGATGCAAATGGATCCTTTGATGGATGTAACCTTAGATGATAATAGTAGTGTTTAGTGCTTAGTCCCTCATTATGGATTCAAAAATTTATATTTATATGGTTCTCTTATTCTAATTTCGTAATTAACCTTGAAAAGGCCGACCACCAAAAAGATAAGAAGCTCAAATGGCTAGAAAGTGCCCAAAAAGTGGCGGGAAAGTGTAAAAAGGATCAGGGCACCCCAACTGGGACTAGGGCACCGACAGGGCCCCCAGTACTAGCCTGGGTGCCCTAGTTAAGGCTAAAATGATGAAAAGTAACAAAAAATGACTGGGCATGTATGTAGTGAAGGTTGGGAATTACGACAAGTAGTAAATAAAAATGACCAAGAAACGGGGGTTAATTAGTAATTTCTTCACTCAAAAACCATATGAATAGTAGTATGAGTCTGGGACTAAATATTGTCTAAAGTGCATGATTTTGTGTCTACAATATCTCTACATAGCACAAGCACCAACAAAATATCAATGTTATTACCTCATATATATGAAAAAACAACCACTCATATGACAAAAAGTCATCAAAATCCCCACATTTCACATTGTGTTACTAAAACAATATCCTATTTTGTCACCAACACCCAGGAGCATGCCTAGGAATAGGTCACCAACATCTATAACTAGGAGTAGGCATCCCAAAAGATGTCAACACCTTGGCCGCTCCCCGCCCAAGTCAACAAAAATTCAAAATTTAAAATTTTACAAAAATTGACAAAATCGAGCAAATTTCATCAAATTTTTCAAATATAATCATGCTTACCAACTCATCCATCGTCTGCAATACCATGGATTCCACTACTTTCTCAAATTGAGTCAACCTCACTACCCTAATCTACATCATCCTCACAAGATCGAAGATAAAATTCTAACTCAATCGTGGTTCAAATGAAGTTACTATTCACTTTTTACTATCAATATATATATATATATATATATATATATATATATATATATATATATATATATATATTATATATATATATATATATATATATATCTATATATATATAGCAAATTCCAATCTTCCACGTACTATAGTTCCTATTTATAATCATTTTTTCAACTAATATGCAGCACAATTTTTTTCTCATATCTTTAGATTTTTCACTCTTTTTTCTTCCCCGTTCACGTCATTCGATTGAGAACATCTTCTACCACCGTACTATACATATTGCACAATGTTATATTGCAATCTCGTGCATATATTATTCAATATATACGCAATCTTGCAACATCTTCTACACTACCTCTTGATCATCATTACTTCTTTTCACCTTTACTTTCGGCTCAAGGCTCATTATCTTCACCCCTTACCCTTTCACTGAAAGGGGGGCATACAATCTGGATCACCCTACGATCCCACTTAGGATACTATACAATCATTTGATACTCCTAGTACATCATTATCAAAAATATTCTTTTGCGTTATTCAAACAAAGGAACAAATAAATATTTTCAAATATTTTCTATCTATTCACCCTAATGACCTAAAATGGGGGAAAAAAGAAAAAACCTTTTCATGAGTAATTTATCACATACATCCAATCTCAAAGCAATATTTTACTATTCATATCAAATCAATCAATCGATACGGCATAACATACTTTACTATCTCTCCCAGCTGACCTAACTTGGGAGCTACATCACTTTACTATCTTTCTCAAATGACCTAACATGGGAACCACTTTACATTTTCTATCACTTTAAGATGACATAACATAGAAGCCATCTAGCACTATACAAATCAGAACACCCATGGGAGTGGGGGCAATGAGATGTCGTTTCCTTTCCTATACTGCTCTTATATGGGTTATTCAACATGGAACTAAATGTGGTTTTTATCCGTCTATAGCAGTTGGACCAATTGAGGATCAAATCATGGATGGAGAGTAAAAGTAGACCTCTCTCCCCAACACTCTTTCTCTGGTGGCAGGATAACCAAATCCTCCCTTGATCAAAAATTTTACAAAATCAGGTTGGGAATTGATCACTCCCTACCTCTTCAAATCTCCATTAGAATAAATTCAAAATATTCAAATTCTCCAAATCTATTCATCAATTTCTCCAAGTGCTCCTTACAATTTTTTTTTGTCTCTATTTATGTCACGTGGATTGACACGTTGATCCATGGTTCACCACGCTATATGTTCTTATATTATGTGTGTACTCCTGCAAAAGGGCTTATCCAAACTTTTCACAAGGATGTTCCTTACTTCCTTTACACTACTTTAATTTTATTCAAATAGCATAAAGGGGGGGGAAATCTAAAAAAAATCATGCACATATTACTATTTTACTATACCACCAAGTATGTTGTTATATGCATGGATCTTGGGAAAGAAAAGTGTTCACTGGTGACACATTCCCTAGTTTGTCGACTTGCTTTGGTTATTTATATTGTCTTTATCTCTCACATTTGTTACTTCTGCACCCAGTTCTGGTTAGGTCATAGGGATCCTTGTCTACCAGTATTTTCACATTTGTCATCAATTACCTAGGACACCAACACCCAAGCACTCTTGTCCACCCTAGGCACTCCTGTCCTCTTTGTTCTTGTTCACATTTTTTACATTTGTGGTCAGCCTTTTCAGTTTTATTACTCCTATCTTGAGGTCCTAGTCAACATGTTGTGTCACTAGTGCCAAAATTCAAACAAGAGATCCCCATATATACACAAGATGCATACCATTAAAAGGGTGGGAAATTCTTGATGGCAAGCATATCTATAAACTATCAAAGGGACTACATTTTTGGGATGATTACTCTACATACACTACATAGGAAGGGGAAGTTATGAATTCCATTCCACACATTTGCATTTTATCTAGCTTTAGCCCGTTATCTTGGCGTCATTAGCACGAAGTAAACCTAAGGAAACTATTCAACACACAAACACACAAAACTACATGGAGACTATAATGTAGTGCAATCCTCGGTCATAAGTTCATCCTTTGGATGACTGCCAAGGTCAGAATAACTTCATAAATTACATTTTTTATTACAATTTGGTGTGTTTGCTATCTTGTGTAGGTGGTTAGGGTTTGTGTTACATGTTACATGTACCACAATGATCCAAGTGCGACATACATGCGATCAATAGTGAATAAGTGTGAAACCTTGATAACGTAGAAAATAATAGATTCTGAGCATTTGCACAGTCACCAATGCTTATGAGTGGTCTCTAACACCTAGACACCCTTGCCCCATCCTAGGTGTCCATGTCTAGCTCTATTCACAAATTCCCTAATTTATATCGAGCATTTCTGACATTATTCCCAACTTGTTCATCAGTTGTTCCAGTTCAGATATGTTTCAGGATAAGCATAAAACATATAAGTGACCTATCTCTCCCATTTGCTTATATGGTTTCATCTTTAGAGTGCTTAGAATTTGTATTATGTTGTATACTATCATATTTACTATGAAATTAGATTTGATATTTGAATTTTATTAAGTAGCCTAATTGAAATTTTTAACAAGCTATTTGAGGGGTTTCCATAGTTATGTTGAGTCTTTCATTTAGTTTAGAGTTGTCTCTCCATAAAGGGTATCTAGAAAGGTGAATAGTTCTTCATAAGTCCTTTTGAGTCTTCCTAAAAAATAAGCTTTGTCCTAAAATAGAGATACTAGATTCTAGTTCAAGTGTGGACAAAACCAAAATTTTGGCAAAATCCTAAACCCTTTGGATCAGTATGCAGGTGGTATGACCTTTATTTCCCCACTCTTGTGTAACTATAAACATGGATGCCCTACCCCTGTCGCGATAGGGTCCTAACTCAGAATTCTAATTCTAAAAATGAGGAGGAATAAAAAATGAGTATATCATAACCAGATAGGAATAGTTGAATAATAAGAAGAAGAACTTTCATGTCCACGAGGCTACCAAAGACATCCTATAGGACAACAGATATTGTTAAAGATATTTTTGGCATTTAGATTTCCTGTTGTTTAGTTTGGTAATCAGCTCCCCTATTTTTTCAACCATATTCTCACTGAAAATATCCTAAAAGGATGCAACATCCACCATACTAGCAAGTTGGGTCCTCATGTCATTGTCAACACTACACTCCAACATTAAATGTTTCTTCGACTCCACTGCACCAAATGTGCAAAAGACGCAGACTCTCTCTTCCCATACCTTTTTAGGTCTTTTCCATATGTATGTTTCACACCAAAGACGATGTGAATTAGTCCTTAATTGAGATATGAAGATATTTTCTTTCCATGGGATTTTATTCCCTATAAAAGCCTTTTGTTAATGATCACATGTATAGTTAAATTCCTCCTAATGGTACCTCTTTTTTCTCCCTAATAGCTTTCCCCACATAGATTGATGGAATTTATCTACTACAAAATTTTTTATCTCATGGATATTATTTGGACATGCATTCAAGTAAACATTCCATTTTTAAAGCCATTTGTTGTTTTGATTCATCCATGACTTCTTTCTTTTCTCCAAAAACTCATTGACTACTACCTTAGGCCATCTATTACCATCCATTTGCTCTACCTTTTTAAAATATGTAATGAGATGAACCATATCAATAACTTCTAGAGGTAAAACACCCATTTCATCTAGAAGAATTTCATATGGGACCGAGATCTTTAATTTGAACTCGCTTGTAATCATTCTTTTTTTAATCCTCTCAATTTGTTTCCACCTTGAGTTCAAAGTGTTGCTAGCCAAAACCTAACATCCATAAAGAACCACTGGAGTTACTAAGAGCCCAAAAAAACTATACAGAGTTCTCTAATCCCATAATTCCACCTCTCTGTATTTGTTTTAGAAAGCATAGAAATATCTCCACCCCCTAAAGTTCTCTTTTTGCTACAAATATCCCAAATGAGCTTGTTATTTAAGTCAAACCTAAGATAATTATATTTTGTTACTTCCTCTAAAATTCTTCCATCAAAATAGAAATCATATTGAGTTGTTTTCTTTTTATTGGAGAATATCATGATCTTGGTCTTATTGGTGTGACTTGCATCCCCACTTCTTTGCAAAAGTGCTCAAGTGCACATAAATGCTTTTGAAGTCCTTGAGGGGATCTAACATTCAAGATAAGGTCATCAACATAAAGAGAAGTCTTACAACATACTCTTATAGGAGAATAACATCTTCACTCTGCAAGTTTAGAAATTCCTCAAGTTTGTCGATATATAGACCAAATAAAGTAGGTGATAATGGGCATCCTTGTTTAACCCCAATATCACTCCTGAAACTTTCTGAGATACCAAATTGAGTTCTAATTTTGACTCGCACCTTTTCATAAAGCCTATGAATAATCGCTCTGTGGTGAACTGGGATACCAAGCTCCTTCATTCTATCCCATAGTTTTTTCCTAGGAACTATGTTGAAACCCTTCTTGAAGTCAAGAAAATAGTAGTAAGATTCCTCCATATCATTCCAATCTTTTTTAATAATGTGCCTTAACGTGATACCATAATCTATTTTGAATACTTAATCCTGAACCATGTTTCCCTTTTTCTCTCTTTCCTTTTTCTTCTACCCAGTTGTTGATTTTGCATTCCACCTTGCTACTAAACAACTTTACAAATAATGGGTTGATCATGATGGTTGTATAATTAAAAGGATTGTTAACATATCCACTCTTAAAAAGAGGTATCACAAGGCTTGTAGTCCAATCTCTAGGAAAACCCTATAAAATGATGTTGTTGAATATGTCAACAATGTGAGGAATAAGAACTTCTTGCCCCCATTTAAATATTTTTCCTTAAACTCATCAAAGTCTTTGGATTTTCCAACCCCCAATTTCATAATACCCCCTCAACTTCTTGCAAAGTAAAAAACTTTGTTGACATGTTGACCAAAGGGGGGCCTTCAACTTTTTGAATCCTGCTCATAAAGTTGTTTTGCAAACTCAAACCACTGATTGGTTGTGATATCATTGTTTTCTGAATGATTTTTCTTTGATTGAAGTTCCTTCCAAAATACTTTCAGGTTATGTTTCCCTAAGTACATAAGCTCTTCCCTCCTTGTGGTCATGAATTAACCTTTATTTTTCTTTATTATATATTTTCACAACTTTGTGTTCAACTTCTCTCTAATTGTTTCTTTAATAGCTCTCCTTTCCACTTTATAATCCTCATCAAATCATCTATTTACCAGAAAACAATTTGTTTGTTTCTTATTTTTTGTTCTTTTGCAACTTATAAGAGCCCTTTTAATTATGTTTGTTAACTCATAACTTTTAAAGCATTTTTATCTCACTTTCCTCTCTTTCATTAAGTGGCTCAACGCCACTTTGAAGATATCACAATTTTCTTGTGTTACAAGAATCCTTCCTTTTTGGGAAGATGTTGTTACAGTTGTTCTTTCTCTGTGGGTTGATTCTTTTTCACCAAAGCTACTACTATGGAAATTTGATTATGATATGACTTTAGGTCTCTGATAGAATCATCAATCTCCACTTCTCTTATATTGTCAATTAAACTTTGCGAGAAAGTTGCATAATCAACAAAACTTTCCCCATTGTAAGTTTTACAAGTAAAATTTCCAGATTTATGCCATCTTTCCATGCCATTGTAGATGATCAATTAAAAAATGCCATAAAGAGTTGATAGTTCATCACAAAAATGATTAATGTCTCTACAGTCTGTTGACCATTTTTCCCACTATTAATTATCTTCTTCTATGAGCCATAGCGGATTATGGCCCTACTTACTACTCCAAGTGTTGGCTTGCTCATTTTTAGTCCTCACATTGAAATCAACTAAAAGAAGAACTTACCCTTATTTGGAAAACTCTAAAATATCTTTCTTTTAAGCTACATAAGGATCTTTCCCATCTAACCCACCTTTTTTGTATGTTTTTGAGACCTAAGGTGCAAAGTAACAAGATGTGATTATGATGTTACTCCCATTTTATAATATTTTGAACCAAATGAATTGTTTTTTTGTGTCCTCTCTCACCAGCCGAATATTTCTACCCTCTACTTCTCTAACTAAAACCATTATACCTCCAAAACCTTTCCCATTACAAATTACCACATTCCAAATCGTAAACTTTTTATAAACTTCAAAAGAATGGTTCTTGCAACCATCATGCTCATGAATTTACATGAGAAATATTGCATCTCTCCCTTCTGCTACAGACCCCAACCTAGGTCCCCTTCTCCAAGGATAACTTCTACAATTCCAACATGTAATTTTTAACAATACTTGGAAGGGCCCTGATTCCTATGTTAATTTGGTGTTGAGAATTTGAAGCATGGACCTCACAACCTTGATCATCCACGATTGACTTAACTCATTCCTTGTTGACATCAATTTCGTTGTTCTCCCATTGGAGTCCTGCTGCGAAGAATACCGTGACATTATCTTTCTAATAACAACTTTTTCATTGTACAATCATGTTCTTTTTATCTTCATCTCTTATTTCTCTTAATTTATTTAATTCTTTCCTTCTAACCTCTAATTGTATTGAAGTTAATTCATCATCTAAAAATAAGTTTGAACCCCTCAAGAGTCCCTTCTTACTCAGAAGTTGGTACTTGTCTTCTAATCTTCTCATGACAACTTTGATAGCCTAGACCTTTCTTCATCTACCTTTCCAATTCTCCTTGTTTGCATGATCGACACTTGACATTGTCGTTTGTCTCTTAAAAAATAACTTGTCAAAACCAATTCTTTTTTCATTTTTTCCATACTCTTTTACCCCTTTAATAAATAGATTTTTTATCCTCTCGTGTCTTTCTATATGTTCACTTTCTGGCATTCTGCGTAAATTTTCACCTATCTTGTTGTCCTTATTAGATGGTCCCTTGACAACACAAGACCATGACTTGGATTCATTTGCATTTATTTATTTAGAACATTCCTCAACCACCAAATCCTTACAAAGTTTGTTCCCTTATCCTTCTGAGTTATTACTTCTATTGTTTTTAAGTCTGTTACACATATACCTAGTTTTGTTGTATGCTAGCATGTCTTTAGTCAACATTTTTTCACCTTTTCGTTATCATTTTTCATTTTATACCATTCATGTTTTCCTATTTGTAAGGCCTCTTGAAGCATTTCGACTTACTCCTTTAAAATTTTTTTGTCTTCTACAAGAGTTTGGTTTAATGTTACAATATTCTTGATCTTGAAATTTTTCTCTTGCTCTCGATCTTTCATGCGTTCCATTCTACTTTTCAAAATCAGCAAATTTTGTACATATAAATTGGGTGACCAAGTAAGAGGAGTGGAAATAGGGTTGTATACTTCTTCCACCCTTTTGTCCTTATAGTCATGTGCCCCCCATTTGTGTGCTCCACTTTTAGTTTGAGTGGAGTAGTTTTCATCTTCTAATCTTGGTGTATTTTTTGAAGTCCCTGTTTAATGTGTGAAAATGTACATTTTATTATACCTCAACATTGCTTTGCATTTACCCACACCATTTCCCACTTTTTTCTCCTAGTGCATTTTTTTTCCAACTTGTTTGAATCTTCAACACCCATCATTTTCATTTCTAGTATTTTACCAGAAAAAATTATCTCCTATCCTATTTGTGCCCCAATCCCCTGTGAAGTTGTAGCCAGAGGACCCACCTGCACTGGGACCCACTATTGTTGTTGATCTGTAATGGGACCCACTACCTATTTTGTTTTTGTTCATATTTGGGACCCACTATCCAAAATGAATGACTGGAAATTGACAGACAAAAGAGATGGAAAGTACATATCTTACCAATGATGCCTGTGGGACCGGGTGAAAAGGTATTTTTGTTTTGTAAAGTGAAGCCTAAAAACACCAAAGTAAATGCCATGTGCTACACCATTTTTTGCACTAAAACCTACTCATTTTTTAAACCTGACTAATCTCTACTTTCCTGAATTGTTTCCTTGTTATTTTTCCTATGTTGTTAATGTTGTTTCACTGTTGTTTTTGTTTCCACATTTTTTTTGTTTCCTTGTTGTTTCACATGACATAAACCCTCTAAACCAAAAAAATCTACTTTGCAAAACCTGGCATATACTGTCCACTGAAGTGACGTTGTCTCCATGTGCAAAAAATGTGGTGATACTCTGTGCACAGCTCCAAATAATCCTATTTACTATAGACCTCCAGTCTACCCGAACATTCACCTTCTTTTCTTAAGGTTTGTAAGAAATCAAGTATAATTCTAAACATTTTCCTACTTGAAAAACCCTCTTATCTGCCCTAATTTCGGTGCTTGAAATAGCTTATTGAGTTTTAGCTAAGAGTTCTCTACAAACATACCTACATATGATATACTAGGGAAACATGATCCAAATTGTTTTTGGAGGGAGCCACATAAGGGAAAATATACAATTATAAAATAACATTACAAGTTAGTGGTTGGAGTATTTAAAATAGATGTGCGTGATGTGAAAAGAAAAAATGACACAACCCCTTCAATCAATGTTAGAAAAGAACTTTTCACAATTAGATACATCCAATAAGGGATTAAGAAGATAGGAATGGCCAGGGCTTGATACATAGATGAATTGCAAGTGGAATATCCAAAATGGGTAGTAGAGATTTTAACACCTCACATTAGAGAAATATTTAACAGGGTCATTCAAAATGGCTACATGCCAAAGTGGAAAAACAACCTAACCATACATATGAGAAGGATGGGGGTGTTAATAACCCTTCAAACCACCATACCATTATGGTTAATTCCTCTTTGCAAAATTTTTTGGGAGCATGGTCAAAAGTAGAATACTATTAGGCTAAAAAAAAGAGATAAAAATGTCAAATACGATTTTAGACAAAAACATTCAATAATAAATTCAGCAAGTGGCATATATGTAATTCTTATATATGATATTAATAAAAGGGCGAGGGACCCACCAACCCTCTTCTACCAATAATAAAATATCATTATCACAGTAAAACACAGTTGAAAAGGTTTCAAATTTAAAAACATGAAGTCTATTGCTCTTTCATATATTTCTCTTTAAGTGTCTGATAGAAATGTTTAGAACAACCCATGCCTTGGAACTATGGGTTCCTATACGGATACAAATTGACATGCAACCTTCAACCTATGCACTTGATCCCCTTGAGGTTGTGCCGGGGCAACCGATGTGGAAATGTGTGTGGCTAACTGTATGAGGATCAGTGAATAAGATCTAGCAGTGTGATCTCCTAGTAGTTGAGTCGGCAAAGGGGAGATTTAGAGGCTATGAACGGGTAGCGTAAAGTCCCTATAGTTTTTCTAACCGAATCGCATCAAAAGTGTTCATGATTAACTAAGACGAAACTAATAATCTATGCTACAAGTTTTTGCTGAAAGGAAACTAACCTAAATAAAAAACCAAAACTTAAACATAATAATTACAAACAACAATTTGTTTTTATTCTAAATAATCAAATCTAATTCTATACTCAAAATAAACAAGAAAAATAACCTGTCATGGTTATTCACTTGTGTTGAGTGTATTGAAACTAAATCAAGCTTAAAACAAGAACTTTACCAAATGATCTATGATATGTAGAAAACCTCCTAAAGATATTCTCTTCTTCAGATCTACAGGGATGGGAAGAAGAGGATCCATCACCAGGAGCTACTATTGATGGATTTAAACCCTCTTGGAATTGATATTCTAATTACTTGCAAATGAAAGGAATTTGATTTCTACTCTATTTGATATGATGTTAACAATGATAAATTGCAGCAATGAAGGAAATCAAACAACAACTCCAACCTGGAATTCACATAACAATTTTGTAAATCCAGCTATGTGATGACTTGTCCCATCTGCTTATCATTTCTTTCTCTATGTGTCCATATGAGTCCAACGAATTGGGAATGCAAAGGCAACAACAAGAGAAGGCGCTTGAGCAATGGCAACTTGAAGGCAGTTTGGTTGCAATGCAAGTGGAAGAGGGATAACACAAGTGAACAGAGCATGGCTATGCAATTTCTAGCAGGATTGTGACAACAATACTATGTAAGATACACAAAATACTCAGGCCATTTGCTTGAATACAAGCATTGATTATATAGGAATTGATTGGGATGTGCCTTCATGCACAAGGCAACTTTGGAGTGCTAAATCATTGGGTGAAGAGGCAGTTCAAACTAATTAAATTTATTTAAAAATAGAAGAGGGAAAGGACACCATGCAATACAAGACTATTGTAAAGCAATTTGGTTCAGAAACGCACCACTAGAAGTCAAGTTAAGTGAAGTGTTGCGTGTTAAATTTATGCATGAGGAATTCTGGAAAAATCGCTAATAAATAGGACCGCTGCCTTTTGAGTGGCGGGTCACAAAACCGTAGCCAAGGTAGGGTGGTGGTTTGGACACTAAAGGCCAAAACCATGCACAAAAAAGAGTGGGAAGTTGGAAGAAAGCGTGGAAAAGCTAAGTACAAGCATCTAGGCTACATATATATACTGTGAATGAACTTAGGAACTTGAACACCTTCTTAAAGGATATGAATCATTATTGGGGACTTTTGTAACTGTTTTCCGACAATGTTGCACATGCAATTTTGGGTGCGTACAGTTCCTAATTCACTACCAAGTGGAAGTTTATATATTCTTCGTATATGTTGAAGATCTAATTCTAATTGCAAAAACAACCTTGAACTTAAAGAAACTCTTTACAAGTCGTAAAGACGTAAGTAATATAGGGATGGATAGAAAGACCGTAGAGATAAAACAAAACAAAAACTGAGTAAGTGGATGAGATATTAAATTTAAGGATGAATGGCCAAACCTTGGACAAATAAAGAAAACGAGTTTGGCTGAAGGCCCACTTCACTTAAGACGAATCTTCGGACTTTTTTGACGGAGTTGAATTGCATGATATGTATGCATTGTGGGCATAAGTGCATTTTGTTAGAAAATAGCTACCAGCCTTCACATTGTATGCATGATGAACCCATAGAGACACGGGATATTCAATATCGTTGAGGCCATGGGTTAATGAATATCTCAATATCGTTCACTCTCATAAGATTGTCAGGGGTGAAATGAATCCCCCCTGATTGGTGTCGAGTTTAGTAGTTTGATTATTGTTGATATCTTGACTGACATGCTTTAACTTGAAAATGGGGGGTTCACTTAGAATAAGTATGGTATAGCACATTCATTCGAAGGGTATTAAAGAATACCCTTAATGCTAGTTTTTATCTCCAATTTTTCAATTTATAATACCCCCTCCAGTTATATTATTAGAATGAAAATACCCCCTATTACCTCACATGCCCATTTTTCCATTACAATTTTATTTACCCCTTTTATTTCTACCCTAATATATCACATATAACATATTTTTATTTCTACCCAACTATATCATGTTTTCCACTCAATTATTATTTTCTTAACATGTCTTTTATCTAGAAATATATTTTTAAACCAATCAAGATATATTATCAATTATGTTAATGTCAACTTTAATCATTTATTAATAGTTATTCAAATAATTAAAATGGTGAAATAATATCATTTACATTGAAAAGAATACTCAATCCTAGTTTTCTACATGTATGGTGTCATGTGCTAGTATTACCTTCTGTGGTAAGTAATATCTGCCCAATTTTGCTTGTACATGGATGATGGAACACTGCAACAATACATGCCTTTAGCATTTTCATCCACAATTTCTCCTCCTTCCTTGTTAAAGGAGGATAATTTTCCTTGTTTGAAAACCAAAGGATTTGACATGGAGGAGGAGGATGACAAAGAGAAAGAGGAGCAGGAGCAGTATCCATCAACTGATCTTGTGCCCAAATGGACTCATCTTCTCACCGTTCGTGGGTTTATTGTGAGTGTTATAATAGGTACGATATTTTCTGTAACAATTCACAAGTTGATGTTCACAGTAGGGGTGATTCCAGTCCTAAATATATCAGCTGATCTGTTGGGATATGGCTTCATCAAGATCTAGACATCCTTCACATCCAAACTTGGAGTTGGAAGCAAGCCATTCATTACAGGGAAACACTGTTATATAGACGTGTGGTGTCATGTGCTAGTATTAGCTTTAGTGGTAAGTAATCTCTGCCTTATTTTGCTTGTACATGGATGATGGAACACTGCAATAATACATTCCTTTAGCCTTTTCATCCTCAATTTCTCCTCCTTCCTTTCTAAAGGAGGATATGGGCTTTATTTGACCGCAATGAGTGTTTGGGAGAGGGTATCCTGCAAATAGAGCCGAAGATGTCAAAAATCCATCATTGGGTTGGATATTTGCTTTCCTATTTGTTATCAGCTTCCACGGAATCTTTGTGTTGGATCCTCTTAGAAAGGTACTTTGATGACTTTGTTTATTTTCCTTTCGTATTAATTTCAGACATGTTGCTTGTTTCTTATGTTGTAGAATTTGTAAAAAGAAGAGTTAATCTTCCCTGTAGATCATGATTATCGTGTGCAAGCTTAGGTATCCAAGTGGCACTGCCACAGCTACAATGGTCAATAGTTTTCATACTCCCAACGGTGCTATTCTTGCCAGCTACTTCAACATATTATATAAGAGAGAGAATATTTACAGAGTCGATTAAAAATTAAAATAGAGCCAAGAGATTTCTGGTTAAGACACTGTGAGAAATTTTTAAGATTAATATATCGGATCATGCTCCATGGTCCATCATCAGGGTGTGAACGAAACAATCATGGAGCATGATCCCAAACGTTGACCTTAAGAGATATAATATTTCCAGACCATAAAAATAAAGCCAAGATATTCAAAGTTAAGACTAATAAATTTTTAAGATAAATATTTCATATCATGCTCTATGGTCCATCATCAGGGTGTGAACAAAACTGATGAGAACGAAATGATCATGGATTGATCTTAAAAATTTCTCACAGGGTTTTAATGAAATCTCTTCGCTCTACTTCCATAGATTTTCTGCACAAGTTCCAGGGCTTAAAATGTACATCATCCATTGATTTTTCTTTTGGGAAAGAGTTCAGTAGAGCTATCCTCACCACAACAGTGTCATTTTTCATCTCGTACAGGAAACATATCAAATGTCTATTGAAGTGCTTTAGCATTAGCTTTTTGTGGAGCATGTTCAAGTGGTTCTTCAGTGGAAGCGGAGAAGCTATTTGTGGATTTGACAACTTCCCTAGTCTTGGAATGACAGCATTCAGAAACACGTATAAGACTTTAAGTGTTCAATTGCTGTTCAGTTTGTACTTTAATCCATAAATTCTCTCCGTGTTAGTTCTTGATTTGTGTAAATCAAATTTAAAATTATGTATCCTTGATATCCTTAAATGTTCCTAAAGGGATATTGATGTTCTCTGTTTTCTTGCAGGTTCTACTTTGATTCTTCGTTACCGGTTATCGAAGTCGATTGATAGTAGAATTCTCTGTTATGTCTGGTGCAATCATCTCCTGGGGGGTGTTATGCCGGAGAATGGTACCCTGCAGACTCCGGAACTAACAGTTTCCAGGGCTTGTTTGGATATCAGGTGCTGTCCTAGAACAAATCTTTGCATTCCATGCTTTTTTTCGATTGAAAGGACAAGAACAAAACTTTCTGTCAAAATCGAATTGACTTTCAGCAACAAATTCTTATAAATTACAGTATACTTTGCTGCATAATTTGTGCATCACGAAATGATAGGAAAGACTAGCTAGTTCCTTACATTATTTAACACATGAAATTTACCATCTCCCAAGTCCTCCTAATTGTTCATTAGCCCTGTGTAACATCCAATGCAGTATGCAGTTCCCCTTGCTGAAGAGCCATTGGCCATTAGAGGTTTAGTACAAATGAAGGTAGTGAAAAGCTGTAACAGAATTCTAATGAGAAATTATTATTTTACCATCTGTATAGAAATAGCTCATCATTCTCAGCCAAGAGTGTAGAAACAAGCACAAAAGATTTCAAATAGACACAAGAAAAAACAAAAATGCTTGTTCTTCCTTTGTCTATTTTCCATAGGTTTTAATACATTACTTTTTCTTTTTTTAAATTCCTTCAATTAATTTTTCGATCGATCTTCATGGGATGATGCAGGTGAAGGTCGATAATTCTAGTTTCACACCTACTGATTGCGATTGCTTTAAAAACTAAGTTTAATCAACTGTCCCATTTTGTGCAAAATCAACAATGATTACAGCCCACATCTTATTTAGGTCTTTTGTCAAACAATTTGTATGCCTCCCATATAATGCCACATTTTTCCTACATGTCCGTAGCACCTCAAGCTGATATGATTTTAACTAATTTCCAATGGATCTCCACACTTTGCTCCAAAGCTGATGCAGACAATCCTCTAACTCAGACCTGCAAACTGTATATGGCAGAAATGATTTACAGCAGAAAGATAATTAAACCTTCCATAGAATACACAGCTAGAATTTCGAAGGAAAAGAATACCACAAATATGCAGACAATTACTAGCAAAAAGCTCTTCTTTACTTTATTGAGAGACTCCTTTTTGCAAATCCTCCCCATCCCTCTTCTAAAATACTTTTCCTAAATACAGCGGTAAGTTAAAAAAAAATCCTATTTTGACTATTCAACTCCTATTTTGACTATTCAACTCTAAAAATAGCAAATAAACTCAACATAACACTATCGGAAGGATTCATTAGTCAACGACCTGATTCCCCACAATTTCCACCAAAGAAGACCAGTTACAAACAACTTTATTAGCAACAACCATTCCCCACAATTTCTCAACATTTCCAACACTATCGGAAGGATTCATCAGTCAACCCTGATTCGGTGGGGATTCACAGGGTTTAAAATTGATCCTGTCACAATCCTTCCCAAGGCCTCCAACCCGTCAGAAAAGGGCAAGTAAAAATTTGCATTTAAAAAAAAAATCAAAATGTAAAAATCATTTGACAATACAGAAGTGCAAGTTACTTTTGAAACTGTCAAAAGAAGGGCTAGTGTGAAATTTTAAAACCTAAAAAAAAAAATTGATTACTTCTACAAACAACAATCACCTCCATCTTTCCATGAGCAATTATCAAAAAAATTAACATAATAAATAGACTAGTACTATTATACTATTAGTGGTTAAACATCGAATGAATTTTTTTATTGAAGTGCTAAGAATCCAAATGGATTTTAATTTTAGCACTAAAATTCAAGCTGAAGCTACAGTTATTTATTTTATTATTTACAAGTTTTCTTTATGATTTTGATAAGAGATTTTGGTGTCCCACACATAATTTGATGGTATTTATGTGTTTAGTGATATGTGTTTATGGTTTTTTCTTAATTTTTATGACGTGTATACTTGATTTATGCTTGTCATATGAAGTATAAAATATTCATGCTTCTTTTCATCATGGAAGGGTTGGTCCAATATTTACCCTTCATAATAAAATTCAGACCAGCCCTTCAAATTTGATCCCTGGTGAGGAATCATCAAATGGTTTACATAATTTCTCCCTAATTTTCAAATTTTTGAACCTCATGGTTCAAAGTTAATTTATGCAAAATCAATCTTCAAGAAAATTAAAGTGCCAACAAATTCAAGAACCCGACTATTTGATGATGCAAGATTGCTTTTACCTGAGGATGCTAAAATAGAGCTAAGTACATGTATCTACATAATGACAATAATTTAACTAATTTGATCAATATAGAACTATTGTTTTTACCCCCGCCACGCCTGCGAATCAAATGAACAGGGCTGCTACTTGTCGCAGGTAACTCCTGCATACACACAATAAAGGACATTATTAACATAATTTAATAATTCTACAATGAAAGACATTACTAACATGTAATTTAACATAATATGAATTACACGAGAAAATTACGTGTTGTTTGAATACTTCAATGAGTTGCTACACAAATGAAATCGCAGCGGCAACACCTTTATCTATTTTTCGCAAAGATGGTGGGGTGTCTAGTGAAGTCAACATCTTTATCAAACATGTATATCACGTGAGTTAGATGGACAGACAAGAACATACATATATTTACTTCAAAACTAATACACACACACACACACACACACACACACACACACACACACACACACGTGTATGTGAAAATTTTACATAATTAACATTCTAAATTACCTCTGTTAATTTATGTGTATGCATGGTGCTCGCCGCTTGTGGTCGGGATGAAGATGTGCCTCCCGCGCGTTGTAATATCAATGCATGTACATGTACAAATACAATTATTTCAAAAATTTAACATATATAAGTAAATCAGGTACTCCAAACTTTTTGTAACACACATAACAAAACATAACAAATTTACTTGCGAAGGTGCTGCCAATGAATGTAATCCAAATGTCTCACTCAAAAGGACATATGACATAGTGACATTATCGTGTTCACCCCTAGCACCAGGTGCACCAAAATCAGTATGCATGAAAGTATTGTCCTCGTTGGGCCCCAAACATATGCTACCACATGATGAGCAAAAATTTGCCTCATGCTAGTACTCCCTGATGGAATACTCTGTGTACCTCCATGATCATCTAGCTCATAAATCTCCCTCGTATGTTGAACAAGGGTCGCAGATAGCCCCTGAAGCGCGTGGAGTGTATCAATCTCTAATGTCTCCTTCACTGCTTGAGGGACAATCTCAGGGTGAGGGGGCTTTTATGCGGGGAATATACCCTATTAAATAGGTACATGTTGTGCACATGGTCGATCCTGTGCAGATCCTTTCCTCGGCGCTGGAAATCTCAGAAATCAAAATAATTTGGGATCTCGTTGAGGATAAACTTGCAATAGAGGTTCCTCAGAAAGTATAGTGGCACCTCGTTGTTATTACAAGGTGGAAATTCAAACACCATCCACTATCGATCCCAAAAATTATTTTTAATCAAATTATTATTGCACCAATCAATGGGAAATCATTTACAAAATTACATGTCAACGGAACAGGAAAATTAGTGTGGGGTCCCTGAATAAGGCACATATGAGTTCTTTTGAAATTTATTTTTTCTTTACATCCACATATGACAATTTGTTTGGAATAATAAACCCTACAACCCTCTCTGTAAGTTGTCCAACGATCAATTTTCCCCATTATCGTGTCAATTGGAACAAGTAATGCCTCCAATGTGTTTACAAGAGAGGCGTGGTGGGGGTTTGTAGATTGTGCATCCCTCGTTATTTTGATTAAAAATCCTCAATTTCAATTTTGTTTTCAACTATTTGGGCTGCTAAATCTTCTTGACTGCCCGAGGGATGTTGAGCAATTTTGGGAGTGTCGGGAGGGATGTCATGAATAACAGGGTTTTGTTGTGGTTGATTCCCTTGACCTCTAACTGTAACAATAAAAAATTGTATTCAATTCAAATTTTAATAGACTTTCTGTCAAAATCAAGAACAAAACTTTCTGTCAAAATCAAGAACAAAACTTTCTGTTCTGAAAAAACAAGAACAAAACTTTCTGTCAAAATCGAATAGACTTTCAGCAACAAATTCTTATAAATTACAGTATAATTTGTGTATCACGAAATGATAGGAAAGACTAGCTAGTCCCATACATTATTTAACACATCAAATTTACCATCTCCCAAGTCCTCCTAATTGTTCATTAGCCCTGTGTAACATCCAATGCAGTATGCAGTTCCCCTTGCTGAAGAGCCATTGGCCATTAGAGGTTTAGTACAAATGAAGGTAGTAGAAAGCTGTAACAGAATTCTAATGAGAAATTATTATTTTATCATCTGTACAGAAAGAGCTCATCATTCTCAGCCAAGAGTGTAGAAACACGCACAAAATATTTCAAATAGATACAAGGAAAAACAAAAATGCTTGTTCTTCCTTTGTCTATTTTCCATAACATAGATTTAATTAGGGCGTAAACATTTAGTATAAATTCTCCATTTAATTCTTTCAACTTACATACCCTAGTAGGAAAGATCTCATGTATCTCATAGGGCCCTAGACAATGCGTCTAAAGTTTCCCATGGTGTCCAACATCTCATGTATCTTATACGTCCCTAGCCAATGTGTTAGAATTTAGACGTGAAAGTAAATAGTCCTGTTACTAAAATATTGTGCATCTAGTTTCACCATTGTCTCGTACTAAGATGTGTGTAAACCTTTATCACTATGGCATGCACAAAACAATATTATCAGCTTGCACCAACCTATCACACCTTAGAATGCTCACCCAAGGTATGAGAGAGTTCTAGTCCCCATCATGTTTAGCATGTTGATATGAAGTGGTTACATAGATAATACAGTAAAAGCATAAACATTCAAACTATAACAACAAAGACAAGTAATAAACACATACTCACGTGAAAAATAGCTCCATAATACTTTACACCATATTGAATAATCAAATTGTACCTCTCATAAAAGTTCTCTATCTATATCTACTGATGATTTTTGTTTTTACAATGATCCCTTAAGGAGTATATATACTAGCGGGGACTTTTCCTTCACTAGTCGAACAAGAGTTATAACTAGCTCTTGGGCTCTATTTTTAATAACTATTACATAGAGGTGGTCTTTATGCCACACATCACTATATCTTATCTTATTAATTTTCATGGTGGTCTCTCTTTACCACATGAAAGTCTTATCACTCTAGATCTTCACTCCTTTTCTTTACAAGTTCTTTGGGCTATTCTTGGAATCTATATTTCAAGACCCAATTACTTTTTAGTGTGTCACATTTTCTTCCTTAACATACACATGTCAATATATGTATTTAATTTTCTAATTTGGCCCATTTTTTCCCTTGGTGCAATAAATTTTCTCACATATGTAGCTCCTTTTCAAGCCCAATTATCTGCATCTGGGTCTCTTTCCATTATATCTGTGCATCAAAAAATTTCTGCATGTCATATATTTGCACATGGATTTGTGTAGCCTTCCTTTTCTTATCCCACAACTTGTGTGTAGCCTTGCATTCTTCTTCCCCCAAATGTGTGTACTCTAAAGAATAGGAAAGAATAAAAATGTTTTCCCAATATGGAACTTAACTAAGTGAATGGAACTTAATTTAGGGGCTCAAAATCACTCCACACTAAACCCATTTCCTGCCCTTAAGTACCCTTTATCTACTTCTTTAAATAATTCTAAACCTCCTCCCGTATTATATTTACACACACTTTCCATTCATCTAAGGCCTTTGGAATAAGGGGGGCCATATTTTTAGCATGCCTAGTGAGGTCCTTTAGGGATTTGACACTCTTATTAGGCTCATATGCCTCAACTTAAAATTTTTGCAAGGTTTTCCCTACGTCAATATTTTTCACTGCAAGCACACCCTCTTCATTGGAAGTTAAGTTTATTAGCTCTCCCAACCATTGATTGGTCTTATCCTTTTGATGTTAATATCATCTTCTAGGTTTTCAATGTCTTACACGTGTTTGTTGTGGCTAACCTTGTTTGTGTCATTGTCATACACTTGCATTTGTCATACACTTGCAGGAATTTTATTTTTGGACCACAAGGAACATCCACACGTCAATAATATTGGATTTATTAAGAAAACCTTGACCAATTTATCTACATACATAACCATTTCTTCAATCTCAGAGACCAAGTGCACGCAATTCTTCAATTTTTCTACATAGAGAGCTCTTGATTTTCCCTTCTCTTCCTTTCTTGGTTGTGTGTGGTTATCCCCTTCTTCTTCCATCAACTTTAGGAGCATGTTGGCCAATTTTTCTAACTTATCCATGATTCCCCCTTGATCTCAGGTAGTGCCTTAGCCAACCGAGGTTCATTAATGACGATAAAGTCATCACACATATGTTTTTTGATTAGCTTCTAGTGATCCTTAAATAAATGAACTCCATATTTTAATTTGTCTCTTGGAGCTCCTTAGTTATCTCCTGCACTCTTACCCTTTGTAAGAGGTTGTTAGTGTTATTGGTGAGGTTTTTTAGACAAGCTTGTGTCCTCTCCAACAATTTTTTAGGAGTGCATCCCCAGCTTGTGTTTTTGACATCTAGAAAGTGTTCATTATATCCACTCCCAATCCCTTCTTGATGTCATCTAGAACTTTATGCAATCTAGAGTAAGGTATTTAAGATTTGGGCGCATCTATTCAAGTATCCAGTGTAAAGGATAATGATTTTTTTTATTGTTTTCATGAGTGTATCCTTTAGGTAATTACATTAGAACAATTTATCTTTGGTTTTATCTTTTAGAACCTTGACCAAATAGACTATAAATTTTATTTTTCACTGAACTTCATTTCTTCATCCTCTTCTTGCATACCCTTTCCTTTGTCTATGTGGTATTATGTATCTTATTATTCATCATCGACACCCATATACAGGGTTTATTTTAAGAGACCTCTTGGAAATTAGAGGTGGAAAATACCTAGTGAATATTCCTAGAACTGGTTTCATGGGAAGGTGAATTTTTTGGGGGTTGTATGTAAATTTTTCACCTAATTTTCAAGTGGTGTGATAGAAGGCTATAGACACGCGATAGGATATTTGCTGTCATGTGACAACAAACTTGTTGTTGTGTGAAAACAAACCTCCTGTCGTGTGTCAACAAGGTTGTTTTCGCACGATAGAAAAATTGCTATCACGCGTCAACAACCTTGTTAACGTGTGTCAGTGAGGGTGCTGTCAATGAGGGACAACACCCTCACTGACGTGCATCAATAAGGTTATTGGCATGTGACAGAAAGTTTGCTATCATGTAACAACAACCTTGTTGACACTCGATAGGAGGTTTGTTGTCATGCTAACAACAAGTTTGTTGTCGCACGACAACAAATATCCTGTTGCGCGTGTGCAACCTCCGCCCTCTAGTTACGCATCAAAAAACTCTCTATAGCGTGTCTGCTTCCTCCCAAATCCTATCACGCGTCAACATACTCTACCTATCACACGTCAAAAAACTCTCCCTATCACACATCAACAAAATCTCCCTATCGCGTGCCAACAAACTCTCCCTGTCATGTGTCAACAAACTTTCCTTGTCGTGAGTTAACAAACTCTCTATCGCAAGCCTGTAGCCTCCACCATCCTATCGCACATTTACTGTACTTGATAATACATATGCCCCCAGGTGGTATGAGTGAGCTAGGAGTGTTCTACCTGGCGAATAATCTAGGATTATATAGGGGATAGTTTCAAGGTTAGGTGAAGCCGACCTTTAAAAAAATTAAACTGCAATTTTGTAGGTGAACAGGCCACTGAACCGTGCCAAAAAGTTCTTGTTGATGTCGAATCGCAGCACCCCTGAATGTCTGCAACACGATGGGTTGAGACTCTCAGTACGATTGCATAACATGGAGCTTTTCCCAAGTGTGGGACATTGCGAAAATGGAAAAGCTCTCCGGATGAAGGCCGGTTCCTATTCCTCTGTTCAAATGCACACATAGAAAATGCAGAGGGTTTACAAAAAACCTAATCTAACTTGCCAAGGAGACATGGTAAGAAAATGCATAAAATAAAACCTAAACTACAAAGGTGATGCACTGAGGAATGAAGAACACCTGTCTTGCCAATAAACATAGACCATTAAAATGCAATGCAAGATCATGCACAGATAGCCATATTCATAGTGAAAGATCGGGGGGATGCAAATGAATATAAAGAGGGTTGAGAATCATCCACAGACATGTATTAATTTTCTCCAAAAGATTGATTCAACACACTGCAAAATACCAAGAGGCAAGGTTGCATTACAGTTTCAAATGGGAGGTTTTAACTCCACAAGTTCATCTGCCAAAGAGAAGAAGGGAGGAGGTACAAAACAAAAATGTCCAACCTTTTAAAAACAGCCCCCTTCTTACCTTTTATATGGAGGAAAAGAGGGGAGAAGAGAGGAATTAGAACTGCCCCAACCACCTCCAAGACTGCACTTAAATCTTCAACAACCATGGTGGTAGGTGAGATCCCCAACGCTTGTCGGGTTCGGAACTTCCTCGTGCATTTGCATCGGGCTTGGAAACTGGCTCGACATGCTTCCTTTCCATGCTCTCCCGGCGTGTTTTCCCGATCCGGAAACCCGAATTCCCTTGCCGTCGGGTTTTGAAGACCCCCCGACATGTATTCGTTGCGCCATGTCGTTCCGCCCCCGAAAACCCGATTTCCTTGTGCGTCGGATTTTTTAACCCTTCCGGCATGTCCTTTGGTGTCGGGGTTTTGGTGGGCTCCCGACATGCTCTTTCGTCATGCGTTTCCGACCCGAAAACCCGATTTGTTAGGTGCGTCGGTTTTTGGAGACCCGAAAACATATTTTCTTGTGTCGGGCCTTTTAGAACTCCCGACATGCTTCTTCCCGTCAGGTTTTTTAGACCCCCCGACATGCATTCGCGCCATGGAAACCCGAAATGCTTGCCCGACCCGGAAACCCGAATCCTTTGCTGTCGGGTTTTAAAAAAAACTTCGACATGTATTCTATGCTCGTGCTCTTCCCCCCTGTCCTCCCGACTCCCGCGATTTGCCCTGGTGTCGGGTTTTTCTGCCTCCCCGACATATTTCCTATGCTCTCTGCTCCTCTCCCTCTGAAACCCGCTTCCTTTCGTGTCGGCCGTTCTTATTGCTGTCGCGGGGGGGTGGGGGAATATATACAACAGGGACATAAGTAGGATTGTATCAAGATGTAGACTATGCCAAATGACTAAGGGCCATGCGCAAAATATGTCTTTCTCAGCTGATTCTCTTCTCCAAGGTGTCCAACCTTTGCACTATGTATCAGCCACTACCTGAGCTATGTACAACAACGCACCAGGTTTCCTCAACAAGTTACCTCTTTTATCCTTTTTTTCTATGGCTATTTTCTCGCACACACTATCTGCACTGTCTAGCTTCCTCAAGCTATTAAACTGCACCTCTTGTGGATACGAAAGATCCCCTGGGATTAACAATGATTCCCCTCAAAACCACAACAATGACAATCTTTTGTAAATTTATACTATCACTTCATTAATCAGTCGGGGAATTAGCTCATAACACACGACATAATTCTAGAGCCTGTTGCAGGTCTGCAACTTCTGGATCATCATTTAGCTAGCATGATATTCTCCAACCATGATCTTTTGTAGATCATTACGACTTCCAACCATAGTAGCAACTTTCGTACGAAGAGTATTAAACGGTGGACACAAAATATGGAAAAAAAAACGGGTGCATAGAAAAAATACGATAAATACGGAAAAAAATACGGTAATTTGTATCTATAAAAAATATGATAATTTTAATAATGAAACACACAACTATACAACAAATTAAAAATTATTGAAGTTGCAAAAATTTCTGGCTTAAACTTAAAAGTTAAAACATATATGCATTAACTAAAATGATGGAAATAACATATTTTATGTCTGTAACTGCTTTTTAATTAATATGGTGCGGGCTATTACAAAAATAACAACTTCCAATCAGATTGGCTGGATTCTAGATAGTTCCACGATTTTTGGTTTTTGCTTTTTTGGTGAACAGATTTGTTAAATTTGTAATTATTTACAGCTGCATTTTTCCTGAGCTTTTTCTAAATTTTTAACAATCAAATTCCGAAATTTTCGGAGTTCCATACGGTGAGCTGGAGAAAACGCAAAAATACGGAAAATTTATAAAAAACGGCCGTATTTGGTAACTATGCTTCCAACAAATATGAACTTCTGTTCATTAGCAGATTTCATCTACAGGGCCTTATAACTTCCACCCAAATGCACTCCAAGGCTCGCCTCAACTCTTTCAATTCTTCTCATTAACGAGTAATGTTTTCTCGCAAGTTCTCTACTCCCAGCATCTTTGGATGCTCTGATACTAACTGATGCAGACATTCCTCTAACTCAGACCTGCAACCTATTGAATCTTCCTGATAAAACAAATGTAAATGGAGTAGGAAAATAAGAGTATACGGCAGGAATGATTTACAGTAGAGTGATAATTAAACCTTCCACATAATACACAGATGGAATTTCAAAGGAAAAGAAGACCACAAATATGTAGAAAATAACCAGCAAAAAAATCTCCTTTATTTTATTGAAAAACTCCTTTTTACAAAGTCTCCCCCATCCCTCTTCTAAAGTACTTCTCCTAATTATAGCTAAAGACATCAGCGAATAATAAACTCCTCCTATTTTGACTATCCAGATTCCAACTCTTGGATAAACTACAACTGTTCCTCTTATCCAACAAAAACATACGAACAACTGCTATTATTAGTAGTGACCATGCCCCCCAACTTCCCAACTATGACAACACTGTGGGAAGAATTCTTCAGTCAGCCCTAATTTGGTGGGGAATCATTATGACACTTCCACATTTTGCATATATATGTTTATCAAGTTAGTCATGACTACAACTGACAAAACTGATTATGGATCTCCATAACCTGATCCAAGGCTCCCATTTTGGGACCTGCAGGGAGGAGGCTTTGCACATGCCAAGGCATTTTCAATAAACACGTTTGTGCATATCCAGCAATGATTGTATACCAGCAAAACAAAAAAATAACAAGCTAAGAAAAAGGTGCTCCAACTACTCAGCTCCAGCTGTTCCATAAGACTTTGCAATAAACTGAGTTTTCTTCTTGAAACCAATGTCCAAAACATGTTGAAATTGTAAATATTTGTTGGGATTCACCCAAGCTCTCTTAAATGCAATGGCAAGACCCACTACTCCTGATTCTCCGAGAGAAGTGATGTGTGGTATATAAAGTCATCAATGACACCAACAGTCATTATAGCACTTCTTAAATCATCGACCTCAAACTAGATGATCATGCCTTCTGATTTATGGATACCAGAATGTCACCAAGTTTTTCTCCTGATCCATGTCTCGCCCCTGCAGTTCTGTTTCTAAAAACTTGCCAAAACATGAAATTTTGATCTCCAGTGCCCGACAGGCCAGTAAATGTGATGCAATGACAGCCTTCTTTGTGCAAGCTATATTATTCCTGGGTAACCTTGTGTAGCTAAAATAACAAAGAAATTGTTACCAAGAAATCTAATACATTTTTTTTATAAGGTAAATTAGATAAAGAGACCTCAATCCTCGCATATATAATATGAAAAAATTGTTGTCCCACCAACCATAGTGGTTCATGGACAAAAACCATTTGCTAATCTTCATTAAACCAATGATTGAATGAAACATTAATAGGAAACTATAAGATTTAAATATCAGAAGTCTTTACTTTTCATTCCACTCAACCAGTTTGATTACAAAATATCTTTGTCCTCTATATGGTATATGATTATCTATAAAAGACTATTTCCTGATCAGATCATGCAGTCTTACGACTACCATCATAAATCTAGTCTCATTAAATCATCTACACACACTCTTTAAGAACTAATGAATCCAAAGTCACTAAGAGAAGAAATTTTTTTCGGCTAGATAGTCCAATGCAATACAGACAGGTATTCAAATTAATCTGCTTCCTTCATCGACACCAAAACTGTCCTCATCAAGTCTTCAAGTCTTCGAAGACCTGTGCCAAAATATTGCTGGTAACCTGCCTGCCATGAGCCATCATTCATCCATTCTACCATCCAAATACTGGCACCGGATAACAATTCAGGCTGCTATAACAAGGGGTACATTGGAAATAAATTGTAGAAATCTATACCCCATCAACATGCTGCCATGTAGCAACAGTCTCCCACCAATCAATGAACTAAGAGGAAAGATGCCCTACCCCCTCACTGGGGTCATGGGGATTGATGGGTCTCTCCTCTGCTATTTTTTTGCATTTAGCATCCTCCAACTTCTGCATGGTTAAGACCTTTGCCAAACTGTACTCCCTCTCCTGAAGATTCATTGGCCTTGGGATCAAATTTTCAGCTTGCCACAACTAACATCAATCTTCCTCCCTCAAATTCAGGGTTCATTTTAAAATCCTTCCCCAAAAACATTTCTATCATTTTCTTTGGCGAATCTATGAAAATGACTTTTGAAATGATGGAAATTTTGAAGAAAAAGGGTTTTGAAGCTTAATAATGGTGTTGACCAAAAACATATATAAATTTTTGAAAAATCTTTTTATTTAAATTCTATTGCTACCGGATGGTAGCTTTTTTGTATGCTATTGGCCAGTAACTATGAAAAAATAGCCAATTGTCTACTAATTTGAAAAATCCTAATGCCATTTGCCATTTTACGAATATTCTTCCCTGCAAAAATACCTGCTCGAAATGATTTTTTCATTTGCTTCAGTCTTTTGATGTTTCCACATATTTTCCAAAACAGAAATCACCTCAAACTCAAAGTGTTAAATATCTTTATGAATGGCGAGGGTGTTGCTAGCACTGAGTAACATAGTACGGAACCAATGATGTGTGCCACCTTCATCACACCGAGTCTTGACGTGGACTGTCCTGGGTTCTTCATAGCCTGCAAAACATAATCTACAAATGATTTTTGGCCCAACCTCATTGATAACTGAGCATGGAAAAGGTTGGTAGCAACCTATTTGAGAAGCTTGTAATTCTTGATCCTATCAGCAAATCTACAAATGATCCTTGACCCAACCTCATTGATAATCGGGAATGGAAAAGGTTTGGTAGCAACCCATTTGAGAAGCTTGTGATACTTGATCCTGTCAGATAAGGGACATTGTCTAATTTCAAGCAGTTGCTTAAGCTTTTTGATCAACCACAATCCCATAATATGATAATATATTAATATCCCTTATAAGCATCTGTGAATTTTGGTACTATCATCAATAAGAACCAATTGCTTAAGATTTAGAATCAAGATCATCCACAAGCCCATAATATGATAATATCCCTTATGAGCATCTGCCAGGGATCAGAAATTGAAAATCATCTCATTTTTCCACCTAAATAGTTCTCTCATAGGCCTTCCCTCCTTGAGGTAACCTTGGAGCTCCTCCCAGCCACTAAAGATCCATCTACCTCTTTGGATGATTTCCCATCATGCTCTAAAGGAGCGGCCATTGGAATACTTTCAAAGACCTGCCATAACATAAAGTTCATGATACAGACCCTGGGGAAGAGAGTAGCAATATTCAAGACCTTACAGCCATTTATCATTTTCCTTCAGAGGTCTTTGGCTTCATCACACCCAAACAAATGCTATAGAACCAAAACCTCGAGAGACAATAGGGAAGAAAAGGGAAAGGGAACATCTCAAAATCCAAATGCTGAGCAATTGGAAAAGTGAGGAACCAATTCTTCAGAGTAGAATTATGACTAATAACAGGACCCTTGAGCATGGGGTCAGACCATCTAAACTCAAGAAGTTTCTCGTCTCGTAAACTTGACTTCTCACAGACTTCCCAGAAGACATAATACCGGGACTATAACCATGGATATTTAGTGTAGAGCTACACCCCATGCCTAAAAAGTAAAAATCCACTCCCAAAAAGAAGAGAGATAATCCAAAGAAGTTTGCACCTAAGGCCAAAAATATTTCCAAAAGTAGGGCCGAAGTGAACCCAAAAAAGCATACCTTTTTAAAACCCCACAATAAAATTCAAAGCAGCACCGAGCTCTGAGAAAAGTTTTACAGTGAAAGACAACATAAGAGAGAATGAGCTCATCCATCACCATTCCAAAGGGAAGCCCAAAAATATCAGAGAAAACTTAACCCACCAAGAGGACCATCTCATGCTGATGATAGACTTCAGGGAAACCATGGAGGTAAAAGAATTGAAAGAAAAGACAGAAATCCCAGGAAACTAGAAGAGTTAAAATTTCACTGAAAAGGCCTTATAAGGTGATAAGAAGGCCTAGAGTTTGGGGAAAGGAGTATAGGAAAAAAAAAACTAACAGACATCCAAGAGGGATGGGAAATAACATGCCTTGAAGAGATGTTGCAGAGCTCTCATGTCCTCGCTCTGAAAATGCCAGTGCTGGAAATCGCAGTAAGGAGGAAGAGGAGGAGAGACGAGAAACCCCATCACACATGAGAGGGAAAGAGGTGGCATGGGGAATTTAGGTGCCATGCAAAGTAATCACTAGCATGGACAACTAAACCAAATAACTCTCAGAATATTTTGATTACAATTAATTTTGGATAAAAAGGAGACATTTAGGGAAAAGGTCAAGGGAAATTAAATTCTCAACAGGGGGATTTCCAAGGGAGGATCATACCTTTGGGCCATCACTATCAAAAAAGTAGACACCCACGTTTTCCAGAAAATCAGCCACATGATTCCTAGCTCTCTTAATGTGTGAATAGGAGGCAAAAGCAATCTTGGACGCCAATTCATCACTCCATGAATGATAATTTTGTTTAGTTTCCAGTGTTTACACTCTTCCTTGGAGATGGAGTTTATTAGTCAAATCGCTTTCCACCACTATTCTTGACAAACCTTTTTCCATGGCAATTTTCAGCCCTTGCCTCAATCCCTTAGCCTCTTCAACCTTATTCCAGGTGCATCCAGGGACTTCATAAACTATTGTTTTGGATGCTCATATTTATTCCAAATTAGAATTTGGGGAATCTCCTCAGCCTGAGCTCCTTCCAAATCGATAGTTACCTTATAACCTTATTTTACCACATACTACCCCAACTTAGAGCCCATCTTTATCTGTAGACTGTAGTGTTTGAGAAGTGGAATGGAAAGAGAATATCATCAACTTCTTTTGCAGCAATCATTGAGTACATCAATTTTGAAGGTTGCTCAGTTGATCCAGGGATAAGAGATAAAAATGCAGATCCGTGCTTCTTCCCAAAAGAGAGCTCTATCTCCATAGCCTAAATTCCACTGAAGGAGAGGTTTTACTATCATAAGGGAGAGTAATCAGATTCCACATATGTTATCCTTTGGGATTATGTTGAACTGTGAAGATTCTTCCAGGGAACATTAAATCTATGTATTTTATGCACAAGACACTGCTCCAAAGGAAGCTTCTTTAGAATAAATCCTCCAAATTAATTTAGTCCCCACGACTTAATTCATTTTCTTTTGGTTGATTCTGATTTCTGGAGCACCCCAAGCTTTCGCTAGGCATACCTTCACCCATCTTACTAGACTCATTCTCTTGTTCACTTCTCTCTCATTCCATAAAAAGTTATTTTTGATAGTTTTGGACCTTTGGTTGAGGATTTCACTTTAGCAGGAATTGAAATAATTGACACCATATAGATTGGCATGGCCTGTAAGTTGTAACGTTGCTTTATGCAAGTGCATTATTCCTGCTAGAGACGGCCACTTCCATTTATATCTTGTCAACTTAATCAACAACCTATCCGCCATGCCCTTCCAAAGGGATGCAAAATTCCTACCTTGAAAGAGGGGGACACCTTGGTATGTACAAGGGAGATACCGTGGATTCATATCCAATGTCCTACACATTGCAATTTGGAGGTTTATTTATGTAGAAAAGAATTATACTTTTTAATTGCTCTTATTTATCAACAAACCATAGGATTTTCATAGAGGTCCAAAGCATCTTATAACTGATGGGCCTCAGAAAGAGATGTCAGCCATGCCATACAAGTGTGATCTACAAACTGAAGGTGATAGATTTATAGAATCTCGTTTGTGATAGGTGGATCCTTACAGAAGATTTTAGGTAGCTCAGCCACCTTCCCAAAACTTCAACCATGATTATGAATAAATAGGGTGATATATGAAATCAATGTTTCAAAATTCGAGAAACACAGAAGAAACCAGCAGGTTCATTCCTTGCCAAAAAAAAATTTGGGGTCAAGATGCAGCTATTAATCCATAGCCTCTATGCATTACTAAAACCAAACTTTGGTGACATGGCATCTAGGAAAGACTAATTTATCAGGTCATATGCCTTATTCATATATAGCTCAATTAACTCAGTCCCCTCCTTTTGGGACTTGACAGAGTTTCTTAGCTCGTGGGATATTACAACCCCTTCAAAAATATGTCTTCCTTTTTCTGACATTAGTTTTGGTAAAATGTGTTTCAGTGTATTGACAACCAACTTTGAGATAATCCTGTAGATCATGTTATATAGCTATGTAGGATGGAATGCATCAAAGAATTGGGCATTTTCCTTTTAGGAATTAGCGCTATTACAGTATTTATCAACTCCATCATAATAGTTTTATTCCTATCCAACTCCTGAACAGCCTCAACCACATCTTGTCCAACAATATCACATATTTCCTGAATGAATATAGCCAGGAAATCATCCATGCCTGGGGATTTGTATCTTTGAAAATAGTGAACTGCCTCATAAACCTCCTTTCCTGACACTTTTGAGATGAGGAATTTATTATCTTCTTTAGTGACGATGCTTGGAAAGATGCTTAAGCTTTCCTGTTTCGCCTCTTCATTTCTTCTGTGGTCTTCAGTTAGAAGACTCTTCAAGTATTCGGCCACAATTTCCCTTATTTCTTCTGGATTGCTGATCTCAATCCCTTGCAGCATGACTATCTTGACAATATCATTGTAATTTCTTCTGATGATGGCTAAGCTGTGGAAAAATACTGTACCTCTTTTCCCTTTCTTTAGCCATCTGATCTTGATTTTTGCTTCCAATGAATTTCCTCTTGCAGCAAGACCCTGTTAACTCTTCATTCCGTTCTTTTCTGTGTCCTTTAGATCTTGATTCAGTCTCTAATTTTGGATGAGACCCTGCACTTTCTCAATCTTCGGTTGGAGTTATTCTTTTCATCCTTGATATTCCCGAACTCCAGCTTATTCCTTTCCTGGAGTTTGGCCTTTACCAATCCCAGTTTTTGAGCCATCACAAACATCTTAGTTCCTGTAATTTTTTGTATTCCACCATTCCTTGATTCTGTCTTTCAAGATACCAATTTTATCCACATCAATTCAAATTAGTAACAGGCATGCTTATTTCTCCAACACTTATAGATTCTTTTCCATTCTTTCACATGGTCACACTTCACCGCAAATGCTGCCAAAAACCAGTTTGGCTTTTAAGATTTTCCAACTATTTATCATAAATTTAGTTTTTCAATATTATGAACAAAAGACAATGAGTATTTGGAAAAGGTAGTTTCCAGTTTGTGGGTAATTTGAGATATAAGCATTCTGGTTCTCCCCCCCAAAATTGTCAAATATAGTTGAAAAATGTTTTATCATGTGGATACCATCTCTTAAAAAGCATTATTTCCTTAACTCCAAAAATTCACACAGTCCTTTCTACTAATCAATGCCCTGATTTTGTGTGCAGGTTTTCTTTTCAGTTGCCATGATTCTTGGGGACAGACTTTACAATTTTTTGAAGATTTAGTTTCTTACTTTCAAATCCATATATAGAGTATGAAAAAAAATCTAATTGGCGGCAATAATGGTAAGAAGTTGCAAGCTCTTTTTTAGATCCAATGTTGTATAACATCTTAGTTATTTGTTTATGTATTGTTAGGTACTACACTGTTTGGAGGTAATCAAATGGCATACTTCTGTCTATTTCTCACTGTAAGAGAGTGACAAAAAATAAGCACCGAGCCTCTTCTTATTTGAATTTGGGTCCACAATTGTGAATGCAGGTATTATTGTTTATAACGAAGACCTTTCACCAGAGGAGACAAAAAGAAATCATGTATTTCTGAAGGACATAATCCCTCTATGGGTGGCTGAAGGTGGCTATGTGGGTTTTTCTACTATGGCAATGATAGTAGTACCCATCATCTTCCCCTCCTTATCATGGTACCATATAATGGCATGCTTTGTTGGAGGCCCAATTCTTTCCTTTTGCAATGCATATGGTGCAGGGGTAACAGATTGGAACTGGGCAACATCATATGGGAATTTGGGCTTGTTCCTTTTCGCAGCTTGGGTAGGGAAAGAGAAAGGGGGTGTGATTGCAGGATTGGCAGCCTGTGGTGTGATGCTCCACATAGTTGGAAGTGCCTCTGATCTGATGCAAGATTTCAGGACCGGTTACCTCACACTTTCAAGTCCAAGATCAATGTTTGTAGCTCAGTTGGCAGGGGATGCAATGGGTTGCATAATAGGGCCTCTCACTTTTTG
The DNA here is from genome assembly GCA_019776745.2 of Taxus chinensis. Taxonomy (NCBI): domain Eukaryota; kingdom Viridiplantae; phylum Streptophyta; class Pinopsida; order Cupressales; family Taxaceae; genus Taxus; species Taxus chinensis. The sequence goes on along the minus strand of JAHRHJ020002763.1, from coordinate 23,787 downwards.
GCTACTCTGGCAGGCATATAAGATTGGTGATCCCAATGGCCCCTACAGGACACCATTTGTTGTGATTTACAGAGAGATGGCCATCACTGGGGTGCAGGGTGTTTCTTCATTGCCCAAATACTGTGCCTCATTCAGTTGTGCTCTATTTGCAATCTCCATTCTCATGAGCTTTGTTCGTGACATCCTTCCCAAGAGAATAGCAAGAATGTTACCCGTTCCCATGGCCATACCCTTCTACTTAGGAGCATACTCGGCTATTGATATGTTTATTGGAGGTCTAGTAGTATATGCATGGGAGAGGTACAATCCACAGAAGGCAAAGGACTTCATGTATGCAGTGGCATCAGGATTTATATGTGGAGATGGAGTGTGGACCATTCCTGCTTCAATTTTGGCTCTTGCCAAGATCACCCCTCCTCTTTGTATGATGTTTGTTTCCTCCCCGCAAGCTGCATCTCTCAAACACTGACCAGGGGAAATTTGTCTTGAACAAGTTGATTCTAATGGAAAAACTGAGACTCACCAAAAATAGATGTATTTTTTATTGAAAATTAATAGATCTATTATTAAAAGCCATTCTTTATAAATTATGTTAATATAAATTTATTAAATCCTTCCATTGATTTATTTAAGAAGTATGGAGAGTGCTAGAAAATGAAGAGACAACTTTGGCTCTCTTAAGGTTTTTTCCCATGCTAATAGTACATCTTCTATTATTTCATATTTTGCTCGAGCCTTAAGTTGCATCCTTCGGTAATCAACCCGCTCTTTTTCGGCAGTGATCCCCTTTTATAATGGTCTCTCAACCATCTATAAATATTAATGTTGCTAGCGGTGGTGACGATGGCTCTAAAGCGCACAAGTAAATTTGTTCCGAAAGTTTAAGACGAGATAATGACCCTAAAACCCCTCCCGATGTTGTTATAGCTACTGGGTTTATTGATCACGTGGTTAAATATTATAGCAACAATTGTTTGATAGCCTACTTCTATGGACGTATCCCTTCAGAATCCTTCCTTCAAGGATGGATCAAGAGTCACCGAGAGTCTAGTGGTATCTAGGTCACTGGTTTTCGTAACCTTGCCAAGGGATTTAACCTATTATCTTTCTGTGAACCTTCTCAGGTTCAAGCTCAATTTTCGTGCGCTGCATGTTGGCATCTAGGTAACACCTTACTTGTGCTTTCACGTTGGACTCTTGATTTTAACCCCTCTAGTCAAGTGTCACTTAGGATACATGTTTGGGTGGAGTTGTCTGGTCTTCCCATGTAGCTTTGGTCTTTTTTGAGTGAAATAGTCCGACCCATTGGTGGAATTATTTGTTAAGATCCTGAACGTTTCTTTCAAGCGTTCCCTCATAAATAGGTTTTTGTTGAGGTGGATCTTGCCAAGGATCTGTGGTACCATATTGACATTCAGGTTGGTTCCACATGTTTCTCCCAGAAAATAATGTATTTTTAGCATATAGTGGCCCTAGGCATGAAACACATTTAATGAAGACTCCAAAAAAATGTGTGTGTACAGGTGTTTGTGTGTGAGCATTAATTGAGTCCTTATCTCTAATGTATGCTAGAATCCACTAAGATAGATCTCATTTCCCTCTTTTATTTCATTATTAATTCTCAACTAGCATTCTGTTGCATGAACCACTTTGGGTCTCCAATAGTGAATGAGTTTTTTTGGACATATTCACTTTAATCAATCAACTGGAAACAAATAATATTAAAATATGATTCGAAACTAAATGTATAAGATAAAAATTTGTTTTTTTGCAAGTAGTTGTAAAGTTAACAATCCTACATGACATGGAATGAGGGCAATGGCACTCCCTGAACTTAGGGTGTTCACATATTGGTTCTTCTCCCTTATAAAAGAGTTGCATCTCATATATTTAGGGATATTGACTTAACTACTTGATCTCCCACAAATCTCTCCTACTTTGTTATTTACATGAGTTTTTTCAGCCTCCAACAATTCGCTTGCATAACAAATACATTTCCAAATTAATATCTACAATATGTCCCTATAAGGTCATTCACTCCTAAAATATCCCACTCTTAAGAATAATATCACTCATAAATGTTTAACTTACATTGATTTATTATTTACAACTCAATGTACACACTCTCATTGGTATTATTTCTAAACACAAACTAACGTGTATTTATAACAAAAGTGGAGTACTAAATCTCTAAAATACCCCCAGTGCGAATTTGGGAGGAAAATATCTTGTACTGGAGCTTCCATCTTCTATTTCCTCCAAGTTGTTTGATTTTAGAAATGTGTTTATAACCATCCCCCTCATAATGCAAAATATGTGGATGTCAACTACTCCGTATAGTGCATCTAATTACCTTTGGCAATGCCTCCCCTTCCTAATGTGGTGCGGAAAACTCATTTACAAAATATTCTTCTAATTGCATGCTCCTCTTAAAAATCGAAACCCCCTCGTAATAAACTTTAAAATGATTCATCCTAAATACATTTGACCAAAACATTCCTATGAGGTGGTGCATGAAGGGTAACAACCACTTGGCCATCGAAACACTTTACCATCCTAGATAAAAATAGCTAACCAATTGGGTCATTTAGGATTGACTCAAGCTCATCCAAGGAGGCATTTAAGTTTAGGGTTCAAAATCTTTAGTCAATGTCATAATAGGATGGATTTGAGAGGAGAAGGGCTCCAAAATAATCAAGTGTTGGGTGCTCGAGGTATGGAATGTCAAGAAAAATAATACTACCCTGGTAAGGAGATTGGTCTAGTTTCCAAGTAGGGAGTGTTGAGTAGATGTTCTAATATGCTAAGATCAAGGCCATATATTGGTAATGTTGTAGGGCCAAGATGTTGAGACTTGGAAACAATACACCCATAGCAAGTTCACCAAGATCATGTAGGGGTCTTCATGATGGAGAATCCTAGTGTTGAGATGAGTATGTCAATATACCTTGATCATTCGAGTCCGTGATGAAGGTATATTAGGAACCAATTTAGTTGAATACATGAGAGATCATTGTTTCTATATTTTTAGGATCCACGAGGCAAGTTGAAGTGTTCATTGAGTTATAAAACCAAAGACTGATCCAAGTTGGCTGAGGCTTGTCTATTGAAAAAAATGATCTTTAAAGCAATGTAACCCAAGAGCCTTAAGTTGTCTAAGCCACCATGTGTAGCTTTGAACTGATGCAAAGATTGGTCTCTAACGTGAATTGGATCAGAGCACATATCTGAATTAAAGTAAAGATTTTTATTTTTAATTTTAAAAAATCCTTTCATGAAATGCTCATTAACTTTGTTATTCTAATCAAACCTTCAAGTGCAAATATTTGTAACAAAATTCATTCAAACTAGATGTAAAAACCTACAAATAAGGAATTGTGCCAAAAAAAGAGTATGGTTTTTCTCTAAAGATAATTTTTCATCTTTCCTGACATTTTTGGATGTTTAGAATCAAATATCAGTGTGAATTGCATAACATGGAGCTTTTCCCAAGTGTGGGACCTTGCGAAATCAGAAAAGCTCTCCGGATGAAGGCACAATTCCTATTCCTCTATTCAGATGCACACAATGAAACACAGAGGGTTTACTCAAAAACCTAAACTAACTTTCCAAGGATACAGGGAGAGAGAAATGCATAAAAATAAAACCTAAACTACAAAGGTGATTCACCGAGGAATGAAGAACACCTATGTCTTGCCAAATAAACACAGACCATAAAATGCAATGCACAATCATATGCACAGGTAGCCAAAATGCAACAAGAAAGATCGAAAGATGGATGCACAATGAATACATGAGAGGATTTAGAGTTCATCACAGACATGCATATATTGCTCCAAGGGTTGATACAATACACTACATTTTAAATGCCAAGAGGCAAAAAACGTTGCATTACAGTTTTATGTGGGAGGTTTGAACTTCCACAAATTCACCTGCCAAAGAGAAGAAGGGAGGAGGCACAAACAAGAATGTTCTAACCTTTAGAAATACAGCCCCTCCTTACATTTTATAGGAGGAATGAGAGAGGGAAGAGAGAGGAAATTCCAAATCTACCCCAACCACCTCTAAAACTGCATTTAATTCATCTCATTATGGTGGTAGGTAAGAACCCTAACAAACCTAAAAATGGTGAACCATATTTTGCATTTTAAAGAATGGACATATTTTTCCCACCCAATTAAAATATCCAATCGTAGTTGGATAGAGGACCTCATAATTTGTTGTTCGTGAATTCCAACCTTGTATTAATCCGAGCTCCCTATTACCAAGTTATGGCCATCTGAATATCTGGGTTCAGGGTCTACTTCCATCAGTGCATCAAAATTTTGCGCCTCCTGGGTGCACCTTGTTATAACACATCCATCCTATGTTCGAATGTGTACCCGATACGTGCGCCAAATGAATTTTTCCATTCCGACACTCTGTCGGGTATACACCCTTGACATGTGCCATAGGCAGGACTTTTGCCATGAGAACACTCTGTGTCATGCGCCCTTTCGACATGCCCCAAGGCGCGGCTTTTGCGACATGTCGAAACTCTGATGTCATGCCCCTTTACGTGCACCAAGGTGTGAATTTTTCCATGTCGACACTCTTTGTGTCATGGTTTTGAAAGCCACCCGACATGTGCCAAGGAATGAATTTTCCCATGACTTGACACTCTGTGTCATGTGCCTTTTACGTGCGCCAAGGCAGACTTTTGCCATGTGGACACTCTATGTCATTCACTTTTACCGTCAAGTCAATCCGGCATCAAGAAACTTCCTGTTTGATTTCCTTGGTACCCGATATTCTTCACATGTGTCATCATCACAGGGGGAAATATTTAAAACAATATACTTTGCGGGCCACAATTGAAAAATAAATATAAGTTCTTATGTTTGACCTTATTTCATCACACAATAAGCAAAAGTGTACACTGAAAGAGTATGTGGCCTCTAAGAATTAGTGACGAACTTCGAGGAAAATGGATATTTTACATCTTTCCATCATATTATTTAAAGCTATTACATGCTTAGATAAATCAAATAGTACATTAGTAAAAAGGAGATAATTTTATTGTCCCGTAAACAATGTGGAACCGGCTTTTATACAATTCAGGCAATCAACATTAGAGTCAAAGAGGGACAAATGAAATTGAGACAAGTTTTTATAATTGCGTCACTTGTGAAAGTAAACAATAATTATATTCAAGGATTCAATAGAGAGTATCTCGTTTTTTTGTTTGATCACACAAACCATAGAGCCAGGTTTGAAGACCAATATGGTCACAATTTAACATAATTCAGATACAATCGTAATTCCCTATAAGTTTCTCAGAATATAAACATTGAATGGTCAGTGCATATCCCAAGTTGAACCAAATAAAATTTTACCAATGGAAAATTTCATCAAATGTATATCTTGAAAGAGTCCACTTATAACCATTTTGGAGTTAGGAAGTGCATCAACTGAATTGGTTAACTTTTTCTGATAACGAATAAACTAGAAATAGTTTTGAAGGACATAAATTTCAATGCACAACAAGTTGTTAAAAGGATGAAATAATGATTTCAAGATTGAACAAGGTACAATCAAACACATAGCAAGGGTGCTCAGTGATAAAATTATGTGGGATTCAATTTTCTCTACATCTAGCTAGGAATAGATTCAATCTATTGTAATCAATACATGGATTTTTCCTTACTACTATGCATATGCAACACATATTCTATCAAAATAATTCGAGTATTCAAGCCCTCCTAAAATAATTTATATCATCAGGAATCCATAATAGTATAAATACTGAATATGTCTAATTTTTTAAAAAATTTACATCATGGTTATGAACGAGCTAAAATAATAATAAAAATAATATCAATAAATTATAACATGGATGATAAGTTTGTATGGAAAACATTAATCGTAGCAAGATGCTCAGTTGCAAAACCGCTTCAAGAATATAAACAATGGCTTGGTGAATTGATTTAGCCATATCATAGGAAACAAAGTTCTATCCTGAAATAAACCATATCCATTTTTTTGCAAAGAAAGTAAGAAATGTTTTTGTAAAGATAGTTTTGTGAAGAGTCTTAATTGGACCAGGCCTACGGATTCCTCCATAACAAAATAATAATAATTTTTAGCCCAAAAAATTAAGAATAGAAAATCAAATACAATTATATTCACCTCTACTAGATACACTATTCAGACTATTATAAAAAAATACATTAACCTTTTTGTCAAACAAATTTAACACACCTACAGGAATCTGGAGCTACATCAATAATGGGTACCAATAGGAAAAATCTAATAGGTGCTTATAAATATTGTAAAATTTTCTTTTAGCTGCAAAAAGAATCTCAATGGAAAAAATTGTATGCACTGAAATTTATGTTACTATACTATAAGATCTAGAAATGGCTTGATCAATATTAAAATGCCCAAAAATATTATTCAAATAAAGAAATAAAATTACCACATCTCAAAATAATTTTAAGCCAGAGCTTACCATTGCTGGCGCCCTAGAATCGAGGTTGCAAAAATTAATCTCCCAAATAGTTGTTTCACGAATAAAGAAGATTACGACATTTTTAGAGATACAACCCCATTGTTGAAGTAATGGAAAATTTTGAGAAAAATAGATGTTTGAAAAGAGTCATAATTCAAATGTAAAGTAGGGAAGTCATGAATCTTCCAATATAGAGCTTCCAATATCACACAAATTGTGGTGAATCATGGTGAACCCATTTTCTCAAACCCTCATTTGCAAAGAGGTGGCTCATCTCAAATACAGCCTAAATTTAACAAATCAAGGCACTCAAGTTCAAATCAGAAAAATGAGCAATTTTGGGTTCGATAGATATGTTGCTCAGAGAAGACAAGAATGTCATTCTTCGTAAATGACAATCATCATGCATAGAAGTTCTAGGAGAAAAGTGCTATGAATTTAAATGTAAAAGATTTGCAGTGAAGAAGATGTCTTTTGAAACAAAAAGTTATCCATTGAGTTGGAAGTAAGGCATGTTACTCAAAAAATGGTTGTTTTTAGTCATGTTCAATCCTCACATCCCTGGAGTTCCAAAGAAGAGCTCGAATGGAATAATGGCAGCACACCTTCAAGAATCTTGCATAGAGAGATTGAAAATGAATAGAATGGATAGGAAATATACCATTATCAGTGGGATGATAAAGCCTCGCATGACCAAAAAAATAGCCCATGATTCGAGCTAGGAAGATAAATAAACTTGGCAGTCATATAATTTTTAGTATGCATTCAAGTCAATCAAAGAGAAATGAAGATTAAATAACTTCAGTTCTTGAGTTGTCTTTACCTAGGTCTATCAACCAACCTTGTGTTACTCGACCCAGGAGTTACAATATCAATGACAAAGACCATATTTATCTAATGTTCTCTTAAATCAATAATAAAGCCAAAATGTATGCAACCACGATGGGTTGAGACTCTCATTAAATGTGATTGCATAACATGGAGCTTTTCCCAAGTGTGGGACCTTGCGAAATCGGAAAAGCTCTCCGGATGAAGGCCGGCTCCTATTCCTCTTTCAGATGCACCGATAAAATGCAGAGGTTTACCCAAAAACCTAATCTAACTACCAAGGAGACAGGGAGAGAGAAATGCATAAAAATAAACCTAAGCTAAGGAGGTGATGCACCGAGGAATGTTGAACATTGCTTTGCAAATAAACACAGACCATAAGATGTAATACAACACCATGCACAGGATACCAAAATGTAATGAGAGATCAAAATATGACAGCAATAAATATCATGAGAGGGTTTAGAATCAATCACAGACACATATTCATTGCTCAAGGGTCGATACAGTACATTGCAATGGCCAAGAGGCAAAAAACGGCATTACAATCCATGTGGGAGGCTTGAGAACTCCACAAATTCTCTTGCGAGCAGGAGAGAAGGGAGGATGCAAAGCAAAAATGTCCAACCTTAGAAAAATAGCCCCTCCTTTACATTTTATAGAAGGGAAAGAGATGGAGAAGTGAGAAAATCGAGATTTGCCCAACCACCTCCAAGACTGCGCCTAACTTCCATTCATCATGGCGGTAGGTAAGAACCTCAACGACCCAAAAATGGCGAACTGTCATATTTCCCGCGTCAGGTCCGTTCCAGTCGGGTTCGGGACTCTCCTCTGCATCCGCATCGGGCTTGGAGGACACCGCGGCATGTGTTTGATGTTCGTGCTTTCCCGAAACCCGCATCCGCCGCTATTACCAAATTTCCTTTGTTTTCGGGTTCGGGGGTGTAACTTTTTATGCATCGGGTTTGGGAGGTGGCGCAACATGTTTTCGCCCCATGCTTTTCTGACTTGTTCGCCCGACCCGGAAACCCGATTTGCCTTGCTGTCGGGTTTTGAAGACCCTTCCGACATGTCCTTCCTGAATTTTTCTTCTAACCCCTCCGAAATTATAGTTTGTGTCGACATGTCAAATTGTTTCCCGACATGCTTCTCCGCCCCAAACCCGAACCCGATTTCTTGCTCGTGGTTTTGGAGGACCCTTAGCCTGTATCTTTTCTTTGGCGTGAATTTTTTGGATGTCAACCCTACATGTTGTTTTAAGTGTCTCTGACTTGTTTTCCTGATTTGCTTTGTTATCTATATTTACCCGGGGGGGTAAATATATACAACAATTTGGTGACTCACGGGGTTACCTGCCTACTAGGTAGAAGATCAATGGCCTTTTAGCGATCCATTGGGCACGGAGTCATAAGCAATAACCTGAAACCGATCTGATACCAAAAACTCCTTCTCCGAGAACACGCTGAACTGTAGAAAACCAACCCAGGAGCAACAAAACCTGTGCCAAAGCACTTAGGGAAACTGAAACCTAACTACAACAAGACAATGTGCATACGCACTTAGAGGAATTGAAATCTAGGCTAATATTTACAAGGGTAGAACTTTTCTCTTTTCAGTAGCAATGTTTAAGATAGATTCCGTTGACCGGAATTGGGAGTTCTTCTCCGTCCAATGTAGAAAATTGGAAGGCATTGCTATTCTTACATCCCGTGACCATGTAGGGGCCACTCCAAATGGCATCAAACTTGGAATGCCTTCCCGGTTTTTCCCGATTTGCATCCCATTTCAGAACTAAGTCCCCTTCCTGGAAGGTCCTTGCTCTTGCTTTCTTATCAAACCATCTTTTCACTAAGGCCTGATCTTTCTCGATCGTTTGAGCTGCATGCTCTCTAATTTCTTCCAATTCCATCAACTCTGCATACCTAGCCTCCATTGGTTCGAACTCAGCCAACTCCAACTGCTTCATGAACTCCAATGCAGGCAGTTCTAATGATATAGGCAATACTGCCTCTTTTCCATAGACCAACTTGTAAGGGGAATTACCTGTAGACCTCTTTGGTGTTATCCTGTCAGCCCACAATGCTGATTTTAGCCTGGTATGCCATGTTCTTTGATTTTCATCCAGAGTCCTCCTGATGATTCTTAGAAAATTTTTGTTCGTGGACTCTGCCTGTCCATTACCCTGCGGGTAATAATTTGAAGAGGTGCTCAAATAGATTCCATTCTTGATAGCCCATTCTGTAATCTTGGAACCTATGAATGCCAATGCATTATCTGATATGATAGTGGCCGGCACACCGAACCTGGTCACTATTCCTTCATAAAAGTCTAGTATATTAGACTCGTTTGCCTCTTTGAGCGCTACTGCTTTAGTCCACTTGGTGAAATAGTCCGTTGCCGTGAGAATCCACTTGTGGCCTTGGCTTGAGTTTGGGTTGATGACCCCGACGAAGTCCAATCCCCATTGCATAAATGGTTGGTCAACCAAAATTGGGTGCAATGGAAGTGCTGCTAGTCTTTCTTTGCTGTGAAGAGTGCACATTTCTTGCACTTTCTTATCCATGTATAGCAGTCACTGAACACTGTGGGCCAATAATACCCTGCTTTCATTATCTTGAGAGCTGTTACTCGTGGGGAAAAATGCCCTCTGGAATCTCCATCGTGAAAATCTCGTAACACCCTCTCAATTTGACCTGTCCCAATGCACCTCAATAGAACTCCATTGATGTCCTTTTTGAACAAAACACCATCAACAAGCACATATGGAATGGCTTGTAATCTAAAGTATCTCCTCTTTGCTTTGCTCATTTCTGGAGGGCATAGGCCTGTCTGTAGGAAGTGTATCACATTTTGAGTCCAACAAGGAGTGGGCACATCATCATTTTCATGTTCTTGACCATCCTGTAGTACTAAGACAGTCTCTTTTTCATCACCTGCTTCAACTTGTTGACTCAAGGCTAGCTGTTCACATAGTCCCTTTCCACGTACTAGCTTTGTGACCTTGATCTCGATGTCATATTCCATGACACGAGTGATCCATCCTGCACGCTTCTCATTCAGATCCTTGTTTAGAAGGAAGTCCTTGACTCCCGCATGGGAGACCAACAATTGGATCTTGTTGTTCGAGACTAGGTGCTTGAATTTCTTTAAACTCCTGATCACTGCAAGGACATGCTTTTCAATGAAAGAGTACCTAGTTTCATATTCCTCCAAGCCTTGACTGAAGAAAGCAACTGGTTGTTCTAATCCTCCTTTGTTTTGTTGTACCAGGATTGCAGAAATTGTGTCTCCACCACCGAAGGCATATAGCATGAAATCCTTGGAGAAGTCTGGATTGACAAGAGTTGGGGCTTGAGATATAGCCTCTTTTATTGCCTCAAAACTTGCCTTGCCTTCAGATGTCCACTTAAATGCCATGCTCTTCTTTAACATCAGCGTTATTGGCTTTACGAGAGCTGCAAAGTTTGGAACAAACCTGCGGACAAAATTGATCCTTCCTAAGAAGCTTTGAAGAGCCTTCTTGTGACTTGGCAATGGCAATGCTTGAATTGCTTCAACTCTTTCTGGGTCAATCGTCAACCCTTCCTTTGAAACAATATGGCCTAGAAGTTTTCCCTCGTGAGCCAAGAATATGCATTTTTTGGGATTCAATGATACCCCAAATCTTCTACACCTCTGAAATACTTGCCTTAGATGAAAGAGGTGATCCGCTGCATTTTTTGAGAATACAGTGATGTCGTCAAGATATATTAGAACTATTTTATTGATCAACCCCTTGAATGCCATATCCATTGCCCTTTGGAAGGTGGCTCCAGCATTCGATAGCCCGAATGGCATCTTCTTGTAGGCATAGGTCCCCCATTTGGTGGTGAAAGCCGTCTTGAATTGGTCATCTTCTTTCACCATCACCTGATTATACCCTGAGTAGCCATCTAGGAGAGAGAATCTCTCTGAACCAGATACTACTTGCAATATTTGTTCCATTGAAGGGAGTGGGTAATGATCTTTGAGAGATGCCCTGTTGAGGTCTCGGAAGTCCACACACAACCTAATTTCTCCGCTCTTCTTCCTGACCGGAACCAAGTTCGCAACCCAGCTTGAGTGCTTGATCGGGAATATAATGCTTGCCTCTATTAGCTTGTTAAGCTCTTTCTTCATTAGAGGCTCAATGTGAGGGTTGACTGGTCTCTGCTTCTGTCTGATGGGCTTAGCATCTGGATCCAATTCTATGGTATGTTGTGCCAAATTTGGATTGAATCCTCTCAAGTCTTCATAGCTCCAAGCGAAGACATCTGGAAATTCTTGGCAAAGTTGTATGAAATCTGATTTCTCTTGCTCAGTGGCCACTTTACCAATTTGAAGTGTTTTGCCTTCCCCAACCAGAATTGGCTCTGAATCTTCTCTCTTGACCTGTATGTTAGCCTTTTCCTTACGAAACTGGTCGTTAGGGTTGAAGATAGACTCCAACGTTACTAAACCCTTGGGAAGCTTGTTTGTTCGCAGCTGCACTACTTGATCTCCATACTGCTGCTCTAGCCTATCCTGATTTCTAGCTGAGAATTCAGCTTCTTCTTGCAAGAAATTGACGATCTGTTGATCGTTCTCAAACACCTGCCAGCTTGTGTTATTATCTGGAACTGCTGGCCTTACAACCACATGGATGTGTGGCTGCATTTTTTCTCTTCTGATGTTGTCAACCACATCGAAGGTTGCTCCAACTGCTGCGAGCCTATCCGCGGCTTCATTTTTCTTCCTGGGTATGGACACAATGTTGAAAGCTTCGAAATCCTCAATGAGGTCCCATACCCTATTCTTGTAGCTCTTTAGCAAGTCATTCTTTGTAGCATGTTGTCCCCTAACTTGGTTGACGATTAGCTCGCTATCTCCAAACACCTGCAAGTTCTTTATGCCCCTTTTCCTGGCCCAATGAAGTCCATGAATCAAGGCCTCATATTCAGCTGTGTTGTTTGAACAAGAAAACTGGAAACGAAAAGCTGAATAATACTTGATGTCTTGTGGCGAAATCAACATTGCACCACCTCCAGCACCTTGCCTGCTTCTCGAACCATCGAAGAATAATTTCCAAACTTTGCTTTCATCTCTTTGTTCAGGCTGAATGATGTCGAGAATGGGTGAATTCTCTTCATGTATACAATACACGCCCAATTCAGATTCTTCAATTTCCTTGTATGGGTCAAATTCATGACTTTTGTTTGCCCATTCATCCAAAGTTAAATCAGGAATTCCCTCGACCTTAGTACCTGCTTCTAGATCACTTGAACACTCCTCCTGATCAAAGGCTGAGCAATTTGCATTGATAGGACCTGGTACATAAGGCTCAATATGGAAATTGGCAATTGATTCTGATCTGATTGTTGCTTTGGCTCCATACCTTGTCCTGAAAATCATGTGTGACCAATCTGCAGATAAATATCCACCGATCTTTGCAGTGAAGTCCCTTGATAAACACAACGCAAAGAGTGGTGGGAGGTCAATTACAGACACATCTTGCAGAACTGTAACATTAGGACATGAATGTAGTGTTAGGCTTAACCCCTTGATGACCCCAACTGTTCCCACTACCATTCCATCTAGTTGCACTACTCCTTTCAGCACTGGCTCATACTTCAGACCCAGTTGATCCGCTATTTGCTTCGGCATCACTGAACTACTTGCTCCTGAATCTATCATGCAGTTGTGTACCAAGTGGTTTCCAATAATCAATGAAACATAGAATGGTGGAGGCTTCAAATTTTTCTTGTCTGGCCCCCATCATGTTGCACTGCATTAGTGAGAACTTTCTCATGTCCCTGGTTTGATACATTTGTGGCAGACCAATTAGCCATTGCAGCTTGCAACAAATCTCGTTGCCCTGGGATCGCCAGTGATTCCCACATGGAAATGTTCACATGTGTCTTCTTCATTTGATCGATGATGTTGAAGGGGGATGAACTGTCCTTTTGCTGCCCCTTACTTGGTGCAACCTTTTCTGGAGCTTGAACGGGTGCATGTGTTGCTACAACAGGTACCTTAGGCTGATTTTGCACATTTGGAGCTATGTTTGGTCTGCTGACCCCCTGTTGTGTAAGAGTGGGTTGAGAAACAACTGGATTAGACGGTTGTCCCTCTACTATGCTTCTCTTCTTTGACCGTGTGTTGGCAGCCACGCCTTGAAAAGGCTGTTGGTTAACTCCACAGAAGTCTTCCGTTTGCCAATTGGCCAATGTGGTTTCTGTCGGAGGTCCTTCTTGTTGCGTTTCTTGCTGCTGATTCCCTTCTTGGCTTGGTTCTTGAGGAACACCAATGGTTTGCACCATCAAGGCCTGATTCAGTGCACCATTGAAACATGCTGACTGATTGTGAGGTAGATTGCAAGGGTAACACCATTCGTACTCCTGTGCCATGTTATTTTGTGTCGGGACCAAGGCTCTTGAGGATGTCGTTGTATTTGGATCATACGGCCGAAATGGCCTGGCAGCTTGAGGTTGTCCTTGGTTTTGGTTTGATTTGCAGCCTGAGGTGGTGGTGGCCTATTCTGTTGGTATGAGGGCCTAGCTTGGTACTGCGCTTGAGGCTGATACGGTCTAGCACTTTGAGCTTGTTGTCTTTTGATAGTCACTAGCTCATTTCCAAGGTTCTGCAGTTGTTTCATGACCTCCTGCAATTCCTTTGAAGTATTTGAAGATGTGGATGCCTCATTATTGCTTTGATTTCTAGGAGTTGGAATGGGATTCAACTCTGGTGCTTGACTGGTTGTAGGATTTCCCATATCTGGATAGAGAGGCATTGGCGGCCTTGGTGCAAGCTTGCCAGCTTGGATCAAACAGTTCTCTGCTCTGATTGCTGTGTCATAGGACCCTGGCAGCGTTGTCCCTCCCATTGATTGGATCATCATGGCTATGTCTGAATTTATAGCCTTCAAGAAATAAAGGAATGCTCCTTCGGCAGTTGGTCTGACAGTTATTGGGATCCTGTCCCATGTCCGTTGGAACCTGAAGTTGAAATCTGCCATTTGTTCGTTAGGAGCCCTTTTGATTGTTGTCAGCTGTTCCAATAAGGACAAATTGTCTGCCCTCTCCCCGAATTGGCTGCAAAGAGCTGAACAAAGTTGGTCCCAATTTGTAATAGATCCTGCTGCTAGGCTCCTAAACCATTGTAAGGCCTTACCTTTGAAAGATGAAGCCAACAACTTGACTGCAACATCCATTTCATTTATTTCGTGGATTGCGCATACATTAGCAATATCCTGGATGTGATCAATAGGAGTAGTATGATTTTCTCCTGTAAAATAGGGGATATTCTTTAGCGCTGCAACTGGAATTTGATTCTGAGCATTTAGGGCAAGTGGACTACTGCCCGTGAAATTGACAAAGGGATTCGGTGGTAGATGCGCCATTATGATTGGCCTAAGAACCCTGGTTGATGCGAGAAAAGGCCTACCAGGTGGAGGTGTAGACAAAGTCCTGTTAGGTGGAGATGGTGATCTTTGTGATCTTCTTCCTCTCCTTCCCCAACCTGGTGAAAGTTGCAAGTGGACAAATAGCCCTTCTTCTCGAGTATAAGACCTTGTCCGAATTCTTCTCATGTGCCTGGGCAACTTGTGCTGCTACACCACTGAACTCTATCCCTTCGGAGTCGCCAGATGTGTTAGAGAACAAGCCTCTAAAAGGCTGGATTTTGCCAAGTTACACACCAAACTTGACGGTATTGAAAATATAATTTGAAATTTGAAGGACCCAGAGGAGACAATCTTCAATCCAGAATTCGGGCCTTGTTGTGCAGCTGCGGATCCCCGAAAAGTGCAGGCGGAACTCAGGTCATGCGATGCAACTCACAAAACCCGAATTGCTATGTGTCGGAACTTGGAACATGTCTGACATCCCTCAAAACCTGAAGAACTGCTTTGATGCTCTTGGATCCCGAAATCCTGAAAATACTGCTGTCGGGGGTAGGACCATGCAATGCATCCCCCGAAACCCGAAACACTACTGCTTCTGCTTTGATGCTCTCGGACCCGAAAACCTGAAATCACTGAAAACCCAAAATTTTGGAAATCAAAATATCAAAAAACTAAAAATACCCTTTTGAAGATTACCCTCAGATCTACCAACTGGTGAAATTTTGACCTGTTTCGAGCAAGATAAACCCTTGAAAATTGATTTCGGAGTTCAGGCTAGGAGGTGCAAAATCCGAAATTTGTAAAAAACTGCGATTTTCTAGCCTAAAACTCACGAAAAATCCTTCGAATCTTGATGGAATGACCTCTTGGTCCCACCGGGCGTGCCAAAACTGTTGGTGTCGAAACGCAGCACCCCTGGGACTCTGCAACGCGATGGGTTGAGAAGTCTCAGTGCGATTGCACAACATGGAGCTTTTCCCAAGTGTGGGACCTCGCGAAATCGGAAAAGCTCTCCGGATGAAGGCCGGCTCCTATTCCTCTGTTCAGATGCACCAATAAAACGCAGAGGTTTACCCAAAAACCTAATCTAACTACCAAGGAGACAGGGAGAGAGAAATGCATAAAAATAAACCTAAGCTAAGGAGGTGATGCACCGAGGAATGTTGAACATATGCTTTGCAAAAATAAACACAAACCACATAGATGTAATACAACACCATGCACAGATAACCAAAATGCAATGAGAGATCAAAATGACAGCAATGAATACATGAGAGGGTTTAGAAAACAATCACAGACATATATATCATTGCTCAAAGGTTGATACAATACATTGCAATGGCCAAGAGGCAAAAAACGGCATTACAATCCATGTGGGAGGCTTGAAAACTCCACAAATCTTCTTGCGAGTAGGAGAGAAGGGAGGAGTGCAAAGTAGAAATGCCCAACCTTGAGAAAAAGCCCATCCTTTACAATTTATAGAAGGGAAAGAGATGGAGAAGTGAGAAAATCGAGATTTTCCCAACCACCTCCAAGACTGCGCCTAACTCCATTCATCATGGCGGTAGGTAAGAACCTCAACGACCCAAAAATGGCGAACTGTCATATTTCCCGCGTCAGGTCCGTTCCAGTCGGGTTCGGGACTCTCTTCTGCATCCGCATCGGGCTTGGAGGACACCGCGGCATGTGTTTGATGTTCGTGCTTTCCCGAAACCCGCATCCGCCGCTATTACCAAATTTCCTTTGTTTTCGGGTTCGGGGGTGTGACTTGCATATGCATCGGGTTTGGGAGGTGGCGCAACATGTTTTCCCCCCATGCTTTTCCGACTTGTTCGCCCGACCCGGAAACTCGATTTCCCTTTGCTGTCGGGTTTCGAAGACCCCCCGACATGTTCTTCCTGTCGGGTTTTCTAACCCCTCCGACATGTATTCATTTCCCTTTGTGTCGGGTTTGATAGGTCCTCCGACATGTTCTCCTGACTTGCTCGCCCGACCTGAGAGGTGCTCAGATCCGTACCAGGCTTCACTGGATTAAAGTGAGAGATAAAGCTTACAAAAGCTTCTTCAAATCCCTTTGGGCTCATATGATCGGGTCACAAGCCTCCCTGATATTGTCAATACATTTGTGGATCATTATACCATGGTTTTTTAGGCGCAGGCGCCTTCTAAAGAAAGTCAAACAACTATGTAGCACTTTGTGGAAGTGGTTCCTTGTAAGTTGTCTTCTCGTGACTAAAAAACATTGTGATGCTCCTCTTTCTTTAGATGAACTCTACAATGCCTTACTTTGTCTTGCTAATGATAAATCTCCAGACATTGATGGTTTCCCTTGCAAAATCTACAAGGAAACTTAGTCAGTGGTTGGTAAGAATCTTCTTTAAGTATATAGAGAGGCTTTGCAAAACCACTCTCTTGGCAATATCATTAACAAGGACAATATTAAGTTTCTTCCTAAAGTTGGGAATCCTAAGCTCATCACTAGTTGGTGGCTTATTACTCTTCTTAATGTCTTTTATAAGATCTTGGCTAAAGCTCTTGCTCTCGGTATTGTTACTTCCCAAGATTGTTTTCCCTGAACAGACTGATTTTGTTAAGGGCGAATATATTCTTGATAATCTCATTGATGTTTGGGAAGGTATAGAGTGGGCTAAAATTTCTCTGCAGTGGGTTATTTTTTTCAAAATTGATTTCGAAAAGGCGTATGATTGGATTGAATGGCCCTTTATTCTTGGCATGCTACAAGATCTTGGATTTGGACTCTAGGTATTATCAGTACTATTAAAAATTTATTTTCTCACACCTCTTGAGGCCTCATCTACTATCAATGGCCATCAATCTAATTATTGGACTTATTCAGATCTATCCAAGGTTATCGTCTTGCCCCTTATCTTGAACTCTTTTCAGTTGTCACTCAACTGATGCTTCTTGGCATATCTTACTTGTAGAACGGCTTAGTTAAAGACGCATTCCACAAATCTTCCTCATTGATCATGCAATCAGTTTGGTTAATAGGGCACTTTATTGCAGATGACTCCTTTCCTCACACTAAGTTGAAATGAGGAATCCTTCGTTGAAGAAGCTTTTTGGTTTTCTTATGTGCTTTTGTTTAGCCTTTGGGTCCAATTATCCAAGTGCTCTTGGTAGACAGACTTGCTTCCCCTATTCCCGATTTGGTTGAAAACTATAAGTTGGCGATGGATCATCCTAGGGAAATAATTCAAATTCCTTTGCCATCACATTTTGCCTTTCAATCTACACCCTTATTATTTTGGCACTTATTGATTGCCCAACAAGTTGGAGCAAAAAGTTGAGCGTTGGGTCTCCAAGCCTTTGTGTTTGGCAAGCAAGTTCTAAGTTTGTTCTAAAATTGGTTCGTTACACCCAATCTACTATGATGCATGTTGGTGCCATTCTAAAGCATGCTTATGACAAACTTAAAAAGACCATTGTGGGATTATCCTCTGGTCTAATCAAATTTTGAGGGTGGGCTTTCCAAAAGTTTGCTTGGGATGTCTGTACCCTCCCACACGACTAGGGTGGTATGGACTTCATTGATGTTTACAAACTTAAGGTCATTTCTCTTTGTGCTAAATGGGTCATCATATGTGTTAAAAGGTCGAACCAATCTTGGAAAATTCTTCTACGAATTGTTTCATTCTAGGTTCTCCTCATGGTAAAAGGTGCTAGAAAAACATTGGGTTACATACCTTGATCATCACTAAAGAACCTGTTAAAATTACAGTACTTTTGTTGTGAAGATCATTTGTAAAGCTTGGAACCTATTAAAAAGTCGTTTCTTCACTGGATTGGGGATGGCTTCAACACTGGGCTCTCATATAAACGATCACAACATTTGGTGGTCCCGTATCTATTTTATTGATAATGTTCCATTTGGTTGAAGTTTTTTGTATCAAGGCGTATCAGGATTGCTCACAAAGGTATCAATTCCATATTTGACCTTGTTTCCCAAAGAGTTGGCTTGATTGGCATGGCATGAAACATATATTTAGTTTGATAGATTCTGATCTTCAGGATTGTATGCTCAAAAACTTCATGGAGTTCATTCTGATGTCATGCTTCATAACGACTCTTTGCAACATCCTTCAGGCCTGGTGGCAGGAATGGTGGAACTTGGATATGCCCTATTTCAACTTTTAACTGACATAATTTATAATCTTCTTGTCTCCTTTGTTTCTAGGATCAACAAACATTAACACAAGCCATGAAATGAAGCCTAACTCCTCTAGTGACCAAAGTTGGCTGTGGGAAACTCAACAAGGGAGAAAAACCCATTTTGAACCCAAGCTTAATTTCTTTCTTTGGTGTCCATAAAGTTACCAGGGATCTTCCGCTGGTTGAGCAGTTAAGTCACATTGGCCTCTACAATCCTAAATTCCCTTGTTGTAGTTGCTACTCAAGTCTTTGAAACAATGTTTTCTGAAACTCAACTCCCAAATTCGGTATAGCCCAATCCTTTAGTAAGCTATGGATTTGGGATACTACTCTCTCTTCATTCCCTTCAACTTAGATTTTTTTATTGGGAATTGATCACTCTCTTTGTTGACTTCCACAAATAATTTTTCTTCTTGTCTTGTTTACATATGTAATTTTTTTCAAGCCACTATTCAATGTTTTAGTTTAAGCAATCTAGAAATAATGCTATTTTTCAGCAATATGAGACAACTTTGGAGCTAACAAATAACAAAGTGGCTATCATGCTCAAGAATTGAGCTTGCAATCCAGGCCCAACTGTAAAAGTGGCGTTTGAATTCAGTGCACTTGAAACATGACCAGTTCTAGATCATTGTGGGAAGATCCTTGTACTATGATTCAGGTTCCTCCATATTGATAAATGTGCCCCTCTTCAACTCCAGCCTCGACTGTCTTTATAGAAGATGCTCTCAAAATGACATATGTCTCCTCCTTAGAGTACTGATCCTTCTGTTCCACCTTTGAGATCTTGAGTTAGACTTCTGCCACCTCAGGGAAAGGCTATGGCTACTCCTCCAACTGGAATTCTCCTCCTTTTAGGAGCCGATTTTGGATTTTACTCCGTCGACCTTCTTGGGGTATCATGCAATTTTTAAATATTTCATTAGTTCAAATTCAAGATGGTTGTGTCATTGATAACTCTCCATTTACTAGGACAGCCGACTAGGCAGACTAGTTTCATGTCAAAGGATGATTCTCTCCCGCCTTTCTACTCCTTGCATGTGCCTATCCTGTGACTTTCTAGTTTTCTATCATTCCTTATTCCACCACGTTTTGTCTCTTCGTGTTGCATTTATGCCTTGTCGAGGGATAAACTTTCCGGTCACCCTCATTGTTGTAACTCTTTGGAATTCATTTAATTTATAAGAGCTTTGTTAAGAAATGTGAAGCTTAAACCAATCAAACAGCTCCACGTACCCTTTTGGTGACAGTCTTTTCTGACTGCAAAGCTAGAACCAATAAAATAGCTCCACTTGCCTTTATGGTGTAAGACTTGTCAAATTGCAATGCTTGACCCAATCAGACAGTCCCATGTGGATTTTTTGTGTAAGGCTTGTTAGATTACTTAAACCAATAGGAAGACTCCATGCCTTTGGATTTGTCAATATTTTATTAACTCTAATGGCCATTGCGACACATAATCCAATAGGGAAGCTCCGCGTATTTTTTTGGTTTCAAAGTTATCAGTTTGCGATGCTTGAACCAATCAGACAGCTCCATGTAACTTACAGGTGTCAGATTTTCAACTCTATGTCAAGATCAAAAATTCATCCAATCAAGAGGCTCCACGTATCTTATCTTTTTCTTCGCAACTTTTGGGCGGACCTGAAATTTTATATATCCTTGTTTATTCCATGTGTCTTCATTTTTTGAGAGTTAAATTATACTGACCTATCTTTAATCTACCTTGCCATGTGTATCATCCATCTTTAGCCATGTGTCCTTGTTTTTTACTCTGTCTACTTGTTTTCACGACCTACAAAAATTTGAACGGACATAACTTTCTTTAGAGATCTCCAAATTACTTAATGTTAGACTCGTTTGAAAGGTCTCTTTGAGTTCTCAAAGACCAATACCTTCACCATCGCCAAAAGCTCTTATATGAATAGAAATATGCTTTTCAAACATTTAGTACATGTTAATCTCATTTGGTTTCTTCGATCTTGTAGCATTCTGAAACCAGTCTTGAACCATCATGAAATCTCATAGACCATTACACGCCATTATCAGACACCTATTGGCATGAAATTTCAATCCTTTTTCATTGACATCAATGAAAACACCAATCAATGCAACATGGTTCAACATGATCTACATCTTCATAATATTGGCATTCAATCACCTATCAAATGGAGGAGTAACTGGAAATGAAATATTGAGACCCCTTTCCATAGTATAAAACCTATTTAGATTATAAACTCCTCTCTCCACAGAATATGCAAGTGGAGTCCTTCAATGGCTACTAGAAATTTAATTCCTCTTAGCAGACGTAGAAAAAAATGTTTTCGAGAGTGTGGGATGTTACCATTGATCCCAAATAGGCTCCTTTCTTCTGGTGTATTCTTCATCAAGAATTGACAATTGGCTTGCGTTTGGTACACCTAGGAGTAACTCACTATGTTTGCTCCAATTTTCATCACCTTGAATCACTTAAGCATATATCTTAGATTTGCAAACATATGCCTAATCTATCTAGAAATGGATACTCACCCACTTTTGGTACTTTTGTTATGAAATGTTCACTTGGAAAACGGTGCTTTTGGGCGACTCGACCTTGATTCCTACAAAATACACACAAATTTGGTCCATATTTTGTCTTGAAATTCTTTTTAGGAAATAAGGGATAAAATATGTAGAATAATCCCTCAGAGAATCGCAACAATAGAAACTAATATGCAGAAAATATTATAGATCTCAAATAAAATTACAGAATAAAATAACACAACACAAAGAGACAGTATTTAACGTGGTTCACCTAATTTGGGCTACGTCCACCAAGAATCACTTACTTAGATTTTATTACAAGCCTCCGCTCTCTCAATAAAATACCCAAATCGGTTTAGAGCTATGCTTAATAAACTCTATAGAATTCACACCCGAATTCAAAACACATCTACAATATGACATTGCTTGTCTCTATATCATATGCACAAGACCCATATAAATAAAACATTTGCTTAAGTAGTTTGATACAAAACTTTGGGTATCAAAACCATGGGCCAAAACTGTGGGTATCATAAACCTATGGTCAAAAATCCCGTGGGTATCAAAACATATGGGTACCGAAAAACCATGTTTCCCGAAATAGTCGGCCACGTTTTAACGGTTACCAAAAAAAAAATTGGGGGCTAATAAACCACCCATGAAAATTTGGGACCGCCATAAAAATACCCGAGTGTAACACATAAAAGTGTACAGTACTTCAACACTCTCTCACATGAAAATAGGCTCCACAAACATAACAATCTCTCACTTGGAGACTAGATTTCAACTCTAAGCAAGCTTCTCAACCCTTTACTGTCATCTACGAAGGCCAACCAAAGTTGAACATAGCTTTAGTTTATCCCTAGTGACGGCCTTGGTCACCATGTCTACAAGATTCTGACTGGTATAAATCTTCTCCAACTTCAACTTATCTTCTTCCAAAGTTGTCCTGATGAAGTGATATCTCAACTGTATATGCTTCATCTTGGAGTGGAAAGCAGAGTTCTTGGCTAGGTGTATAGCACTCTAACTATCACTATACAGTTTACATTCCTCCTGCTTATGCTCCAACTCCTCAAGAAATTGTTGTAACCAAATCATCTCTTTGCTTGCCTCTGTGACAGCAACATACTCAGCCTCCGTGGTTGACAAATCCACCAACTTCTATAGTCATGAAATCCACCTCATTTTTGTCCCACCTACAGTGTAAATATAACTTGTTGTGTTCCTCCTGATCTCTACATCTCTAGCCATAGTCTAAATCTACATAACCACACAAAGTGGTGTCTAATCCACTATAACACAAAACTATCCCCATGGTCCCTCTCAAATACCGAAGGATCTACTTTACTATCTGTCAATGATCTCTACCTAGATCACTCATAAATATACTCACTGTTCCCACTGCATGGGTAATATCAGGCCTAGTTTCACACCATGGCATACATCAAATTGCTAATTGTTAATGAGTAAGGTACCTTGGACATATAGTTTCTCTCTCTGCACTGTCTTGGGACACTACTCCATTTGATAACTTAAAATGGCTTGCCAAAGGAGTCACAACCGGTTTAGCATCCTGCATGTTAAACCTATCCAATACCTTCTTAATGTACTCTTCTTGAGATAAATTCAACTTTTGTTCTTTCCTATCCCGAGTTATCCTCATAACAAGGATTTGACTGGCTGCCCCCAAATCCTTCATATCAAAGGAGTTCACTTAGCTATTTCTTGAATAATTTTATTTCCTGCATGTTTTTACCTACAACCAACATGTCATCCACATACAGACACAGGATAATATAACCTGCCATCCTCAAATTTCATTGTATACCATGCGATGGTCAGAATGACATCTAAAATAACCTTGCTCCATCATGAAGCTATCAAACTTCTTATACCATTGACGTGGAGCTTATTTCAAGCCATACAAGCTCTTCTTCAATTTACACACCATCTCCTCTTTATCTTTGACTTCATAGCCCTCTAGTTACTGCATATATATTTCCTCCTCCAAATTACCATGGAGAAATGCAGTATTTACATCTAACTGTTCTAAGTACAAGTCTTCTGCTACCACTCTTCCAAGAATAGTTCTAATAGAAGTCATTTTTACTACAGGTGAAAAGATCCCATCAAAATATATACCTTTTTTCTATACAAACCCCTTGACCACCAACCGGGGTCTTGTATCTTTTCTTTCGTCCTTATTCCTCTTTGACTCTTAAACACCCCACTTGTTTTGTAATGCTCTTTTGCCTTTTGAGTAGCTTCACCAAATCCCATTTCTGTTTCTCCATGAGATCCTGATGCTCCTCATCCATGGCTTTCTCCAACTTCTTACCGGCATCTACTTGCATTGCTTCGTCAAATCTCT